>CM049802.1:19053989-19135309 GCA_027422405.1 Ptychobarbus kaznakovi | reverse complement strand
GAAATGTACAGTTAAACTGATAGCTTCAGTATTTGTAGGCATGCAATGGCCTAACAATGCCTGGATGAAGCTGTAACACACACGAGTCTCTAGAGAGCGGTTGGATTTCAGAGTCTGTCATTGGTTCTTCCTGTGGGGGATGTCAAAGGGGAAAGAGCTAACACTGGGTAACTGAGAGGCCCCTGAACAAAAGAATAAATGGTAGGAGAGAGAGCGCGAGAGTAATGGAGGGAGTCCCATACATCACCCTTTCTCCAAGCCTGCAGGATGCCCCCCGTTCACGATTTGCAACCACCAGGAAGAAACAGCCCTGTCATTGTGAGCAAGTAGGTCAGTCGACCCCAAACAGCTGAGAGAACGCACATCTGTCAAATATACAGGCAAGAAGAGCGCATTTTTGTAGTTTACATGGAAACAATAACGTACAGTTTTCACAAACTCACTTAAAAATCAGTTTCAAAACTTTGCATTTTCAGGCCCTCAAAATGTTGGCTGTAAATTAATGACCAAAATGAATAAAAAGTTTAAAACACTTCTGTACACAACCCTAAGTCCCATCCACTGACCATTTAGTATGGCATGAAACATAATTATACTCACTTAAAGTCCTCAAATATATGATTATGTGAATCCTTGTATACCAATTTATTATTTCCCTTATTCAGCCTGTATGCAATAATCAATAGTAATGACACAGCCTGAAGCCACCATAGGATAAAACAAATGCGAATGACAGGCAAACAAGTTTATCTATATCGCATCTGGTTACATACAAATAAATCACACACACTTCAGTGTGCATTATGTGTGTTTACTTTTGCACTGAAAGGGCATAGCCGAAAGGGTTAATGTAATGAATGACATCCGACCTCTCCGTCAACTCTGGAAACAGCTACAAACACACACACACACACAAACAGAGAGCGCATAGTATATAGACATCCATGCACACACCCACGCAGGGGGCCTAGCATCTGGCTAAGCTATCAATGCTCTTGTAATGTCTCTTGTCAATTTACGAGTCCTGTTTTTCGAAGTTAGTGCTCACTGTGGTGCTTTAAATTTGCAGCTGGAGAGGCCAGATACCCATCTTTGACCTCAATACAGCAGCGTAATCCTGCTTTTCAGCCTCGCTCGTTACAACACACATAACGGAATGAAGAAAGAAAATAGAGGGCAGAGCAAAATACTCACAATGACCACTGGGTGCAGGATTGTGTGTAAACCACTTCAGCAACTTGGCAGCAGTGTGCTGGGATAATTTGAACATCAAGCTAAAAGCAGAGTTGAGCAACAAGGTCAGCATGATAGGTTACATTGCCTTAGAAGTGTGGGAAAAGCATGGCGCTCTGCCGTCGGCCTTGATTAGTCACTACTTCTAAAAGGGAGCCAGGTCCAGTTTCTCCACAAGCCCGGTTTAATAGCGACCAGAGTCATCTGTCTGTCACTGCCGGTTTCCAGTCACACAGACAGGCAAACAATGGGGAGGAAGTCATGAAATCAACCACAGCCTCTGGTTTCTGTTGTGTCTGGGAAAGGCCTCAGCTCCCACACAAGAACCTGTGGAGTGGACAAAAGAGAGAAGGTCAGAGATGAATCGGAAACAACAAGGTTCTGGCCCGCAGCGTGTGTAAAACCCGGTCCCACTGTTATTTTAAGCTATCAGGAGAGCATTCCTTCTGAGCTCTGGGCTTTCAAACACTTACACAATCAGTCAAAAGGCTAGGCAGGGAAAAAGACCTGTGCATTTGTGTAAAAGCTATACTATTTGAGAGACTAATATCAGGGAGTCTTGGGACTTTCCCCCACTTTTTTAACCTCCCCCACCCCCCCTCCTTTCAAAGTATTATTTGAACCAGAAATGAAAATTCATTTTCTCACTCTCATTTCATTCCAAACATTGTTCCTGACTTTTTATCTTCGACAAAACACAAATTTAAAGGTACTGGTCACTCTTCTCCATGCACTTACAATAAAAAGGGACTGTAGATTTCACATTCTAAAAGCACCCTAAAAGTATCTTAAAATAAGTAACTTCATGGGGCAAAATTTGTTATTTACTGATAATTTCCCCTAAAGTGCATGTCAACATTGTCAGTAAATAACTTCAATTTCAGTCAGTTCTATCAAAACACATAAAAAGTATCAAAGACTTGAAATATAGCTCACAAGACACATGTACTAATGTACACGTCTACGATAAAATTATGATAACTTTTGTAATTTTGGAACTTGACAGTTTAGTAGTTTTTTAATCAATACTTGTATCAACACTTTTAATCAATGTTATGTAAAGCAGCTGTAAAAAAAAATTGGGAAAGCTCTATTAGAAAGTTAACATGGCTCGACTAAACTGCTGAAAGAAAAGTTGTTTTATTTTTTATATATTCACATCAAGATACAAACTATATTTTGCAAATATCATTAATTATTACGTTATACATATCATTAAGCTAATAACCTGAACTATACTTACCTTGTCATAAAAAGGTCAAATGTGATATTTTAAGGAGAAAGTTCACATTAGGGTTAGTGTAACTATAATTAAAGTCAATGGGAAGTCCCCAGTAAGATAGCTATGTCAATGTGTATGTATGATTGCATGATTCTGAGTGTTTTTGTGCTAAAACAGGTGAGAGGTTGTATAAACAGACTGATTTGAGTCAGGAACACATTAAGGTAAACCATACCCTTTAAAAAAAAAAAATAAAATATCAACAGAGAACTGCTAAACGTATGCAATTCCAAGATGTTTCATGTGGTTAGGAATTACAGGATCCATACAACATTAGCATACTTAACATTTCAGGCCCCAAACTGCAGCACACACCCACCCACACTCATACAGGTCCTTCATTCAGGCCTGTGGGCTGTGGAATGTGAATGTGTCCAGGTGCAGACGGAAAAGACTCGGGACTTTCCCCCTCAGCCCATCTGATCCCTGTAGCAGAGCTCATGACACTCGGTCACACACATCAGAGGGAGAAATAATGAGAGAGAGAGAGAGAGAGAGAGAGAGAGAGAGAGAAGAGAGAGAGAGAGAGAGCACAGCCTCTTGCCTACTGCAAATTTTCCCACCTCTTCCCTACCAGCACAAGCTAAGTTTACCCACAAGTCACTGACAAGTGCTCTCTGAGGACTCAATAGCAGGAAAGGAAGTGTGAAAAAGCTTCTCTGGTAATTATTTATGAATATACACCCACATTTACACTTATCAAAATCTCTCTCAGAGTTTAATAACCGAGGCAATGAATGGAGCCTTGTGCCGTATGTTGCTGTTCAATGGCATACAGAGTCACACACCTTAACAGGCCAATATCTAACAGCCAACATATTTCAATCCAAACACAGACTTTAAACAACAAACACAATATTGGACAAACATACACAGAAGATTCTATCTCAAAGAAGTATGTCAAATGCAACCATTTAGATATAGCACAAACTTACCACCTGCTAAACTTAGTAGTTGGTTACATGGAAACAAATAAGGATTAGGACGTTGACCAAGATTACCAGCTGGTAGGAACGGGGCTAAATTGGTAGACCATCTTGGTCGAGCTGGTTAGGCTTGGTAAACCTCTGTTCTGGTCAGACTAGAAGACCATATGGCATATCAGCTAAACAAAGCTGGGAGTCCAGCTAAAATCAGCAAACATTTTTGGCTATATTAGTTTTTGGAGGGATTGAAAGAAAGATGGTCTACCAATCTTGCTAGATCCCTAACTGTTGCTATTTTTTTTAAATGGTCAACTACTTAATCCGGTTGATTCACGTGGGACCAAGAGTTACAGCAGTGTTGGATCAGCAACAGCTAGACCATTTTAACAGCTAGTTTTACTGGTGACAGTCCAACACACTCCCATGGGAATTTGTAACTATTTACATTCTGGTGAATTGGTGGCAATATTTGTCCATTTATTATTTGTACATTTTCATGCAAGCTATTTATACCAATCTGATTGTTAGGTTAAGGGGTAGACCTTTAAGATTACTTTTGTCTTAAAAAAAACATAGGTTACCATAGTTACCATACAAATTACATCACAAAAATGTATACAGATTTGTCATACAAAATTCATAAATTAATTTAACACTTTGCAAAGTTGAACTAAAAGTACGGTCACATTTATCATTACTTATTGTTTTCAGTGAAAATATACCACAGACAAATTCTTCTAAAGAACTTTTCTGACTGACCAGCTCCAGACTAGAATTTAAGGACACCAGCACCAGGCCTTATGTTCTACAGAAGGTGCACCAGACTGACATAAAGCACTCACCCTAATCGCACTGAATCAGAATGTCATCTGATGTCGCCTTTACAACAAGAGGTATTTTAAAGTGTTTGCTCATAAACGTCTCTAATATGTTTCCAGTCAAGCAAATAGAGATTTATAAATGCATGTAAAACTGCTTCTGGTTTATCAGATTAGCATGTTTCCCAATCTTTGAACGTCTACAGAAACTTGTGCTGTCTAAGTAGTTGAGATGCAGTTAAATAACTGTATCTTCATTCATAATGTCTATAATTTAATAAATATAATATAATATATATATATATATATATATATATATATATAAAGGGAGTGGAAATGGCTGATAAGCCTATGTACTTCTCTGCAGCCATCTAATAGTGGTAATTTAATGTATTTTTTATTTAAATAGTGTTTGCTTTCCTAATGAAACTTTTGTTTTTATTGGGGCAACCTATGAAGGAGAACAAATAAGTCATCACATTAAAAATAACTTTAAAATTCGGTAAATAAGCTTTGAAGTGCTGGGAAAAGTTGTGTGAAGCATTTAAAAACACTTTAAGACATTACCATTTCTGCCACAAGTTGTTCCTGTAGTTATGTTAAACATGGTGAATGGTGGTGATGTGTAGAACAATGTTTCTCCTGGTTTCCACTCAGTGGCGTTTGTTCTGATTTTGCTTTAACATAATTTTGCCAAATTGAATGCTTCTCCAAGATCTCTGAGATGTTATTGATTCCGCGGTGAATTCGACTACTTCACTGTATCCCAGCGCTTTAACGGTGCGTGTGTCGAGAAGCCTGCGGCTCCGGTCCGAGCAGATACACATATAGCCCAAACGAGTAGCGCGGATTTGTTCCGCTTTCGGTTCGTTTGTCCGAGTAGCTCTTGTAAATCGGGCATGAAGAGAACGCAAAGCTGTTTACCATTTTTGGAATAGAAACAACCTTTTTTTGACTGAATGCGCATTCGATGACGTCCAACGCGTCTTAAATCGCAAAATCTGTGGAAAATCTGCGGCAATTTGAATGCGGAGTTTGCTTATTTTGCGTATCAGCGATCGCAGATTGGAGGGAGTCAGACGCTCTGAACAGATAGATTCAGAGAAAGAGCTGCCCATCTCAACTCACTTCTATCTCTCTGTCTGACTGCAGCAGCACACGCATTTCCAACGCACACACAAGTACAGAAATATCTGGACCACGGCCAACAGGGGGGGTCCGCCCTTAATCTCTGATGTTAGACCAAAAAAAAACACGTGTCTGTGTATGAAACAGCAGAGAACTTTCTGAGTCCGGAACTTTTGTTTTTTCTCGAATGGCTGGACGCACCAGACTATGACCTAGATTTTTTTTAGTCGCACCCTGAGAAAATAGGTCGCACGTGCGACCAAATTGGTCGCACTCTAGAGCCCTGAAGCTGCCCACAAACTTGCTGTCAACAGTAATGTAAAAAAAAAAAAAATATTTGTGGTACGATTTAAATGGACTATGATTGGGCATTTACTTCTAAAGAGCTGAGGGGTGTAGGTAAATTTAAGATTGTGTTTATTTCATAGGAGTCTCATTAAAACACACAAAAAACTGTGACCAGCTTGACCAGCTTTACATGTTATGACCTTGATTTTCCAGCAGGGAAGTCCAAGGTAAAAACCAGCAGAGACTGACAGTACCTCTAGCCCACATATGCTGAAGTTAAACACACTATGGCAGTTCTCGGAGTTCACAGCTGTGCTCCCTGCCTGAGCTGGGCCAAGCTGGCAGCGGTCAACAGCTGAGGCAGAGCAGGGCACCAAAGCAGCTCTGTGACGCCCACATTCCTTCAGCACAACAGCAAAAAAACATATTTAAAGAGCCTGATGATGCATTCCCAGCCCTCAACAATAAAGCGGCTCTTTACAGCGACTGACGTTGGATTCTCAGCACTGAGGTTTCTCTTTCACAGACCGTACCGCCACACAGTCGGAGAAGCACATTCTCAAAGTTCCTTCACACAGCCTGTGAGTGCATAACAAGACCACTTGACCTCATAATAAAGCTAATTAATTAGCCATCTTTAAATAGCAAAAGGACATTATGATTACAAACAAAGCTAAATATAATTCAGTTTCATAAAGTTTAACTGCAAACGCTAAGAGACACGATTTACGATGCATATGGGAGCCAAAGCTATTTTTACAAAGTATTGTCTGCGGTCTGTGTGCCAACAATATTTTTCTAATGTACTTTCCATCTAAACAATCTGTCCATCACTGCTCACTCTACACAACTGTTGTGTATCCATTGCTTTTTAGTTGTTGTAATCCTGCAAGCAGCTGCAAAGAGCTAAAAAGCCACATGATATGAAGCTCTTACCAGCTGCCTGCCATCTTTGAGTTAAACAACACACATCAAAAGTTCTTCAGTTAACACTCTATAGCAGGAGAGAGAAAGATGGTGATGGTGGGAGAAAGAAAAAGAAACAGAGAAGGCAAGAAAATGATGATAATAAATGAAAGCATGTGTGAGGGCAGTCGAAGGCCTGTTTTACACCATATGCACAAGCAATAAGTAAAGCAGCAGCATGACTGCAGTTCTGCTTTCACACTGGCACTATTTCAGCAAGTTGCTTTTTGTTTGTGAACAAATTGTTCTCATCCACTTGACTTTTCCCACTGAAGCCTCGGCCACGTTGATACTGGTTTAACTTGGTTGGTACCAGTACTGTAGTGTCTTATTGTTTTAATTTAATTAAAATGTAAGATTTGACAAAAGTTCACAAGTACATTTTAACAAGATTAGGAAAAAAATGAGACTCACACTGATCATCCAGCAGTCAAATATGTGAAACAAATTTGAAAGTTTTACTATATTGAACTGAAACTTGAAATCAAATGACGACCTCAAGCATAGAGCTGCAACAAACAATTATTTTGATAATGGATTAGTCTTGCAATTATTACAACAATTAATCGACAGATCATTGATTATTTTGCTGATTAATCAGCAGGCTGTTTGATTGATTATTCATCTTTTGCAATTAATTTAAATACAGTTATACATATTCTATACAAATTCACATGCAGAGCTGCTTTATAGCATTGATTATTTTGCTGATCGAGTCAGCAGGCGGTTAACTGAATTGACACTAATTCACTTTGTTCCACGCAATTAATTAAATACAGTTATACATTCTATACAAATTCACATGCAGAGCTTACACAGCAGTTTAATAGCAGAAAATCATAAAGAGTTATATAAAAAAGGTGATGTGACTTTAACTGAAGTGCTGACACTCCACACATTATGACTTTTTTCCACGTTTAATACTGTATGCTTCCTTAACGCACTGTTTTCTCACCGCTGTACAGCAGTTTATGTTTGTTTGTGCGTTTATTCAAAGAGTTATATAAAAAATCTAATCTAAAAGCTGCTCTCAACAGTGCTTCCACATCATCACAGTAAAACACTGCTCAGATGTATATCAAACCGCTGTTTTCTCACCGCTCCTAATGTTTGTTGTGCGTTTATTGAAAAAAGGAAACGCTGTTATTGACTTTGAATAATCTAATCATGATGAGTATATTGGGGCCTTAACAAACGAGAATGTTTTGTTGTTGTTGTTTTCACAGTTTTAACAAACCAACTAAACTTTCCCCCACTCTCTACGGGCTCTTGTATATCAAACTCCTTTTAATCCTAAACTGAAAAAAGGAAAACGCACTTTGCCATGATGAGTATATTGGGGCCTTAACAAACGAGAATGTTTTGTTGTTGTTGTTTGTAGTTTTGCGGTACAAGCTGAATTAAGTCTTGCGCTACAGCGCCAACTTCAAACTCCCCATTACTGCAGGCTCTTACTTCATTTGTACGTCATATGAGATAACGCGCATCTTCTATTAGATAGATTCAACAATAAAAATAAAGTCTGGGCAAACTGCAATAAAATAGGCTCTTCGACATTTTCAATAATGAGATCAAACAAGTATTCAACAATAAAAATAAATCAACAATAAAATAGTGTCGACATTTTCAATAATGTCGACTAACGATTTCAGCCCTATTCAAGAATAAAACTTAATAATCAGATTGCAAATGTTTCCCACCCTTAATCCGAATACGCCCTTCAATGTATTTTGCGTGTAAATCAATGTATTTTGGGCTGGCGTGTAAATAATGGGGCACTTGGGCTGTGTGTGCATTAAATGGGGCATGCTGTGTGTGAACTAAAAAAAAAAAAGGATCTGGTAATATACTGAATGAGAGACAGCATTTGTCATTTGACAGTAGTCATTTGTCCCAGAACTTCAGAAAACTAGAGAAAAAAAAAAGACTACTTTGTTGTCATTTGTGGTAAAATGCTAATGATGTTTGAACACACCTGATTTGAAAACACAAAATTTGTATAATAATAACAGACATTTCGATTAACTGTTATGTTGAGTGAATAATTTGAATAACTCACTTATAGCGCATTAAAATACTCTTATCCCTCTTGATGTTGGCGTTACTATATTTATTTCAGAAAGTACTATTTCAGTCAAACATTGAATCAGAAAGTATTTTTACACTGTAAAAAATGAAGTTCTAAAAAAAAAAGTAATCTGAATAAATATTTTTACACTAAAAAAACTAGTTCTAAATCAATTTTTTTTAATGCTATGTATTTTTCTTATTCGTTAATTCTATGAGTTGCTTCCCATTTCTTTGTAATTGTGAAATTTACAAGCAATTTCTGAGATAAATTGTTTCTACACTTAATACATTAAAATGATTCAAGATCCCTACAACTTCTCTCTGCTGAGCAACAGAACTGCTGCTCTACAAAAATGTATAGAATCTCTGGGTTAGTACACAATGCATTTCAGCCACAAATTATTAAATGATAATCAGGAGTTAATTACTGCTTGAACTTGACTTGATTTCCATTAAAAATCTAATCTATCTGAAGGAGAACACTTTCAGATTCACAGTTGGCCAAGCAATCGCATCTGTAGTTGTGTCACTGTGTTAAATATGTTTCTGACCCAAGTGTCTAAGTGAGACAGAAAGTTAGAGGGCACTTCAGATCCTGAGAGTCTTCTTTCAAAGGCACTGGCACAAAGTCAATGTTAATAACAGGAAGTCAGGTTATACAGTGAAAAACTCACTCAGTCCATACACCTCAGACAAGTATATGTTAACAGAGAGAGAAAAAATAAGTACAGAACGCTTAGTCACAGCTTTGAGCTGGGCCGCCACACAGGGCGAAATAGATTTGGTTGTGGTTCCTGGCACAATGAGGTCTTTCACATGCTGCCCTGAGGGTGGTCCACTTTGGCCGATCCTATCAAGCGGCCCTCCACTGTGAGATATCTCACTAGTCACCATGACAACAATCTACCAAACACAGAGCACTCACACAGGTGCGTCAGGCCACGCAGGTGCTCTCGGTGGAAGAATAGAGAGGGGTCATGGGAAAGGATGGAGCAAGTGTGTCTAAAGAGAGATGTATAGACTGAAATACTGGTAAGCAAGCACAGAACAAGGAATGTACTAGTTTGAATTAATCTACCAACTGCCTTTTGATATGTGTGGCCTCGCAGGGGAGCCATGTCACATTTATGTAAAGGTCAGATCTATATGTGAAATACTCACATATACACGGACATGCACACACACACGGACAAGCACAATTAAACAAACTCACATTCACAACAAGTGTGATTTATCTATGCGCAACAACAAAAGCATGTGCTTTTAAAAAATCCTCCCATATTAAACGTCAGAAACTAGACCTCTTTTAATAGCTCATATGGGGGGTATATTCATAATTTCAAGTTGAGGGACAGCAAAGGGGGGCCTGGGGGTCAACCAATAATTTGAGAAAAAAAATATAAATTATATATTATAAATTAATTTATATAAATATGCTAAAATATTATTATTTATATTAATATTTAAAAATATATATATTTTAACAATTAAAATGTTAGTTTAACATTCTTTTCAGCATATTCCCCGAATTTGGTATCATGGTTTCATTTAGCTTTTTTAGTCAGAAATAATGTGAAACTATTTTTAATCTATCGACAGCACTAGTATTCAAATAAATTATTTTAACAATTTAAAATGTTTTGATATCTTATTTCACTAACAGTGGGTGAAAAAGGATAGGATACACTTCACATACAAAGTAAATATTCTCCAGATAATATTTTAATATTTTTGTATTGGCTTCAGAACAGTAACAATATAAAATGTCACACAAAAAATACTATATAAATATTATTAAAATATCACACTTAAATATTTTTACACACTGTATAAATACGCTTTTATACATGAAAATATACAGATGTCTGTATATCTTAGTAATTGAATCATTTGCATCATTTCTGGAGGTCCTTGGTCAGACAGAAATGACATTAAATGGAGAAGAAATGCTTCCCAGTAACTCTTCACAATCTTCGAATCAAGCTCAGATTTGCCCACAATACATCATCTGAAATCAAGAGGTTCAATCTGAACTTAAACATTTCTCAGACTTTCAAATCACAAATTATGAAAACCATCCTTTTTTTAATGAAGACCACATTTATTTTTCAGCTCTACACAGTATCTAATTTGTATTCGTTTTATTCCTCCTAAGGAATTTGGAAAGAAACATCTGAGACAAGGTTAATACTTAACCTAGTAATCCATTAGTCTCTTAAGCTATGAAAGCACAACATCTGAGGAATAAAAATGTATCCTGGGCTCAATTGCTACCATGTTTGTTGATGTCTCCTTTTACCACCAAGTCATCTTATGAAACAAGGCCTTATTGAGAGGCTGAAATGAAGAAAGCAGAGTGCTTTCAAGTCACAGATTATTTTACAACCTGTCACAGGAAAAGAACCAGATATAAACGTAAGCCTCATTTAGCGTCAAACCCATGAGCGTGGGTGGTGTAGATGAAACCGGTAGCATGCTGAGAAGTGTGCATGTGCTAAAGTGAGAGGAGGTGGGTGTGCCCCTTTCCTTGCATGTGTGAGGTGGGCAGAAGGTTGTGTATTTTTGTTTAAAGTCAGTGCTTAAGAAAAACATCAAGGCATTATTACCCGTGTGGACCCTTGCTGAATGAGCAACCTCCCCGCTTGAGCACCGCCTTATGATAACATACATCTAAGGGAAAAATAGAGGTATAGGCGGTTTTCAATGGCAACAATATAAACAAACGTTAATGCGCATGTGCGCGTTTGTGGCCCTAACTTAACTTCCGGTAGGCATCCAAATAGAATCAATAACAACAGCAAGTCTTTTTTTATAACAAGCAAAATATGGTTTCTTCGTAAATCAGACAGACTGATATGCAGCGATAGCTACTTGGACGGACTTATTAAAAATGCAAATTCATTCTCTGCCAGCAGGAGGTGCTTTAAAACGGGAGAAATAACGTTAGAGGTTTCCCCGGTAACAGCTGTTGGGCTGTAAGCGGAGCTTACAAACGCTGCTTTATCGGGCATAACGCTGCTTTATCAGGCATATAACATGCAAGATGATATGAAAATGACATTGAACATTTTCTAAAGACAGTGTTCCTTCAGAAATACAGTGATATGAAAACACACGCGCCCCGTTTTGATATTTAAACGTGCATTACGTGCTCATGTTTATTCAACAAAGCCTTTTGAAAAATCAGTCAGTTTTGATATTGTAGCGGGTCGCCACAAATAAATGTATGTGAAACATCTCACAGCACAACAACCTGAGCTCAACTTCGTCACTCATCACTTTAACTTGAACTGTGTTTGTAGCCGGAGCCACTAACCAGACAAATAAACAAACACAGACCGGAAGTTAACTTCGGGCCGGGCGCGTGCGCCCGATGAAACGGTCTAGAGTGCAACGAAATGAAATTAAAAAGTTTTGTATCAATAATCATGTTTGACAATGGCAACTAACTGGAACCGAAATATTTCAGAAAGGAACACAACTGTGCGAGATGCAGCAGTTCTCACGGGTGTGTTTCGTCAAAGGAGGCCACTGTGACTGCTGCCAAAAGTTGCAATCCACCCCCAGAATGGACGACTTTAGGAACTGCACGCAGGCTGGAAGGGGTACGGTACGGTGACTGTGAACGGCCTGTGTTTTAATACCTTCAGAATTAATGAGGAACATGTCCACCTAGAACATACATCAAACATCTAGTCCATACATCAAACCACTGGCTGGGAAAATAAACACTGACTTATACAACGGCTCCGGTTCTTTCTAGTTTCTCCTCAGAAAGCTGCTCTATAATGGGGTCATTTTGAACTTTAATATAAAAGAATTAAACAACTACAACATTTTCAAATGTTTTAATGACTGAAAGCTGAAAATCTTTAGGCCAGAACAGCATTTTGTAGGGTGTGCCTCCATAATGACACTTTATTTGCTGAATTCCAAAGCTGCAAGTGTGAAAGTTTGTCCGTGTGTTTCTGCCCAGTGTGGTGGCAGAAGATAATGTGCATGCCAGGAATCAGACAGAGGATTAGACCACACTTTCAACTATGCTGTCCTCTCTTTTCGAATATTAGGTCTATGCGTGTTGTGTTATATGTACAGTATGATTTAGAAGAGACTGCTAACTTGACTAAATGTCATCATTATACATACATGTGATGTGTAAATGTTATATATGTGGCGTTACAGAGAGTTACATTTACATTCAGCCTGTGTGCAGTTTTATTTGGCCAAAAAATTGACCGAATTTGCATGCCTTGTAGGGTTGTGACGGTGAGGAAATTTTTGCATCGGTTAATCGACGTGTTGTCACACCGGTTATACCGGTATTACCGTGGTGGGGGGTCGTCATGATGACGTTTGAGTTTTCCCTCTTTTCCACGCTTTACTTTGGTTTTAAATACCCTGTAAGCGCCGCGTGTTACTTTGACTTTCATATCAGCGGCAATTAAGCGTCAAGCAGTTGTTTGTTTTTAGTTATTTTTAGTTTTCCCTCTTTCCCTAACTGCTTAAATAGCTTATAAAAGCACCGTGAGCATTTTACGTTCACTTTGAAGAAATTCAATTCAAGTAACAACAAAATACAACATAGAACATAGAACTTTTATTAACAAAACAATGTGCCTAATATAAAATTACAAATAATGTACACAAAGTTTAAATATACAAAACTAAAAATAAAGTTAAGAATGAGGAACAAACAGTTATGAAACAAAGAACGTTTATTAGCAAAAATGAATAAGAAAGTGGACGGCATACACCTTGATGTAAAATAATAGAAAAAAAAAAAATCACACTGTTTAAATAAAAATCAGCAAATACGGTGGAATCAAATAAATGAGAAACGAATGTAAAAAAAAAAAAAAACATTATCACTTAGATCAGGGATGCCCAATAGATCGATCGCGAAGACTATGCTGGAAGATCGCGCTTTAGGTCAGTGGTTCTCAACCAGGGGGGCGAGAGATAAAACTACAATATAATATATTCACTCATATTATGACTCACATGTTATGTAATGTAAAAATATATAGCCTATAAATAAATAATGTATAAATAACGTATTCTGTGTTTCGGAGCAGCAAAACGTTTCTCATCGTGTGTAATACGGACTGAACGGCGGCTCAAAACCGCTGTATGAGCAAACTACAGCTCTCGGCTGGATAAAAGAAGCCAGTGTCACACTAGTGGCCTAAAGTTTTGATGGAAGACTATTGTAATCAAGGTAAAGATGATTACAGTGACATGATCGTGCATTAGGTGCGCGTTATATCCATTATAAATGATGCGCAAACAAACCGTGTATGTGCGCTCTCGGCTCACTCATATTTCTGCTTGAATACAGCTCAGTATATTCACATAGTTGAATACAGCGAGTGTTTTATAACGGATGCTCGCGTGTGTTGAAGTTTGTGAGGATCAGTGGTGTTTATGTGCATACGGACATCAGACGCTCCAAACAGCTTGTTCTTACAGAGAAACTGCTGATGGCTTCGTGAATAGTGAATAATAATAAAACATTTTTTTTATTTTGTATTATTAAATTAATGCAATATAAAGATACATACCAACAAGCCTTTTTAATCATTTATTTAATATGTATTTTATAATTGATTTACTTTTCACTTAGTAGATCTCGTGAGTTTCTCATTTGAAAAGTAGATCCGCACACCAAAAAGTGTGGGCACCCCTTACTTAGATTATTGGAGAAGTCAACAGACTTAAAACGGGCGCTTTTACATTTTGTTTTGAAACTCTTCCACCATCGTCTTGTCTGTCTCACCTCACTCTTCTTGTCAGTCATCTCTCTTTATGTGATAAATGAAATCTGATCTGTGATGTAGAGGTCTGCGCGGGACTGTTTTTTTAATCCCGCTCCCGCAAGGTTTTATTCCGCAGCCACCTGCTCCTGTGATATATTCACCGTTTGTTCACATTTCTGATGAAATACAGAGAGATAGGCCAACAAATAAAAGTTTAGTCTGCAAAAAAAACAAAAAAAATTATTCGTCTTGTCAAGAGTATTGAATTTATTGACAGAAAAATGTGGAATAAAGTGAAAAAAGGAATAAAGTGTCGCAGAGAGAAAAAAAAAATATACAAAAATTTGAATCCTTATTTTTATTCGTCTTGTCAGGACACAATTCGTTTAGGCTAATATTCAGCCTACAACACAATAGGAAAAAAAATTGCGGAGGGAAGAAAAATGTAGGTTTAGCTTAATAGTCATTTTATTAATCTTGTCAAAATACTAAATTAATTTAACATCTTGCTGTTAACAGTGAAAAGTGCAGCAGAGAAAAATGAATACATTCGACACAGTGTCATTTAAAATGATAGGATAAGCATAATACAAAAGATAAAAATAAAAAAAAGGAAAGACGACTTGAACGTCCTTCAAGGACATCTCATCCACACTTTGCTCTATCCTTATTCTGCTCTGTCACTCATCACAACCAGCCTGTTCTGTCTGAGAGCTGTATATTATATCTGCTAGCCTGCTCTGAGCATCGTTGCACATGCTGTGCACAGACCACGCAAATAAAACGAAGAACAGGTTCATGCATGCAGCGCGCACATAACGGTCCGAGTGCAGGTTGTACCGGTGCTCGATAAGAATAAAGCACAAATATGCGGTTCTGAAAGGATGTCGGGAACGGGGTATTGTTAGACCGCCCGCTCCCGTTCAAATTGCACCAGAGTTACCGACCGTTACCACGTTGTATTCAGGAAAATAATCCCGTGGCGCAAGAAATATGGTCGGGACAGCCACGGAAATGCATTGTCAATCATTGGTAATGTTATTGTTTTAGTGTATATATGCAAAAAGAAAAGTCATTTTATTTGTTGTTTGTTGATTATATAGTCCGGGAATTGAAGATCAGATTCATATCCATTTTGTGGAGACATTTATGTGGCCAAGAGTAAATGGAACCATTTTAACATATTAGATATATTCAATCAACAAAACACATTAAGTGACCAAATTTAAACAGGCGCTTTTATATCTTCTTTAACTCTCATGATTCCAATAACTTTATTAGCAGAGATTTCCATTAGGGGTGTGCGATACTGCAAATTTTGGTATCAATCCAATACAGAGTAAATACCAATACTAGGGCTGCACGATATATTGCATGCGATAGTCATGCATATCTCATCAGTAAAGACGGTTCTGTGATTAGCCGTAAATCTCCATCAGCTGTTTTCAAATGGAGCGGCATTTAATACACAGAGCCGTAGATCGCTGACAAGATACCGTCTTTACTGATGAGATACGCATGACTATCGCATGCAATATATCATGCAGCCCTATCCAATACTTAAAAAAAAACATACATTTACAATACTAATGCTGATATGGCTAATATTATATTCACCTTAAAGATACGTGGATATTATTTGCCTTTCTAACAGGACTTTGCAGGCAGAGGAGCCCAGAACATGAAAGCAATGCTCAGTTTCATGTTAAGTATTTTCCTCCCATAGAAAAGAGTTATAAAAATAATTAACGTGGCTTAATAAATTAAGACTGTAAATAATATTAAAAGAAAACTCAGTATACACCTTATTAATGTTGCAAACTAGATATACAAGTTAGCAGATGTGCCCAGAATATGAAAGCAACGCTCACATTTTTCACATCATGCATTTTCCTCCCATAGAAAACCATTATAACGAAAAGTTTAACGTAAGTGGCTAATTAAATGAAAACTGTGATATGAAAAATAACTATTAAACCATAAACCATTGAAATTATTTTGGTATGTTATGTACATACTGTATTTTCTGTTTGTTTTATACATACTGTAATATTTGTTATTATTGCAATAAGAAATTGTGATATGAAAAAGCCAAATTCGGTATAGTTTATAAAAAATATATAGGCCTACTATGTATGTAAAGGTAAGAAGTTGAATCCAGAACATGAATGCAAAACGCTGAATTTTTTACCAAATAAATAAGACTAAATTTGGTATTCAGTTTGTTAATAAAATATAATATGTTGCAAGCAGCTAAGCCCAGAATATATATGCAAACATACTAAACAACATGTTAAGCATTTTACTCCCATAGAAAACCGTTATAATGAAAACATTTAAAGTGTCTTAATGCATTAAGAAATAATATTAAAAGGCCAAACTCAGTATAAACCTTACAGTGATACTGCATAAAAAGGACAAATTCGGTATACAGGTATACACAATATGCACTATGTGAAGGATTTCCTTCCCTTTTCATTTCTTTTGTAGTTCCATTCCATCTCTCACTGTATCCGCTTGCGCTTGGAGCTGCTGAGCCACGTGATGGTATGACAACAAAACAGTGTATCAGCGGAGGAGCATCAATGTTTGCAAAGGAGAAGTGAAAAGAACAGAATATACACCCACAGACATGTCTACACTTTGTTGTATGTATTAAGTGTATAAAAAAAAAAAAAAAACTAAAGTATAGATCTTATCAGGCAAGTATCGATACGATACCAATACCAACGTTGGTATCGATACTATCGATATTAGGATCAATATGCCCACCCCTAATTTCCATAGCAAACCTGAGAGTGTCATATATAGGGCTGCAACAACTAATCGATAAAATCGATTATTATCGATAATGAAAATCATCGACAACGATTCTCATTATCCATAGTCGGGTCTGCCCACAGTGCACATACGACTTCAGCCGGTTGCTCAAATTACAGCACTGAATAACTCATTTCTATGGATAAAATGCATCTAAAAATAGTGGAGGAAACAGAATGACATGCCGCGGGAGAAGTACATGATCCAAGCTGCCCAAAACATGATCATTCTTTATTTTGAGCTTTAAGTTAATGCATTAGTGCAGTGCTTCCCAAACTGTGGGCCGCGGCCCCCCGGTGGGCCGTAGCGGTATTGCAGGGGGGCCATAGCTAGGCTAAATCTAAATATTTAAATAATTAAAATATTCGAATTGTTCTAAATTCCCCCCCCCCACTCCTTATTACACAAATTAAATTTAGATGTTTTTAGGTGTTATTAAAAAAAACATAGTTCAAAACAAAACAAAACATGTGTTAAGGGATGCACCGAAATGAAAATTCTTGGCCAAAGCCGAACAAAATTAAACACTGGGCCGAATACCAAACACGGGTTTTCGCATTTTTTTCTCCCCCACGTAGGCCTATTTTGACTTTTTTTTCACTATTGCATAAATTACATAGCCAAAATCAGCTTTTTACTGTTTTGTCCTGCTTTACAAAAAAATTATAATAAGAATAAGAATAATTTACTTAACACTGAAAATTTGTATACATCCTATCAGACATTATACCAACAAAGCACAATTTAACTTCAAATTAATAAGTTAGTAAAATAATATTTTTTGGCCATTTTTGAGACCCCTTTCCTAAATCAGGCTTGTATTTTTTTCTGTACAAATAAATGCAGCCTTGCTGAGCAGAAGAGACTTCTTTTAAAACATTAAAAAAGATTACAGAATTTGGGAAGATGTTTTTCACATGTATCACATTGTCACACGGCTTTAAAAAAAATTAGCAAAAATGATGAGTAAACATGTTTCAGCGCAGAATTTCCTCGCGTTTTGGACTTTGAACCCGGGCGCCGCAAGCTCGTGCAACGCTGTTTGAATACATTTACATTTATGCATTTATCAGACGCTTTTATCCAAAGCGACTTACAGTGCATTCAGGCTATATATTTGTATTGTCAGTATGTGTGTTCCCTGGGAATCAAACCCACAACCTTTGCGCTGCTAACGCAATGCTCTACCACTGATTTGTTTTGATCTGTTTGAGGCCATTTCGCGATTTCAATCACCACCCCTTCCTCTTCTCATCGGAGACATGAGAAGCAGCGCTAAACAGTCTCTCGCTGTCGGTGTTTTGTGCTTGTAATGATGTCTGCATCTCTCTCTCTATGACCGTTTTAAATGCTTCCACACTGCAGATGTGTTGCTGCATTAGTGCGCGCCTCTATTTGATCGTGTCACGTCATTGTTCGGTACAAATTATTCTGTCTTTTCGCTTATTCGGCCGAACACCGAAAGAGTTTTTTTTTCCTATTTTCGGCGGAACATTCGGTGCATCCCTACTTCTGTTACACAATTTGATGCAATATAATTGTAAATAGTACGCAGAAAGTGTAGTGTTATGGATTTACATATATTTTTAAAGAATGTTTACATCTTACTTTCACCAGCTTATAAAAATATTACATTTTATGGTAGTTCTTATAGTTCACATGAAATTCTCACAAACTGGTTAATAAATGTTGATAATTTTGTGCAGAGACAATCTGCTTTATTAAATATATCGAATATACAAATATATATATGTAAATATATATTTATATCATTAATCTATATATTTTTTAACAAAGAGGTTGGGAGGGGGGGTCGTGGAGCTTTTGCTATATTTTTGGGGGGCCTTACCCCTCTGAAGTTTGGGAAGCTCTGCATTAGTGTAATGGCTTGCCCTGTCAGGCGCTGTGACACATGCGTGTGCGTCCTCAGCACAAAAAACGTTCAGTTTACGGTCTTATCCTTATATATAAATGTCATAGATTCACGTGAGCATTTCCATTTTTGCATGAGTGTGGCGGGCGCGTGCACGCGCGTCAGACAGACGGAACACAGACTCCAAATCGACTTGCCCAAAAAAAATCTAAACTGTGTAACTGCCAAAAGGGCAAAGCTGATCATGTCTCACAACCTTCTTTTTCACAGTTTTCGCTCAATGTAATAAGCACTAGCCTGCACATGCCGTCGCAATGTGCATCAAGCCGGGAGAGCTCGCTCTCTGCGGAGCTTTCAGTAAGGGACCGTGGGGAAAGTGCAAGTTTTCTTCGTTTTTTGCTATAGCTCACTGGGCTGTGTTTTTGGTTAAAGGGCCTATAAACATGAGACCAGTGTCAATCAAGAGAGGGGGACAGTGGACATTTTTCACAACCTTCCATTTTACACCTACTGGTAGAAAAGGGAATTGCATGTCAAAAATTCTCTTTCTTTTTGGGATAAAAGCATGCAATTGTCTGAATATAAATATGAGACGCTCCATAACTGTCTTTTACAGGATAAAGAAATGACAGTAAGACATAAGTGTGATCAAAGTGAACGTGTGTTCCTGCAGAACAATCCTCACCTGTTGGTTAACACCGAGTCTTTATTATCTTTATTATTTAAATTTTTAAAAGAGATTTAAACTATATTCACTATATACAATGCTTAACAAATGTATGTAAGGTTTTTAACAAATGATGTAAGGTTTGTGCCACTGCTGCTCTAAACTAACAGCATTGGTGATTACCAAAATCATGTTTTAGCTTTCTGTATCGGTTAGTCCTCCAAAATGCGTAAGCTCTTTAGTAACAATAGTAGGCTAGTTCTAATGCTATAATATAATTATTGCTGTTATCTATGAAAGAAAGGCAGAACACTTTAGTGTTTTTTTTCAGATACCCAATTACAGTCAAAAAGTACATAATGCAGGCTTTTTTATTATACATACTAATTAGTTGTTTCTGTTTGTAATTTGCCCAATAAATGACAATAACATTTTTAGATAAACATTTTTTTTGACAGATTCCTAAAATATTTGTTTTCTCTTAATGACAGGTGGTTTAATAAATTAAGCACTGTATGTTTTCATAGCATTCAGTTTGTTTGAAGGACATTGAGCAGAATGTGGAATAGTGTGTGTTTTTTTGTCAATAAAATAAAATAATAGTTTTAATCCGATTAATCGGAAGAATAATCGGCCAACTAATCGATTACCAAAATAATCGTTAGTTGCAGCCCTATAACAGACAAAATGTGCAGTGCTGAGCATCTCAAAGACCAGGACTGAAAACCACGTATACAGACAGTACAACGTCAACATACTCCATCAAAATGACTAATGGCCTAGCTAGCACCACATTTCATTATTTTTCATAGATCAGGTCACACGACTAAGTTGGACTTGTCCAAGCTGAGTAAGACGCATTTTGATCTCTAAATAGTTGTCTAGAGGGGCACAATAAACTTTGTTTACAAAATGGTTGAAGGTACAACACAGAGTCTAAGAATCAATGTGTGGCCGAGATCCTTGAGGTCACAAACCTCATCAATGCTAAAGTAAACTTTGTTTTAAGCAGAGCTGGGTTTGTCCCCCTTAGCTAGTAAGCGATCAGCTATGACTGCGCTTACTTCAGAGCACATGGGACGTTAGCTGGTCATTAAACATCGTACTGAAAAGCCAACAGTGATGCATTAGTTGCTAATAATAAAAGAAGCACAGTGCACCACTCTAACACACTTGATTGGTACCTTTTATAAAAGCACAAGTCTGCCACATGAATTTAGACACTTAATGAGACAGGATTCTCTTTGGCCCACCACAGCTAGAAAGGGATTAATTAAAAAAGACAAGTGAAAAGGGTAAATGCACTCTTTTACAACACTCCACAACACTCTTCAGATCCTAAGAGAAGTCATTGGAACTGCAGCATTAGGAATACAAATGTTAAAGCCGTCTGAAGAACAACTCCATCCAATAATGCCAGCTCAGACTCCATGAGAAGTTTTAAAACCAATTAACGAATATTGATGAAGCAACTGAAGGTATTAGGTGCCACTAATGAATTAGAGGCTAAGAGCTTAAGACCATTATTTCCAAAGTAAAAGGCTTCGCTGACAGACCACTACAAGCGTTGGACTTCACTAGTGACAGCTTTAGCTCATACTTTTACACATACCACTACGCAATAACGCGTTAACTTGCCCAGCCCACTTTAAAATTATTTATTTCTGTGAAGCAGTGCTGAATTTTCATCAGCCATTACTCCAGTCTTCAGTGCCACATGATCCTTCCAAAATCATTCTAATATGCTGATTTATTATCAGTGTTGAAACACTATCTATTTAACACATCCATTACTCAAGAAAGAAAGAAGAAAGAAGAAAGAAATTAAAGAAAGAAAGAAAGAAAGAAAGAAAGAAAGAAAGAAAGAAAGAAAGAAAGGAAAGGAAAAGAAAAACTTTTGAATGGTAGCTTGTATTGTAACACAACATTTCTATTTTGAATAAACAGAATCCTGAAAAAAGTATCCCAGGTCCCAAAAAATATTAAACAGCACAACTTTTTCCAACACTGATTATAAATCAGCAATTTAGAATGATTTCTGAAGCATCATGAGTAGAGATTGACCGATATATCGATGTACCGATATTTTCCCCAATATTTAAGCATTTTACCTTTATCGGATATCGGTTTTGTAATATCGGATTCACCGACAAATGTTTTTAGAATTGCTCGCAAGGATCGCTATTGCAGCGCGTCCAGGTACATGATTTGCTAGTTAGTAAACTTTAACATAACAGCCATTAATACACAAATTGGATGTATTAAATAAATACCTGATATGCAGTTTATGCAGATTGGCTCTAAGAAATAGAGATGAACTCACGGAGTCACGTAAGATAATCCATCAATCTCTCCCAATAAAGACGTAACTGTGCATGAATTAAATAATACAGCCATTAATGAGCGCATGATGGAAATAAAAGCGCTGAATTGAATTCTCTCTCTGTTGTATATGCTCATCATTAGTCTCGTGAAGGCGCTTTCATATTGCTGTTCACTCAGCGGTTGATGCTCGAAATGCCCAAGCACGGCCACCCCATGGAACTTTTAACAAGATTCACTTGTTTAAAACACACTAAATTATATTAATGTTTACTATTTATATAGGGTTGTGACGGTGTGGAAATTTTCCCACCGGTTAATCGACCTGTCAACCGGTTATACCGTATCACAGGGGGGCGTTTGAGTTTTCCTCGCTTTCTTAGGTTTTAAATAGCCTGTAGCGCCGTGCGCATTTTACTTTGACTTTAATATCAGCAGCAATTCTGTGTCAAGCAGTGTTTAAATACAATAAAATCAGCAAATACTGTGGAACCAAATAAATGAGAAACGAATTTTTTTTTTTTTTTTTTTTAAACATCACATGTTTGTTACCGCACCCACCCGCTCCCGCGAGATATTCACTGTTTGTTCACATTTCTGATGAAAGACAGACTAACAAATAAAAAGTTTAGTCTCGCACAAAATTGTATTTATTTTATTCGTCTTGTCAAGAGTCTTGAATTATTGACAGAAAAATGTCAATAACATGTTGCTGCCAACACGGAATAAAGTGTCACAGAGAGAGAAAAAAAAGTTATATAAAAATTGTAATCCTTATTTGTATTCGTTGTGTCAGGATATATTTGTTTAGGCTAACATTCAGCCTAAATCACAATAGGAAAAAATGTAGGTTTAGCCTAATATTATATTTTATAAGTCTTGTCAAAATACTAAATTAATTTAACATCTTGCTGTTAACACAGTGAAAAGCGCAGCAAGAGAAAATAAATAAATTTGACACAGTCTGTCATTTAAAACGATAGAAAAAGCATAATACGAAAAATGGAAAGAGGTGTTGAACATGCTTTAGGACATCGCATCACGCTTTGCTTCATCCTTATTCTACTCAGTCACTCATCAACCTGCTTCTGCAGTTCTGTTTGAGAGCTGTATATTATATCTGCTAGCCTGCTCTGAACATCGTTGTACATGCTGTGCTCAGACCCGCAAATAAAACGAAGCACTGGTTCATACATGTCATGCAGCGCGCGCATAAGGTCCGAGTGCAGCTGTACGTTGCTCGATAAGAATAAAGCGCAGTATGCTGTTCTGAAAGGACGTCGGGACGGGGTATTGTTAGACTGTCTGCTCCCGTTCAACTCTGGTGCAAACATTGCACCAGAGTTACCGACGTTACCGCGTTGTATTCGTTGAAATTAATCCTGCGGCGTAAGAAATCTGGTCGGGACAGTCGCGGCAATGCAGACATAGACTGCTGTGATGCAAAGACTGTCGTCTGTTTCGGTGCGTTGCATTGCAGTTTTAATTTTAGTGTCCTCTAACTGAACGAAATTATTTTTATTACTATAAAAAAATATTATCTAAACGACGCTGAGGACGGTGTCACGGTGGGCAAGTGACGTAACGGTGTTGCGCTTAACACCGGATAACCGTCATCACCGTCTATCGCGGCAAGCCTACTATATAACCATTATTTCGCCAATAAACATCTAAATAAATACATCTCTATCGAAATTAATAATTTATTATCTCCGCAAGCGATCGCAGTTTGAGTATAGTTCTGTGTAAATGCATAGATAAACCGCACTGTCTCCAGGCATTTCATAATCTAGAATGACAAAAACATTTTTTTATAATTCTGATATAACATGTCATTTGAGAAATGCAATAAAAAATTGTTATATCTTATTTCAATATTCAAGTGACTATTATTCATTGCACGCATTAACATTATCCAGTGAATTATTATTCACTCTTTAGCTTATTAAACAGCTTATAAACCTTAAAACGTAAGTTAAAATGAATTTATAGCTTCATCCTTTAATTTTCTCCATTTGAAAACATTAAATTCTTTTTTGCTTATGTTAATAAGTTGATATGTATATACAGGTCTGGTCATATAATTAGAATATCTCAAAAATTGATTTATTTCACGAATCCATTGAAAAAGTGAAACTTGTATATGTAAACATTCATTCCCACACAGACTGAAATATTCAAGTGTTTATTTCTTTTAATTTTGATGATTACAAGACAACTAATTAAAAAACCCAACAGTTATTCAGAAAATTAGAATATTGTGAAAAGGTTCAATTTGAAGACACCTTGCCACACTCTTGCTAATTAACTCAAAACACCTGCAAAGGCTTTATGGTCTCTCAGGCAGTTTCGTCGGCTACACAACTGGGGATTCTGACAGTTTCCAAAAGACGACCATGACACCTTGCACAAGGAAGGCAAGACACAAAATATTGCAAAAGAGGCTGGTCACAGAGCTGTCCAAGCACATTAATAGAGAGGCAAGGGAAGGAAAAGATGTGTAGAAAAAAATGTGGACAAGCAATAGGGATAACCGCACCCTGGAATCGTGAAACAAAACCCATCAAAAATGTGGGGAGATCACAAAAGTGGTGCAGCTGAGTGCTTTAACCATACGCAACAGACGTTCAAGACATGGGTTTAGCTGTCGCATTCCTTGTTCAAGCAAGCACTCTTGAACAACAAGCGTCAAAGCGTCTCGCCTGGGTAAAGACAAAAAACTGGACTTGTAGTGGTCCAAAATGTTCTCTGTGAAATATTTTGCATTTCCTTTGGAAATCAGGGTCCCAAGACTGGAGAAAGAGAGGAGAGGCACAGAATTCACTTTGCTTGAGGTCCAGTGTAAAGTTTCCACACTGATGGTTTGGGGTGCCATATCTGCTGTGGTTTCACTGTGTTTTCTGAGTCCAAGGTCAACACAGCCGTTACCAGGAAGTTTTAGAGCACTTATGCTTCCTTTAAATTTTGGAGATGCAGATTATTTTCCAACAACTTGGCACTGCACACAGTGCCAACTACCAACCTTGTTTAAACCATGGTTCCCATTCTTAATTGGCCAGCACTCGCCTGACCTTAACCCCATAGAAAATCTATGGGTATTGTGAAGAGGAAGATCGATAGCCACCCAACAATGCAGAAGATGAAGGCCACTACAGAGCAACCTGGGCTCTCAAAAATGAGCATTGCCACAGACTGATCGACTATGCCACGCCGATTGCCAGTAATCAGGCAAAAGGAGCCCCAACAAAGAGTGCTGTAAGCTCATTATTTTCATGTTCATACATTTCAGTTGGCCAAGAAGATTTCAAAAATCCTTTCTTTGTATTGGCTTAAGAATATTCAATTTTCTGAACTGAATTTGGGGTTTTCATTATTGTATAAATCTCAAAATTAAAAGAAATAAACATGAAATATACAGTCTGTTATGGAATGAAGTATACATTATACAGTTTCCTTTTTGAATGAAAATTAGTGAAATAAAATACTTTTTATATATATATATATGACCATATATATATATTGTTGTAATTTGAAGATTAAATTTAACATGAAAGACTGTTAATTTTCAACCATTTTTTGTTGTTGTTAAGAAGACTGAAAGGTGGAAAAACCAAAGTGAAGAATGGACTTAATTCACTCAGTTATTTATTTACATTATAACAGTAAATAAATATTGGTTCTGCATATCAGTTATCGGGAACATAAACATGCAAATAATTGGTATCGGTAATAAAAAAATCAATAGCAGTCGATCACTAAGTAACTAAGCTGAAAATTCAGCTTTGCATCACATGAATAAATTAGATTTTAAAATATAAAAATAGTTATAATATTTCACAATATTAACATGTTTCCTGTATTTTTGATCAAATAAATGCAGCATTGATGAGCAGAAGAAACTTCTTTAAAAAAACATTCAAAAATCTTACTGATCCCAAACTTTGAACGGCACTATATTTAGCAGTGGTGGGCAACAGGCGGCCCGCAGGCCAAAACTGGCCCGCCAGCAATAATATCTGGCCTGCGCCTGCAGCCAGATTATTTTGATAGCGGCTGGTTCTGAAATAGATCTGTCATGACAGAAACAGTTACTCACAGAGTATGAGTGGAGCGTGGAGTGGAGTGGTGTGATTTTAAATCGAGTGAGGAGCGGATTTTTTAAAGATCGGAGCGTCGTGGTTTTCCCTCGCTCCACCATCGCTCCATCCAGAGTACAATTCATGCCAACAACCCATAACATAACTGTATATTTAGCAAGAATTCACATGTTAAACATATTTAGCTTGCTTGATAGAGAGGGATCACTCAAATCAGAAAGAATGTGAAAGCTATGATAGTTCTCAAGAAATTAATTAGATCCTTCTAGATACTGAACATTTTCAGCTGAAAGCATGATTTGAACAAGTACTACAACACTTATTCACACGCAAGCGCTCTCTCAATAATGCATTCAAACAAATGTAATCTTACAGTGCTACTTCATTAGTATCCGATTTTGAATAAGCAGAAATCTGTAAGAAATGTAGGGATGCACCGATATAAAAAAAATTGTCGATACGATAACCGATAATTCTTTATATTTTAAAGCCGATAACCGATATGTTGGCCGATAAATCTTTATCCAAATTTGTATATACTTTTTGAGAGCCTGATTAAAAAAAGGTCTCATCATTAAAAGCCACATTCCAAACACTTCAACATAAGCAGCCTAGTTTGAACAGTGCAAGTTAAAAACAAATATTTTACTCTCCCACTACCAAATTTCGCCATAAAAAGTCTCACAAATAAAATAAAATGCAAACAAGTCATTGGACATCATTACATGTGTAAAGAATCAAAATGCATGAGCCATGGATGAATAAAACAAGAGCCATCTCCATGGACAATAATTAAATTATATTAATTACTAAACCATATTGTTGATGAAAATCAGAGAAAATAAAAGTTGTGGTTATTATTAATAATGCTTCAGTGATTTTGAACAAGTAACAAATTAATAGGCTACCACTGTTTTAAATAGCAGCTGTTTGAGCTGCGTGCACTGTATGAAGCTGAATGAACACCGGTAAACTGAAGCGCTTGTTATATCAGGTTAATTAGGCTACATGAGAATCAGATATTTATAAAACATAAACATAATATCACAACTTATATATGCACAAAAATGCACAAGTTATTTTGAACTAAGTCATGTGCTAGTCAGATGTGTAACTCGTGGACGCGCACTTGGCTTCCCGTAACAACGCGCTGAAACACGGAAACTAAATCCAAAGAATTCACAACTTTTTATTATAACAATGTTCTCATTAGAATATTATATACACGACAGTCCCAATCATAGTTATTAGTTGTGCGCTGCTATTGAGCTGCGTGCGCTGAGCTAAAGATGATCACCGGCAAACTGAAGCGCTCTATTAATGCTCTATTTACTTAACCAAACGCATTCTACATGAGATAAAGCAGATATACATAAAATAAACACAATATTACTACGTACAATTGCACAAAAGGCTACAAATGCACAAGCAAACTTAACTGTCATGGAGGTGTAGCTCCATTGTGGACGCCCTCAATGCACGCACAAAACACAGTGCACAACGTCATTTACAGTAATGTTCTTATTATAATGTTATGTAGCCTTTATGACAGACTTGCTCTGCACATGTTGCACATAAGTGTATTGTCCTTTTAAAAGTGATTCCAATCATATTTCAAGCATTTCAAAACCATCATGGCGAACAGCGCACATCTGAAGTGTCTCTGAAGGAAATAATGCATTATTTATCGGCTTAAAGATATCGGCCAAATGTTCTTATCTGGCCGATACCGAGAACAGAAAAATGGCCATTTATCGGCCGATACCGATATGGTGGCCGATAAAGTGGTGACTTATTAAGTCTTGGATAAGTGGTTCTTAATGGCCAGAGAGTCTCAGAGACTTTGCGTGTCACGACCAGGATGCTTCCAACAAACCAGGTAATGGCTATAACTCATATTAATGCTCTGACCCCATTTAACCTTCCTTAGTGTAAATAAATAATGCACAGCTGCATAAGCTGCCTCGCACACCAGCCAACTGGATGGGGTCAGGAAAGAGTGTCGAACAATCCACACCCTCACTAGTAGCGCGACCTCCTGCGGATTGTGAACCGTCAAGTACTCAGAAACACCCTCCGCCTACTTGCTCTAATGAATCTGCTATAATTCACAGGCACATTGGCAGATGTTCCAAATGTCTGCCACATTTGTGCCGCCCACCTCAAAGCTCTCGTTTCAGATCTTACTCTCATAATCAGCCTCAGAGTGCGGAGTCTTCTCCTCTTTTCGAAACCACCGCTCATTAACAAAAATCTTCTCACGGGAAAATGTCTCTCACCTTCCAGTTTAGGCGGCTCAGTTCCTTGTCAATACTGTACTCAGAGATGATTACTGTAAATTTAGATTGCAGTGAAGACTTTTAGTTTCTCTCCACCATGTGAAAGGCTCTCTGTGACTGGGTCTCCTGTAGTCCCAGTGCATTATTCAATCTTCCCTGAACCATGTGGAACTGCTTAAAACACACACAACACACAGTGAATGAAGCCAATCTCCAACTGTCACAGGACATTGACCTTCATCCTCAAGTGCAATATACAGTGATTGCTTTCACAGATGTGCTCTGTACTAACAAAACCTAAAGAAAGTTTCAGCAAGTCTTTTCCTTTCTGTTTAGCTGTAATTCACACCCTCTCACATCTCATATTTTAGATTCAATCGTCTATATAGCCCTGCAATGCATGCATTTTGCCAGTAAAAAAATTATATTCCATTCAATTAGTCAATAAGTAAAATAAATAAATAAGTCAATAAGTAAATCAATCAATCAATCATGCAATTGTTTTTGAGTTAGCCACCTGGCAACAGTGCTGTGAAATTCATTGCAAGAGACAGGGAAAAATAGTCAATGTTATCTAAAGAAAAATTAATTTCAATGCTATTTAAGTAATTTGTATAATGCTATAGCTAGGACTGTCACAGTGAAGGAATTTCCCTTGCGGTAATTTTGAGTGGCTCAATAGCACGGTATGCAGTATTACCACGCACAAACACATACATATATAATCTGTGTGTGTATGTGTTATGATGTAATGAGGTCATATTCATAAACCAATGAAACAGAAACTAAATCGCGTTGAAACAGGAAGTGAAGTAAACCGAAGAGAATGACAAAATAACGGTCCACATAAAGCATAAACCTGACAATAAGATAGTTAGTCCATTGTTAGCATATATATATATATATAAATATATATATATATTAGGGGTTAACAAGACTAACTATCTTATATATATATATATATAGCTCTACCTTCCCGGTTTAGGCGGCTCCATTCCTTGTCAATACAATAATAAAATACTTATTTATATATATATATATATATATATTATATATATAAGGGGTGTAACGAATCATCGATATATCGATATATAGATTAGGGCTGCAACAACTAATCGATAAAATCGATTATTATCGATTATGAAAATCATCGACAACGATTATCATTATCGATTAGTCGTGTCCGCCCACAGTGCACGTCCAACTTCAGCGGTTGCTCAAATTACACTGAATAACGCATTTCTATGGACAAAATGCATCTAACAATAGTGGAGGAAACAGAATGAGATGCTGCGGGAGAAGTACGTGATCCAAGCTGCCCACAGCATGATGATTCTTAATTTTGAGCTTTAAGTTAATGCATTAGTGTAAAGGCTTGCCCTGTCAGGCGCTGTGACACATGCGTGTGCGTCCTCAAAACATATCCGTCCATTGCGTCCGCAAACATATCCATTGCACTGAATTATCTGTTGTTGAAAGTTAACATTCCTCTCACACTGAGTCTTTATTATTATTTAAATTTTTAAGAGTAATGTATGACGATCATATGACGTCAAAGTACGGCGAGAGAAAGCATTAGGAGACGTCCGCTCTATTATAGCTCTCGCAGTACTTTGATGACACACAATGATCGGTCTAGCAGCGCTGCTTCAAGTCAAACACATCTAAGCAGTCTTCAGAGGAAGCACGCTGCTATGTTGCCAAGTCCGCAGTTTGGCACGGGTTGTTTTCGTGTTTTCGTTGTTTTCGTGTTTAGTCTTTCATAACATGCGGAATTGACACGCTACATGTAAACGATATCCTTTGTTATATTTTCCTGTCAAAATAACGGAGTTTATTTGGAAGTCTTCAGCTTTTAAGAGCTGCCGGGTTCTCCTGCAGTGGGCGGAGCTAATGCGCAAACGGCAATCTCATTGGCCGGCGCTCACCTATCATCATCCCTGTTTTGATTTCTTACTCACTTCTTCTGTAGATGAAGCTGGATCACGAATGATTCGCGCGAACGTAAGATGCATTTTTAGATAGATTTGGGGGCGCATTCCCTGCGGCTCAGATGACGGGAGTAAATGACTACTGCTATGTTCATTAGCATACTAGTTTTGTACAGCACAAAGTTTGTAGAGACATTAAATGCATGGCAGTACAAGCTGAATTAATTGCTGGAAATTGTAAAGGAGAAGAAAAGTATGAAGTCTCACAATCCCGTAAGCTACAAAACAGCCAAAGTGCCAAACCATAGAAATTTATCTCATTCAGCTCAAATTACATTTTCCACAAGAGTCGACTAATAAGGAAAAGGGAATAGCAGAGGAACACATTCAAGAAAACAGAAGTAATATGTAGGTGTGACGTGAGGAGCAGCAATGGAAAACAGGCAAGAGGAAAACAGGAGAGGAGGCTGTGCATGTTGTGTGCCAATCTGAACCATAAAGGGATTTTCTGATGAGAAAGCATGAGAGAGGATGGGAAAAGAGAGAGGAGAGTTCACAGTACAGTACAGAAACATCTGTGTTGCATTTGCATCGAGCTGTGAATAGAGCACCAGGTTCACGTACAATTCACAACTGAGTCACTGCTTCCTTTCTTTTTCTCCTAGTTAGGTCCTGCATGATAAACAAACATTTAATAGACCAACACACTCACAAAACCCTGTCAACTCCATTGAAAAACCCTATGAAGACCCATATGTGCTCTCAAAATGCACAAAAGTGTGAGAAACACAGGGCAGCCCCACTTCAAAACAACATACTGTATTTATAACAAACTCTCGCAGAACAAAGCATCGGCGCGCAGTCGTGACGCAAAGCTATCCTTCGGCGTATGTGCGCATTCAAACCGCACATAAACATGACACAAACATATACCAGTTGCTCCCAGTCATAAACCGACAGCTTGTCACATGAGAGTGCAGGAGAACTTCAGAAGTGGTGCGGCTGGGGCAGAGCCTGTGGAGCCCAGCCTGCGCATCCCCACTGTTTAGCACCATCAGCAAATTCGCACTCAGATTCGGGACAGTAAAACATCAGGCTTTCTTGGCCGCGTGGAGAGAGATAGACGGAGAGAAAGTAAATCAAAGCATATACGCTGACAGAAACTCAGTTTAATTTCAAAGGCCTCCACCAAGATCTTCACAAGGCCTTAAGATACCAAACTATTAAAAACATACAGGGGTGCCGAAACAACCGCTGTGATGCTGGGAAGAAAATTAATGCTGCGGATGATGCCTGATGTCACGGCGCAGCCGGAGCGCTTTTACTCCAGAAAACCTCTGAAATCTGAAATTAATTTTTGAAATAAAGACCCTTGTGCTGAACAGATGCATAACTATACTGGAAACCGTGTGTGGGGGGGGGGGGGGGTGAAGCGTTATCGGTTCATCTGCCTCATCCTAATGTACGTCTGCGAGCAAGAAGGTGTCTATTTACCTTTCAACTAAGGAGACAGAAGTGGGCTCATGAGTTCAAAACAATAGAGCTGCCAACAGCAGCATTCCCTTCTCTACCACTACCTCTCACAGACACTATGATTTATGGGTAGTAATTACTTCACTGACGGTGACATCATCTCACCACGCTTCCCGCACAAAAAAGTGACTAATTAGCTGTGCTGTCTTCTGATGCCTGCAATGTCTTTTTTTCTCCTATTTTTTTGTATGGAAGAAAAGGCATGTCAAAACAAGACATTTCAACATCCCAAGGCAACACAGCTATCTCTGTAGCAACCTTTCTAAGCAGGCATACATTAATACAGCATGTCTGTTGCGCTCTCACACACACGTACACACACAAACACAGCACTAAACCCCAGCAGACGCCTTCTAAACAGTTTTGCTCAAAAAACAAATGCAGTGGATGATGGGGAAAAAAAATTATTTGGACACTTTGGCTGCATCTGAAATCACATACACTCCGAGTAGGTACTTTTTTGAATAATTCATTACTGCTAAATAAGATCTATATGAATGTGTGTAGTGTATTTTAATTCAGATGTACTTCATCACTCATGTTGTCATTGTCATGTAACATACTAGCACCAGTTGCACCAATTCACTGCCATTCACAAAGCCGGTCCCGTGGTCTCATGGGATACATTCTCAGAAAAAAGGTACAAAAGCTGTCACTACTGCAGGACCATTTCAAAAGGTACACTTTTGTACCTTATTTACCCCTAAAAGTTGCATATGGGTAACTTAAAGTCACATTTTGTTAACTAAAGTGTACATATTAGTACTTTTTGTACCACAGTGTTGGATTTCATCTGTAGTATTAACAGCCTTTTTTTAAAAACACTGGAAATTCAGACATACTATTCTTCTCGTATACCATCTTTCACCTACTATAGTATGCATATACAAATTTAATTCAAAGATCATTATAAACTACACCTGTGTTTAGGGCACCTATGAGAACTTCATATGTCCATTAAAAATCAACTGGTTATAATTTATTGCATGAAAGTCCAAGAAAAGTAAGGTTAGTTCAACGAAAGGGTTTTGACACTTGCTTTAATTTCTCTTTTCTTTCTCTCAGGGTTATCTGGCTACTGCAGTTCTCTTTGTATTGCACATTACTCTTCTCTTATTAAACAGAACAGCTTGTTTTCATTGTGACGTGTCCATAGGCCTCAGTGCCATAAATATTAAAATAGCTACTGTATACTTCATGGGTGGAAGAACAAAGAAAAACAACATTCTTCTTCGTAATATTAAACAAGTGTTTTTATGACTTTTATGACTTTAGAAAGTACCAAGAACACCCATAATCTTGATCACAGTATATGATAGTCTGTACAAACAGTGACCACAAAGTGATTTTTTTTATGATCCTGATGTTTAAAAAAGGATTTCAGAAGGGGAAAAAGAAAGAAAAAAAACATTTAAAAAAATAATATTTTATTATATTAAAGTTCAGCATTTTATTAAGCAATAAGAGATTTGCTCGGCAATTAAACTTGAATTTGCCCCTTCTGATACTGTAATTCACGTTGTGACCATTTATATTTCAAAATGACCGTTTCCACCTTTCTCAGATTTTTTTCCTGATTACAATACGTTTAAATAATAACAACATTTAATAATATTTCAATTATAATAAATCGAAAAATAGATTGGCTTGTAATTTGAATTATTGTCACAAGTTATGGATGTTTATGGAATATTTTAATTATTGTCAAGTTATGGATGGAACCATTCTAGATGTCAAAATATAATCATAAAAAGCAATACATCGCAGATTGTCATAAACAAAATCAGAACCAGCCACTGAAAAAACAACTAACGTTAGGTTAGGCTACCTGTTGCTAACCTAATTCTCGGCAAAACATAAATAACCTGATTTCTAATTATTAAAAAAACGAATTAATATGATAACACGGTTTAAGACAGATGGACCGAAATGTACATGTGTTCATTCTTTGTTGATTATGCCTCGTGTTAATAGTGATGAATAAATACAATTCCCAATCAGGTCAGGTTTATGAAAAGGCATCCAGCAAGTTACTGATATTCCATTCAGTTATTGAGTTCTCATCCCATTGTCGCGTGGCCAAGTGAAGTTTGTGAGCAGTCAGTTCATAACATGATGAACAAAGGAATACTCCACTCCCCCTTTGTGCTCAACTTTGAGAGCAGACGCACCAAAACTCCCGCTAAAATATTCCAAAATCATTTACCTATGTCAGGCCGTTATCCTCGAAGAGTTTTATCTAAACCGTGTGAAAGTCCATTGATGCATGTTCCCGTTTTGTCGTTATAATCCAAAAGCACAAAACTTTCAGTGTTCGGATGTTTGGCTTGTATTGATGATAGTGCATTGTCTGCACGTGCTAGACGGCTCGCTTGAACACGCCCCTTTCACCCATGACCCCACCCCTTGTCCAATGCCATGCACTTAGCGGAGTTACACCTACAAACGTTTGTGAAATTTGTCTACGTTTTTTTAATTATTTTTTAAATAATAATAATTATTATTATTACTCTTATTAAATTGTTTTTACTGTTGTTATCTATACATTTGATAACAGAGCACCCATGAATCTTTTCTTAAGAGTACATTTAGAGATGTGAAATATGATGATTCATCTTCTGCCTACATCAATGAATATACTTAAGGTCACTGAGTGTCTTGAGGGCTTGTTTTTTTAGTAAATTGCTTAATGGTTATATAGATAAATATATACAATTATGACAACTTATCGGACTGTATTGGTGACATATAGTGCCAACCATAGTATGTGGATAAGTGTAAATATTACTACTCTTTAATTAGTGCACCAATTTAAACCACCTGTGCTGCCTTCTGTTAATGCTATAAAGTTTAGTGTGTGTGTGTGTGTGTGTGTGTGTGTGTGTGTGTGTGTGTGTGTGTGTGTGTGTGTGTGTGTGTGTGTGTGTGTGTGTGTGTGTGTGTGTGTGTGTGTGTGTGTGTGTGTGTGTGTGTGTGTGTTGTGTGTGTGTGTGTGTGTGTGTGTGTGTGTGTGTGTGTGTGTGTGTGTGTGTGTGTGTGTGTGTGTGTGTGTGTGGGCATGTTTATGTGGTTTATGAGGACACAAATTTGTATAATGACATGGGTATGACATAGGTATTACAAGGAGAAGGTGATTTATGAGGACATTTTCAGTGTCCCCATAATTTAAAACGCTTATAAATCATACAGAGTGAGTTTTTTTGAGGGAAAATAGAAATGCACCGTCTCCTGTGAGGGCTAAATTTAGGTGTAGGGTAGGTGTAGGGCAATAGCACATACGGTTTGTACAGTATAAAAACCATTACGCCTATGGAAAGTCCCCGTAAACCATAAAAACCAACATGTGTGTGTGTGTGTGTGTGTGTGTGTGTGTGTGTGTGTGTGTGTGTGTGTGTGTGTGTGTGTGTGTGTGTGTGTGTGTGTGTGTGTGTGTGTGTGTGTGTGTGTGTGTGTGTGTGTGTGTGTGTGTGTGTGTGTGTGTGTGTGTGTGTGTGTGTGTGTGTGTGTGTGTGTGTGTGTGTGTGATCTTGTTAGTTAATTTGAATACATAAAACAGGATTTATATAATAGGCAGTACTAAAATTAAGAATAATAAAAAATATTAGCAATATGCTATATTTATTATCCCTTGTATTTAAAGTAATTATGAAGATTCATGTATGCGTATGTGCATATATAAATGCACACACACACATAAAGCTTCAAACTTTGCCCGTGTCACTGACTCCAGATCACAAGTCAGTACATTGCAAGAAACATGGATATATGAGCTTGATAACGGCACCCCAACACAATCAATCATCCAAGTCTGCTAGACAGACTGATACATTCATATTTTAACTTTTCACAACTGTGGTATTCAAACGGCTTCCTGTCTCTTTTCTCATTTGGGGGATGTAAACAGATTAACACAAAATCTTTCAAGAGCCCCCTCCCCGTTCCTGACACAAACCAGTGCACCCAAAAGGAATTAATTGGTTTCAGTAGTCATCCCTGCTGAACAATCCACTTGAGCGCCCCCAATGTAGCCTCCCGGCAGAGACATCTCATCTGTCTCACACTCCTCCCCCACAGAGCCCATGTCTAGACCCTCTTGCTGCAGTGTGCATCCATGCTCACACTCGACTAGGGCATTAGGTTCACACCCTGCGCTATCAGTCGGGATGATGCTAGATAATGACTCAGACTCAAGAGTTGCTGGAACACTCAGCTCTTGAGACACGGACAAACCATATGATCTTTTTTTTCTCCTCATGTAAACATGGCGTATTGCAGGCATGTAATGTGATTGTTGCATGTTTGTAATGTCTGGATCACCTCTGATAGCTGCTTACCCACTTGCTTGTGTCTTATTGTAAAAAAAAAAAACACTGGGGGGTGGGGGTGGGTGGGTTGTGAATGGATGTTTACCAGGCACCAAAGAAATAAAACAGTATTGTAATATCATGTAATCACTATTCCTTGTGACTCCAGGTTGCAATAAGCCTGACTGTCAATCTTTTGGCCACGCATCGCTTCATACGTCTCTCATTGACATACAAAAGCAGAGCTGGCGCAGGTGACTGTGTAAGTGGTATTAATAAATAATATTAATTATCAGCTATTTTAGACTAGAAAGCATCAAACATCCTGGTAATTTGTGTATCAAAGGTATTAAAGGTATTAATATGAACACTTTAGGTACTAATATGCACTTTTGACATATTAATATGTAGCATTTACAGACAAATAAGGTACAAATATTGACCTTTTTCTTTATTGCCCTGCTGTGCAAAGGTAAAACAAAATAAGGTCCCTTACACTATAAAATAAAGGTTCAAATGTGTGTTTTTGCAATGATGCCACAGATATTTAAAAAAAAAATATTAGTGAGAAGAACATATGTATATATATATATATATATATATAATATTAAGAACCTTTTTCCACTAAAATGAACCTTTTGTAGAATGGAAAGGTTCTATGGAGAACCTTTGATCCCAGTAAATAACTTTTATTTTTAAGAGTGTAGACGATAAATTGTCCTGTGGCTACTTTGTGGTGAATCAGAGTGTGGTGTGATATTAGATCAATCAGAAATTTGTGAAGCCAATTTCTGTTTTAGTGTTGCCGTATTTACCGTGTTTTACCTTTGTGGGGCAGTTCTGCTCTCAAAAATGCCCATGGTGCAAAATTAATCTTTTTTTTGTAGTGTTGAATTCTATTAAAAGAAGTAAAATACCAAGAGAAAGAGTCGTGCAACTGATGTTCAGTTCCAGCTGATTTTATTTCCTTCTTGGAAAAAGACAAAGTTCTGTACAGAGGTCTGACAGGCAGTGACTTGACACAATTGGCTGGCTTTTGAGTAAACTACTCAAATGTTGAGATATGGTATGGCAAGACAAAACAATATTGTACACAGCATATTGCACAAAATGAAACAATAAAACATATCTATATATTCCAAAAGTCATGAACAACACTCTTAAACATAGGGATGTATAAAGATATATGTTCTTGTTCCTGTCATGATATATCATCGTCAGACATAAACACGCAATCTTTTACTTATTTTACACTCAATGTACATAGAAATCTTCATGTTGATCCTCTGCCTTAAACACAACTGCTCTACATAAACCTGAATTCAGAAATACAAAATGCTATTTGCCATGCCATAATATACTAAAACAATTAGCTACATTTAGCCAACAAGTAGAAAAGATTAAATATCCTTGTACAATTATGGAGTGAAGACGTACTTCATTGTTCATGAATTATAGGCATTTCGACCTTATCTGTAATTCCATCCAGTGGTTCAAACCGAAATGTTTCATTATAAAAAGCACAAAGAAATTGGTATTCAAAAAGTACAGTCTCCCCAATAAGGACGCGATAAAATCGCAGCTTTCACTGCTGCAGCTACATAAAACCTCACTCAGCGCGCGCATCGTAGGCTAATGACGATTGGTCGTTGAAATGCAGATACTGTCTCTTTAAGAAGCCTGTGGATTGACACTGTAAACATGTTTAGGGGGCAGATTTGGGAGACAACCCAACCCCCTGACTTTAGAAATCGGAAATCCAAACAGCGATATTCACCGATTGACACCCCCTCGATAGATTTTGTACAAAAATACACTCAGAAAATAATGAAACATTTAAACTCCGTTCCATGTGAGAGGTCATCAATTAAATAATACGAAACAAGTCTAGCCCTTCCGCGAGACAGACGGACATGTGCATGTGTAGCCTATACACACAACAGACTAACTAGAACACAAGTGACGGATGGGGGAGAGGAGCAATGTTTGGCCATTATAAATACATCGATATAAAAATGACAGCGCAGAAAAGTTACGAGGATGAAAAAGTAAAAAGGCAGAGAGAGAAGGAGAGAGAGAGAAAACACTCCTCGGATTAATTTTGGTCCTGATTTGTAGTGTAAAGAGTCGAATCATCTGAGTTGCGTCTGAATCCTGATGTCATGACGACAGGAAAGCTGGTGATTGTGTTTGTTTTTGCGTCTCATGTGGCGCTGCCATTCGGTTTCAACGAATCACACCAGTTACGCTTCTCAACAGCCTTAAATCGTAATGAAAGCATGCGATGCTGGTCTAACACACGATTCTGGTAAACAACCTCAAGCACGAGCAAACGAATCATCGCTCGCGTGCTCTCCATTCAGTACCTCCTTCGAAACAAGCATATGACCAGACTTGTCTTCTGTTTAAAAACGTCCCTTTTAAAAAAGTCAAGGAGGGCGCACAGCGTGAACTCGCCACCGCTCAATGTCCTCCTCGCCTGCGTCCAAAGCGCGCCTCCTAGCACCAAACGAGCAAGCTAAGCACTTTCATCTGCACTCTTGTCAGTGGATAATGAGAACCCACGGTATATGATGCATGATAAACACGAGGAATCATGTCGTTGACTCGTCGTCTGACTCGTCTCGGAGGGTTTTGCAGCCCTCCAGTCATTTTTCAATCTGTCTTTTCACTACGAGCGCTCAATAAGTGAACACCAAGTTGGATATTGTCGATTCGAGCCAGTCCCCTAATATCAACTCGCTCACCTCTGGGGTGCAGTAGTCGGGGAACTCAAAGTGCGAGCCGGAGCCCGACTCAAAGTTGAACTCCAAATCTCTGTCCAGAGGCGCGGTGCCAAAGGTGCTGAAGCTGTCAAAGCCGGGGCTGGCGGTCCGCCAGCTCGTCCTCGAAATCCTCATCTGATGAGGATGACTGCGAGGAGGACGAGTGCGAGGCGGAGGGCGTCGGAGACGGCGCGCGGGTGTACTTGAAGCGCGCGGCGGGCTCTGTGTCTTCCTTTCCGCTCGCGAGCCCGTCCTCGTAGAGGCTCAGCGGGTCGCTGGATTCCGCCGAGCTGCTCAGAGTGGGGCTGGCCGGCACGGCGACGGAGGGAGGGCTGCTATCGGAGCTGCATCCCCCGAACGCATGCCCGCGCTTTGCTGGTTTCTCGGGGATCTGTTTGGCAGCGGACGCGGACCTGGACTTGTAGAGAGTGTGGTGGTCTGCGGGGACGGAGTGGGAGGTCAGCTCAAGCACCGTGGACTTTCTGTGCGTCCTGCTAAGAGTTTTGGAGCTCTTTTTTGAGGCAGATTTCGCGCCGGGGCTGCCGCTCACGCGTTCCGCCTTCTCCACAGTCTTGCCGCTGGATGACTTCACCTTCTTCCGAGGTCGATATTTGTAGTCAGGATAGTCTGCCATGTGCTTGAGCCGCAGACGCTCGGCCTCGCGGATGAAGGGGATCTTGTCACTGTCTTTCAAAAGTTTCCAGCGCTTGCCAAGTCTCTTGGAGATCTCCGCGTTGTGCATGTCCGGCGACTGCTCCATAATCTTGCGCCTCTCTATCTGCGACCAAACCATGAATGCGTTCATTGGCCTCTTGATGTGTCCCGATGGGGTTTTGCACCAGGCGATGTCCATTTTATCCCCAGCCGAGTTTGGAGAGCCGGGAGTCGGGGAAGCGTCCATGTCAAGGTCCATCTCCCCAGAATCAGTGGAATCGCCGGGGAGCACGTCGCTGTTGTTGCTGACGTGCGTCTGCTCCACCATAGCAAGGTCTGTGCCCATGCACTCACTACAACAGTCTCAACTTTTAATTGCGCACGAAAATCCTACACGTGCTGCAGCTTGAACCGCTTGGAGAACGCTAAGAGTTTCTTCTTCACAATATGATTTACTCAGTGTAGAAACAAAGTTGCTGCTGACTGTCTCTTGGTTCTACAAAGTCGCATATCCCCGTCAGGAGCTCTGTCAAGTCCCGCCAATGTTGTCAAAATCAAAAGTCTGCTGTTCAACTGCCGGTTCGACTGAAAACGAACCCAGAGTGCGCTCTGGACGCGAAGTATCTGAAGCCGTTCAGTGGAAACGGACAAGTGTCTTCAGCATAGTTTGTCGTATGACCATGCGGTATGTTTAGGCGACTACACTTTTTCATGCTCTGAGCTTCCTATCACCCTTCTCAACTTTCAATACTTCTACTAAACCGCCTCACAAGGATTTATCCTTTTCCGAAGGTATAAAGGAAAGAGAATCCAGCCAATCAGCTGCTGTCACTAGCCTATACTCAGCCAAAGCCACGCCCCGTCGCCGTCCATTGGCTGAATATAGTATCTAATAATAATCGGCGCGTGCAATGAGAAGCTCTCTGTCTGACCTCATTCCATCTACACTGCAAACTTAGTTTTAAAGGCGCATTATGTACTCCTCCTTTCCTAGATCGCAGGCAGAATTTGGCAGGAGTGCCTAAGTTAGGATAAGCAATTCTAATGTTCAATAATGAGCTATAACACGGATTAAATCCAAGGATTGTTAAATCCAGCTTTTCACAACCAAGGGTTTGCTTTGACTTGCATAACTCATCTGTAAATTATTATTTACAACATTAAATTGCGACATGAGTATAATTTCTCTAAAAAAATTCATAATCGCTCATTTATTAATGTTAGACATACGCAGCGCTGTGCGTTATTTATTTATACACAAAGACAGACATTGCGCGCCCACGTGCCACGCGCTTCTCCATTCAAAGGCAGCATGTTCTGGTTTGTGATGGTAGCTCGTGCTCTGGTTGCCGGATTTCATATATATTTTTTAATGGATAGCCTATTTTTCCAGCGATAAAATTGTGTATTTCTAGCTACTAGAATAAAGCTGATATCAGAATGCAGTCACACAGCAAACAGTCAAATACAAGAAGTGAAGGAACAGCATTTGGCATCATGACTGCTTAAAACCGCCCTCGTTTATGCCTCTAGGTGGCATAGTACAGCCAAAATAAGGCTGAAAACATTAGTTGTTATTCCACACAGAAGGTGTCTGGTCTGAATAACTGTTTAACTAGATAAAACAGATCTGAATATGCATTACGTAATCAAGTCATCTATCATGAATAGAAAATAACAACAAAAGGCAAGCATCTCAAATCCATTCTCACATTATTGTGAGATATGAAGATGAAGTGATGCATCTCCACTATCTCTGCTAAGCAGACAGTGACTTCCTAAACCCTGAATCAATATAACTGAAATCAATAGTTCGGTGACCTCATAGCTGAAGTATTCTGCGAGTTTGAATATTTGTTAACCATTTACAACACCAAAAGTACACAGTGTGCATGAGATTCTCAAAGGCAATTCTGAGGCCATATGATTTTGAATACAGTAATCAAACACCATTGACTGTTTAAACCGGAGTGCTGGGAGAGAATGCACCCTAGCTTACCTTATCGTGCCTCATCACAGGGACAGATGGCCACCCTGCTACACTTACGATTATTTAATATAGTGGTTACACCTCAACAGCAACGATAGGCCACACAAACACTATTTTCTCAAGGTGAGTCAAAGATGAGTACTGCCTGAGTTGATTGTAAAATTTGGAATTTGTCTCACCATGCTATAATATATTTTCATTTTTTTATAATCTGGATAACCACAACAGGTGCTTTATATCAGTTGCTGTGTTGTTTAAGAAAGGCAAAACCATTTTTTTGCACTAGTCAATTTTGAGGTTTTGTGTAATTTGGCTTTTCATAACATGTTGTTTCTAGTGGAAACTAGTGAAACGAGAACATCCTAAATACTATTTATTTTAGTGTTTATTGTATTGCACTTTATCTATTTTTGTCAGAACATTTCAAAATATATATTTAATGATACATACATACTTATATGTATCATTAAAGGACATTTTCTCAAAATTAGTTTTAAACAGCCTACTCAGATTATATTATAGTTTTTATTAATATTTTGAATCAGTTTTAATTTGAAGGTTTTCGTGTTTGGTATGTAATTTGTAGTTGTTATAGTGTAGTTATATATATATATATTTTATAGTTTTAATTTCAGTTATATATCTATAATAACCCTGTTTTTCAGAGCCAGAAATCTCCACTTACATCCACCAAACATATATCATATGCATATCTATATTCTGAATGTTTTTGCTGAGGGGTTTTATTATTTGCCGGATTTTATGCAACATCTTATTCCTGAAAAACATGATACATTTTTTTTTTTTTTTCCTGGTTAATATTACATCTGGAATGGTATTAAACAATACAAACAAAAGTCCCTCTATAAAAAACCTTACAAAAGATGCTAATAAGTCAACAATTACAACACATTTTTTAATCTGCCCTTATCCAATGTTCAATTTTCTTTAATTAAACTATTATGCACTAAATTATGCACATTTAATTAAACATGGCCTCATTTTAAACATAACATTTCAGAAAAACTTTGAAAAAAAATCTTAATGCAATCAGTCAACTGGAGAAATATACAATTACATTTTTCCCCTCCCTATTCACCTGGAGTGTAGTTTTAGAAAACAAACCTACAGGATAAAATTCTCCTGCAATTGCCATCAAAAACTGAGCTTCAACAGAAGGATCAAACATGGACAAATGCACTCATTATGACAGTATTTGATCTCATAGGCTGAAACGAGAAGCTTTAGTAATGGTCTGGCGACACGGCACACAGACGGCAGCATGCTTAATTCACTCATTCACTCCCCACTACCACAGTACGGTGTTCAATCCAAACCCCACTCCTCAAGCTTGGCTTAGTGTTGCCATGGAAATCCTGGCTGTTCGCTCTCAAAACACATCCAGACAAGAAAGTACATGATCTCGCCAGTCTTAGCCCAGCAGAGCTGAACTACACAGTCGAGGAGGACACGGGAACATCCTTATCAATCCTGCAGCCGATCTCAAACACACACACACACACACACACACACACACACACACACACACACACACACACACACACACACACACACACACACACACACACACACACACACACACACACACACACACACACACACACACACACACACACACACACACACACACACACACACACACACACACACACACACACAAATACAAATATTAATGGATTTGCATAGATGTCAATCATGGCTTGGGTTTTATAGAGGGTTTATGAAAACGAGCTCTTCTTGCAGTTGCCAGGAATATGAATTGGGGCGGCAACAGTGCAGACAGTGTGTACACTGAGGTCAGATGGTAGTTGGAGCCATTATGACACGGTCTGGAGGAACGTGCCTCTGAGTTATTCATTACATTCTTTCTGTCCCATCATTGCTGCCTTCCTCATTACCAGGCTAATTTCTCCAGCCTCTTTGCTGCCACTGCCATCGCACAATGGAGCCTTTGTGTGTGTGTGTGTGTGTGTGTGTGTGTGTGTGTGTGTGTGTGTGTGTGTGTGTGTGTGTGTGTGTGTGTGTGTGTGTGTGTGTGTGTGTGTGTGTGTGTGTGTGTGTGTGTGTGTGTGTGTGTGTGTGTGTGTGAGAGAGAGAGAGATGGCTGAGCTCCTGTTCAAATGAAACTGTCCAACCTTACCCCAGTAGGTATTCCTTTAACCTTTAAAATTGTGTTTGCTATCTGTAAAGCTTTAAGTTCTCGCAGTCTCACTTGCAACTTGTGCTGAAAGGTCACCCAGATGTCTTTCTCTTGCTTTAGTGGGAACTTGTTTTTGGTGAGGTCACCCACATAACTTGCACCAAACAGCCAACGGTTACAGCCAATTGTCCAGCTCAGCAGATTATTTCCCCTGGAGCTGAACACTGAGGTAAGGACACAAGTTCTGAGTTCAGGAGTGAATGGCTGATCGCTTATCTTTCACACGGCTTTACATCCCCATTACGGTAATAAATCAGGAACGGCGGCCAAAAAACATGCCTCTTTTTTCAAGTTTCACGTGTTTCTAAAGAGCTTCTAAGAACAGTATCGTTTATCTCGATAGCATCACTTCACCAGCACAACTATTCTCAAAAGTAGTTTCATGTTATTTATGAGCCGATGTATTTGCTCAATAGAGAGACCGTAGGAAAACGGAACAGCATTTGTTGGAAAGATTCATGATATAATCATGTTCATTTGTTTAAAGTGTTACCAACCGTTGGACTATAAACTGAAGAAGAAGAATATTTTTTTATTTGTCACATACACAATTATACAGAGTATAACCAGCAGTGAAATGTGTTCTCTGCATTTAACCCATCCAAGTGCACACACACCTGGAGCAGTGGGCAGCTGACACTGCGGCGCCCGGGGAGTAGTTGGGGGTTCGGTGCCTTGCTTAAGGGTCTCACCTCAGTCGTGGACATTTCCTGACAGAGTCCAGATTCGAACCCACAACCTCGGGTTACAAGTCCGACGCTCTATCCATTAGGCCACGACTGCCCCCTAGTAATGCTAATTAGTGAAGTGATGCTAATTAAAGACCAACCGACATAATAACACCAGTATCACTGTTCATCCAGAGACGTGTTTATTTCAGTTCATTTATTTTCAGCTACATGTTATTTATTAGGTGGGTGAATCATGAAACCTGTCAGGAGTTTTATTTCACTCTAAAACCAAAGGAAAAAGGCATGCGGAATAAAACGAAAGCAACAAAGCCTATTAGGACCATTAAGATTTTTGCATTGTGCTATTATTTGCATGACGATTAAACACTCCCACGCAATTCTCATTAGTGTAATGTCAGAAAAAAAAAATCCATTCCTTATTATCGTAATGTGAATAAGAATTATATTTTATTTGAAGCGTAAAGTGTTTGTATATCATTGCAGCTTTGGATTTACATCATTGCCTTCTAAGAATTTTTTTTTTTTAGTAAAGTAATATAGTAAATGAGAATCTAATGAGAATTAACAGTATCAAAAAGTAAATGTATTATCATGAGATTTTTTTATTTATAATTTTTTTTGAGGAATTAATTTAGCTAAATATTGTGTCTCAAAATAAGGCTGTATTATATTTATGCAAAATAAAAATTGACCCCCCCCCCCCATAGATTTATGGGGTGACATTTTTCTATTTTTATTTTTTATTAAAGGATTTCATGGGAAGAAAAATTTGAATATTTATTTATATTTCTTCCCTTTTGTCTCCGGCAGCTTAAACTTGATCTCTTATTTAGTAAACACTGGAGGTTTTACTCAAAGTAATGAATAGATAGTGTGTCCTTTCTTTCTTTCTTTCTTTCTTTCTTTCTTTCTTTCTTTCTTTCTTTCTTTCTTTCTTTCTTTCTTTCTTTCTTTCTTTCTTTCTTTCTTTCTTTCTTTCTTTCTTTCTTTCTTTCTTTCTTTCTTTCTTTTACAGAACCGTTACGTATTATGTTTCTTTTAATATTTCAGCATGTATGGGGTTGTAAACATCAAACTCAACAGCACCTTCGGAGAATGATTTTCCCAACTAAATAGCAAACCGAATATTTTGTTGCTGCTCTGGAGGCAACAAAAAGTGTTTTGATGAACAGAGTGCATTCACTTGTAGAAAGGTCTTGCTTATGTTTTGCAAGCAACCTTGAGCAGTAGAGTTTCTCTGGGTTATTGTGAGTGGTCTATGCTTTTAAATAACAAGAGAAGGAAATGTTGTGGACAGCAAAGCGAGTGAGGAAAGAATGGCTAAATTTATACAGTTATGGAGAGTGAATAGCCACTCTACATTGAAACTTATGGAATTTGGCTCAAGGTTTGTACCAAACATGAAGTATGTTTTGAGTGATTATTGGAACGGCATGTTTAGCCTTGTACTTCAATGGAGGTTTTGTCAGGTTGTGGTTTAGCGGACACCTGACTCTTGTGTTGTGTGTGTGTGTGTGTGTGAGTGTTTGCTGGCAGGCTCAAGTCCATTTCCTTGACTGTTGGAGTTAAAGAGGATGCATCACTGACTGAACAGGTGCTCTATCATACACCAGATCTGCACACACACACACACACACACACACACACACACACACACACACACACACACACACACACACACACACACACACACACACACACACACACACACACACACACACACACACACACACACACACACACACACACACACACACACACACACACACACACACACACACACACACACACACACACACACACACACACACTGACCTAAATGAACTAGAGATATTCAACATATACACATATATATATATATATATAGATGAGAGAGAGAGAGAGAGAGAGAGAGAGAGCTTAAAAAGAATCAGTAAAATTTAAATTATGTCATCATTTATTCACCCTTTTCGGTCTGACTTACTTTCTTACATGGAACACAAAAGAGGACATTTTGAAAGAATGCGCTGGACGCTCTTCTCCATGCAATTACAATGAATGGAGACAGGAGCTTTCAAGCTTAAAAAAAGGATGCAGAAGTACTATAAATGATCATAACGCATGAGTTCTGAATGGCAGAGTTCATGAAGGAAGTAACAATGATAGATTCATAAATGAATCATTTTTGTTCATCTGACCTTTTACAGTGAATCAGTTGATTCACATCACAAAACTGCAAGATCTGTTCACAAATGAAACTGATCTAATTCTAGAGTCAGTGATCCGTTTGCAGCAGTTAACAGTAATTTCAGTGACTAACAACTTAAATCTCTGTCATTCAGAGTACTTAAATAATAGCACGAGTCATATGGGTCACTTTTATGGTGTTTTGTGCCTTTTTAAAATCTTATAGCTCCAGTCTCGTCCTCTGCACTGAAAAGAGTGGCCAACGCTTTAAATAAAAATTCTCCTTTTGTGTCCCCCAGAAGAGAGAAAGTCATGGCATCCCTAGTAAAAAAAAAAAAACTGTACTTATGGCCACTTAAGTGCACTTAAAGAGAGTACACATTTATGACTAAGTTTCTTAACTAAGTACACTTTTAAAATAGAATAAAGTCAAATTATACGTTTATTTAGTGTACATTATAAGTATATTTAAAAAATATATATATATTTTAATATTTTGTGTTGCTCTTAAAGAGGTGCACTTGTATAGTACTTGATTATAATTTTAACTGTAGTGTGTTGTTCAATATTACTCTTAAAGTTAATATAAATATACTTTATATACACATTATATACAACTGTTGATAGAAATGACATTAAAATACATTTTACTTTACCATAAATGCTTGTCGGTATATTCGGCAGTAACCATATTTTTAACCATAATTCAAAGACAAGTTTAATTATCAAAACACAGATAAAGATTTTGTTAAAATCTTAATTAAGTGTCTCAAAAAGCACACTAAAGTTCAGCTTATTGCATTTGATGTAAATGTAAACTATAATACATTTCCATTTAATTCCAGTTAACATGCAATTAAGTGTCTTAAAACATTACATTTAGTTTACACTTAAGTCTATTATTTTAAAGTATATAAATCCCATACTACGTACTCATTTTGTATACTTAAGTGTTTTTCACAAGGGAGAGTTTTTTAGATTTTGGTTGAACTATTCCTTTAATAAACACAAATGAAAGAGAAAGAGAGAGTGACCATGCTGACATGAGGAGAAAGAGAAGTGTTTCTCTTGGACTCCAAATAATTATTACGTTCACAATTGCAGTCAGCAGTGCATCAGTGTTGGAGATGGAGAAAGCAGATCACTCCAGCAGTTCATCGTGTGCTCATTTAATGGCTCCCTTTCTATTGTCTCTCCCTTATCTGTCTCAACCATATGGATTTGAGAACAAAGCATATACGTTAACATGTGCAGACAAAGGACTGCAAAAGTGTACCTGTACCATGATAAAAAGACTGTGAATGCCATGGCACAAAAATGAAAAGAAGAATGAGGGGAGGGTGGGCATGTGAGCCCGTTTATGTGCCTGTGTTTGTTCCATCAGAGGACAATGTGACATTTGAAGGATGAGAGACCCTTTTCATACTGGAAACTGGAAACTTAGAAGCCGTTTTTTATTTCATTTATGCACTTCACAGGGAACAGAGAGACAGAAAGACAGAGCAGCAAATAGGAAGTTTGGAAGGGAGACAGAGGGGGAAGTCAGATAGCAAAAAGTGGACAACAAAAACAGAAAGAACATTGATAAAGTTGGGTGAAGAGCAAACAAGATGCATTATTGCCATCCTCTGTCTCATAAAGTGTCCTGTTTATTAATCAATTGCACTGCTGTTACTCCCCAGCACTTGAGACAAGTATTTAGACGGGGTTTTAAGGTGGCACACCACACCAAAAACTTCCCAGCATCCCTTCAGCTCAGCAAATGATGACGCATCATTCTGCTGACACAAGTCAGCTGATTGCTATGTCACGGCAATGGTTTTAGGCGAGTGGCAGCACTCCGGCTACAGACATAGAGTCTTTTTTTCCTCCCAGACGCACTGCGGCACAACCAGACGACTAGAGTGGAGGCACAGGAGCTCACAGCTGCAGTCTACTGGCTTGTTTCGGGGAGGCAGAGGAGCCGAACACTTCCTCTCAAAATACCGTCGCTTTTCCCCTTTTTGCCGTTGAGAGATAATTTTTATTGGGGCAGAGAGTAGAGCCAAGAAAGAAGACAAACTCTTGAGTCGAACAACTTGGAATTAACGTTGGTCTCATTTGTAGACAGAAAATTTGGAGAAGCGAGCCCGGATCTGATTTTTTTGGGAGCTGTTGACGCCATCGTTTGCCAGTACCAGACCAGGTTCCCAGGCTGAGAAGTCGGCGCTAAAAGCTTGGACTCCAGTGCGTCACCTGTCTGTCCCATCGAAAACCCGTCCCACACAAGACGTCCAGTCAGCTGGGCCCATCTGCATTCCCATTCGCAGTGATGAGCCAAAGTGTCTGCTCCGCTCCAAGGTTAGGGTGGCTTTCGGTCCTAGACTTAGTCCTTGTCCAGAGGGCAGGGCAGAGGCGAACAAAAACAGCAACGCGGCAGCTGAGCCAAGCTCAGCCAGACAGACGTGGTGACCTAAATCAGCCCCAGTCATGTCTGGACGCAGCCAGAGCGAGGCAGACGGAGAGGAAGACAGAGAGAGAGAGAGAGAGAGAGTGAGAGAGCGACCCACACATACTGACTCGAACATATATTCTCACTACGGTAGGTTTAGACGACTGCAATTAGTCTGTAATGAAATGTAGTTTGTTTCCCATCCGTTAGCGTTCAGTTCTTGCTGATGCTGTCCTTAGTTGAGATTAGCTTGTCTGTGGCTGTGCTTCTATCTTTGTGCCATAGGGATGGAGAGAAACGAAGGAGGCTGTAAGGGGAGGGGAGACAGAGTTGTCTCTCTCTCCCTCTCTCGCTCTTTTTTCGCCAACGCTTTATTTTGTTCCATTAGCTGGTGTTCATATTCACCGTATGTCTGCGCTGAGCTCCACCATTGCTGCACAGCAAAATTGCTACAGAGTCGTTGTCCCCCTCACCTCCCCCATTTGCACTTTTGGGTCCAGGTAAGACATTCACTTATTCGTCTTCGACAACCAAATATGCGAATCCCTTAGTCTAAATGCGTGAGGGCTGGCGGGCGGTTTTGTGCGTTAAGTTTATTTGCTTTTGGTGAATCCGATGCACATTCATACCCAAGATCATGAACAAGAGCACATCCAACTCCTCTCAAGGAATATTATACATTTGCAGTTGGTAGATTGTGCTTGCGTTGCACATTCCTCTCAAACTGAAAGACAGCTAATAAAATCACTAGATAGAAGTTTAATCACATGATGGGAAAGATGAAGCCTGTTTTAGAGTTGAACCAAGGTAGGCACATCTTGAAAGTGAAAGTGTATAATGTATGCCGTTATTTATTTGCTTCTGGCAACAAATATTACGTTACATACGCCAACGCCTCAATCATTTTCTTGGCACAAATCATCCCACGCTCAGCAGGAACACAATGCTGATCACAGGGGAAAACAGTCTAGCCATAAGCGGGAGACTGATATTTCGAACATGTCTACTCGGATTCCTTCGGCTAGCAAATCACTTATTTGTCACTGCTTGGAAAAGTACAACTTCACTGTTTCAGTCTCATCCGCCTGCGCTTTGAGCCACAGTAAGAGCTCTCACATGCAGCTGTAATTGATGAGAACTCAAAGGTACCTTGAGGTATTTATCTGTTAAGAGGCTCTCAGGTAAAAGTTAAAGGTGTCGTATTTCATTTCAGTGCTGTGAGTTCTGTAATCTTGTGCGATGCTCTTTCAGTGTCAAATATAGTCAGGTGCGCAGCATGGCGCCAGAACAACATTTTCAAATGGCCCATCTGTTCTGCATGGGGGGCATAAAGTAAAGTCAACCTACATGCAGGTGTAGATTAGCTCAAGCTGATGGAACACTTGATGGATGATGGAACACTTAATATAATATATAACAATTATTTGTCATATAGGAAGTATTTTGATAATGATTATTATATTATATTATCACAGTAATAATTGTATTACTGTTGTTTACTACAGTCCAAAATACATAGATTATTTAGTTGTTTCTGAATATATAGGTAGTTTCATGCCACGTCTCACTGAAGCATTAAAGATCACATTAAAAAGAGTAAAGAGAAAGCTTACTCTTCGCTTAGCTCCCCCCCCCATATTTACTGTACTCTGATCTCTCAGTTTTCCTGATAGAACTCTTTCTGCCACTGGCAAACATGGAGGGAGAAGCTACTGTTTCATATTAAACGAAATACCTTAGGAATAACATCTGTATCAACAGCACATTTTTGTCTATGACACCTAATGATACCTAATTGGCATTGTTTCCAAGATGGCATGAAATGCTACATCCAAAACATGAAATTGGGGAACCAAAATGAGAGATTGTAATTGGGAATGAGGGTTAATCAATAGCATGCACTTCTTAAGATTTATTTTGTATTTACCTTGCATTTATTTTTTATTTAAAAAAAAATAAAAAATTATATCTTGTGTAACCATTAAATTATTTCACATTTCACATTCCATTTAAAACTATTCAAATACACAATACTCCCTTAGACTTACTTTTCATTCTTAGAAATAAGGGTTCTTATTGCCATCTATGCTTCCATGAATACACTTTATCTTTCATAGAACCAAAAATAACATTAACAGGTTCTTTAAAGTGGAAAAATGTTCATACTACTTTTTAGAATGAATGAATGAATGAATTAATTCATTTATTTGTTTTAAAAAACTGTTTAGTTTGGGGAACCCAACATTGATCTTCTATGGTTCTTCTAAGGGGAAAAACACCTTTTGAAGTCTTTATTTTTAAGAGTGTAGTAACTTCTCTTATATCCTATGGTCCAAATTGACTAAACATGGCAATTTAGCGTGAGAGTGCAATCCCATAAAAGCGGCGATGGAAAGTTTTGTGGCTGATCTACTGACAGTGTGCATATTAAAGAACACAGACACAGAAAGATCATTTGGACTAACACAATTTACCAAAAGACATGGGTTTTTTTTTTGGCGGTAAATAATGGCACAAATAGCAGTAAATTGACTACTGCAAAGTGCAAACCTTACTAATGCAGTATGCGCGATTCATTTAAATACACTCCTCCTATAAATTTTGGTATCTGAAAGGAACACTCCAATAAGATCAGCCACAAAAATGACTGTCCACACCGTTTCATGGCTAGACTTGTGCAGGCTGTTGGCAAATCTGGCCCTATGGCTCATATTACTGGACAGTATCATTTATAAGGTGGGGCTTAATGAAGTGTCGGTTAAACAAATGTAGTCCATTACTTCATTAGAACTAAAAAAATGATAGTTTTGTAACTGCAGTGTTTTGACCATGCAATTCGTAACTACAATGAATGTATTTAATTTCTGTCATGACAACTCTCTGAGAATTTAGCATGCAAAATGCATGGCAATGTTAAAGCGGTCATCGGATGCTACATGCACTTTTACAAGTTGTCTGAACTGAAATGTGTGATAACAGTGTGTGTACACAACCACCCTATAATTATAACGATCCACCCATTAGTGTTTTTTAAACCCCTTTAAATAATTTCCCCTTTCTCATATCAAGCCATTTTCAGTCACACAGACCCAGGCCCTCCCACGGTTGTTGATTGACAGTAGTGTTTTACCTTAAAAGTGAGCTGTCATCAGTCCACCATTGTTTCGACGCCGGAGCAGCAGAATTCTACAGCAAGCACTAGCCAATTATTTGAATTTTGAGCAGCAAGCTAATTGGCTGCTGATGTGAAAAGAAACCAATCAGCTGTGCCATGTGAATTACTTGATTATATCAGATTGAGTTACAACCTATCGGACTGTGCCATCTACAGTTTCATGACAGAACTTTGTATTTTACTGAAAAATCACTCTTTGCTTTGGTATGTTTGTACTAGTGGTGTTCATATTTCCACTTGATGCTAAAGCTAGTAAAGTTGGTCATTGTGGCTACAGCATTTCTGTCACTGCGATCAACACCAGTCATTTGTGGTGGATGAGTTCAAGCTTACCTTTCTAGATTAACAAATCAAATAATAGATTTTTAGACTAATTTAATGCAGTTTCTCTGCGTGCCAACTTTCACACAGGATTCTGTTGCATCACATCAGTGTCCAGTCAGATTGACAGATAGACGGTATTATCCACATAAGCACTGTTTCCTTAATTGAAGTGCTTGCAGTGCTCCCAACGTAGTATTTAATGCAAGTGTATTATGTCATATCAGGATTACATGCATTCAAACTGTTACTTTTCTTTGCTTTTCATAGCAGAAAGCGGGTCACGCTTCTCAGCTCGTGCCAGACCCAACTCATCTCCATATGTTCCCTCAGTGCACACAAGACTTTGATTTTCCAGTTCCTCCATTCTTGTACAACAGTTATTATATCCCTTTTTGCTTAATACAGTGCATTCGAGCATCAGCTTTGATGCCTGGTTATTTTCTGAAGCCTCCTTTGTTCCGAACTGCCTTCAATCATTCTTAAATGACTTCAAATGACTGAGCCGCCAACCCATCCACACGCACACCCTACCACAGCAAACAGCACACATCTGAATGTACTTGAGGTCCTTATGACTGAAAATTTACAGCCGAACAAGCTGTAAATAGCTTTACTCCGTTATCCGTATGTTTCCAGAAGGATTCCTTAAGTTGTGGATTATATTCGAAACCAAAAACCAAGAGCAAACAAACACTTTTCAAACACTTTTAGAGGTTGTTGAGTTTCCTGAGTCTGTATACACTCTAAATTCACTCGGTTTAAGCTTAAAATAAATAATCTCTTAATTGAAATTCAGTCCATTCCTCTAAATATACATTTTAATTTTTTTGGTGTTCACTACATAGCCTGCAGCTGCCATTGACATGTCACTGATAATGTTTTCTAACCGACAGCAGACTGCTCTGCTCCATATGTGGGTCAGTGGCACATGAACTGCGAAATCACGAAGGACGCACTCTGTTGAATTACCACCCTAAAGATCACATGTAATCATACGCTGCCATCAAACCCGGGGACAAACATTTTCAAATGCAATGTAGTGCAAAAACACACATTTGCTAAATTGTTTGAGGCTGACAATTTCAGTATGCAAATGATTTGCATTTTTATATCTAAAAGCGCAGCGTGTTGTTTGTATTAATGCATGTTTTCGCCTAGTCGTGCTGTTCCTATCAGTTCAGTGTCTTTTGAATGCATAAATAAGCAGGAGTATTGCACTGACTAGCTTTGTTATTGTCTTCATTACACACTGCCAGTAAGCAAATGCGTGGAATGCACTTCAGGGCGCTTTTCATGGCTTCATTATGGCTGTGTAATATTCAGCCAAGCTCATGTCCATTTTTAAAGCTGGCATGGGGTGTACTGTGCCTCTGTGTTTTGCTGCGGTCACTGGGCTTGTTATTTCCCCTGAGCTTTTCCTTTTATAACCACCTGAAGCTAACTCGCCTCAATATCTGAATCAAAATTGAATTACACAGATACGCAGACTGTTTTTATTAAAAATCATGACTTGTAACACTGTTGGAAATGTAGTTCAGATGTTTACTGTAGTTATTAAGCATGCTTATTACACAGTTCTCTTGAATGCTCAATTCTGATTGGACAATCATGGTATTCAACTGTCAAATATTTTTATATAATGGCCCTATAACTATATTTTTCAACCTGGTCTCATAAAAATACGTACCTCTGTGCACTTTCTGTGCGACACTGTTTTACGCACATTACTGCAAGTTTCGCCACGGCTTCAAAGAGAAATGTCCACTGAGTGGAGCAAAAACACAGGTTAAATAAGTGAACCATGGCACATTTTTATTACGTAGATATAGGTACATATTGCAGTGTTTTTATTACGTTGCTACAGGTATATGCAAATTTGAACTGCTTTGTCGAACTACGATTACACGGGATTCGAACTGGAGCTCCTCGCCTCCTAAGTACATCTCCGTACTCCGTGAGCTACCGAACAAACTTACCATCTATGAAAACCCACAGATACGAGGCTGGATATGTGCGATGCTAACGTTCAAAAGCATCAGTTTTCAAATCTCCCAGCTTTTTAATATTGTTTTGAAGTCGTAACATGATATTCTTCAAGTAATTGTGTGAAAATGACTCTTTATTAATCAAAATTTGTGTGAAAAAGGAGTAAAATGTGTTTTACTGCCTATAGTGTTTGTTTATTTTGGAAACTGCAGTAATTTATATATAAAAAAATATGCTGAATTAGCTTTTATTTTATATTTTAAGTTTCTATTTTTTTTAGTTTAGGTTGCAGTTATTTTGTTATGTGCTTTTATCAATATTAGTAGATGTATTTATTGATTTATTTGTATTTTGTTTGTTTTTGTATTTGTATTTGTATTTGTATTTGTTTAGTTTAGTTTAGTTTAGTTTAGTTTAGTTTAGTTTAGTTTAGTTTAGTTTTAGTTTTAGGAATTTTAGTTAGTTGCCAAAACAACATGTATAGTTTTTTTCAAGATCAATATTTTACTATATTTCCACTTCATTTCAATTGTTGTTTTAAAAATAGTTTTAGTTTAGATAACAATGACAGCACTTCCCTTTCATATCAAAAGCAGACACAGAATGGATGGATGTATGGATGGATAGACTGCCTGCCTTTGTCACTTTCACACATGGTGAATTAACTAAATTGCCCAAATGACTTCAGGAATTATAAAAAAAAAAACATAATTTGAATTAGCATTTATATCCAGTTTCTAGTATGTCTCTGAAGGCTAAAATGAGGCAACTATTGATTGAACTAAAAGATTTGACAGCAATTACTGATAATAAATTATAACCTCCACATCGTATCTGAACCCTGATGGGCATTTTGGGGTTTATTTTGGATTATAATGACCTGCTGATTGTAAATTGTCCCGACATACCAAAAGCAGATGCAGCAGAATATCAATAACCAGTACTCTGTTGCAGCTGACTATAAACTCCTTCACAGTTGACTCCCAGAAATGTTGTTTATATAAATAGATACGTTTTTAGAGCTAAACACATCATGCCTGCATAAACACGATTTGGTTTTCTCCAGAATAGCTCTCTGTAGAGGCCGCTTGGCGTTCCTTCGCACGCTTTATGATCCAGGACAAGGCATTAGGGCCTAAGATCTGAGCAGTGTTTCCTATGAGGATACTTTGGCTATGCTGTACGATCTGCCGCTCACCGCTGACAGCAGTGTATACACACACCAGCATCTTTACCCATTCCCACTGAAGCCGAGCTCCGCTCTGTTTGTGTTTGTGTGTTTACAGTAAACGGACGGATAAAAGGCGGGCTTAAATGAGTTGGTCATAAAGGCCTTGCCAAACCCACAGGCTGTTCTGCTGCTTTGCTACTGCTGTGGTGTTTTGATGTGCACTACTGTGCAGATGCAGTTTTTGGGCAATCACCAACAAGCTACTGTACTGGAGGAGACTCTGGGAAAGTAAGGGATATCTTTCAAGGTTAGTAAGGGATAGCTGTTCTAGCACAATTCATTGCCAGGTTATTTGTCTCTGTGCCACGCAAATCCCAAGGGCGCCTTGTGAAAAAGAATGGTGCAGCTGTTGCAAATTTGAAAAGTATATATATATATATTATATTAGTTTCAACAAGCACTTCCAAGTTTTTGTCAAAATATGTGTTATGTGTAGATTGTATATCTAAATACACACACATACAGTATATATTTTGAAAACAGTAAATGTATATACATTTAAATATATTATATTCTTATATTTTATGTGGATCTCATTCGAACAGCTGTCTTTCATTTTCTAAAGACGCACCTTTTTCTCAGCACCTGACCAACTAATACTAACACTTACCACGTTCTATTCTATCCTATAAAAAACAGTTCCACAGAAGTAAATATAAATGTACATTTTTCTTAAAGACATACATGCATGTGTTGGTATTTATATACATAATAAATATACACAGTATAACAGATATTATGTAAACAAAAACTTTTATTTTGGATGCGATCGTTTAACAGCACTAATATATACTGTATATATATATATATATATATATACTGTATATATCTACCTGGTCTCATGGCATTTATGTACCTCGGTGCACTTTTTATCGAGACGTGAAATAAATTTCGTAGCAATAAGTATATATCACTGTAGTTTCCGAAAAGAAATGAACACTAGAGGCAGTAAAACTCTGATGCCTTTTATTCCTTTTCACACAATTTACAGATTTTAGACAAAAAAGCGTAATTTTCACACGATTACTTGAAGAATATCACGTTATGACTTCAAAACAATATTAATATCCTGTGAGATTTGAAAACTAATGCTTTTGAACGTTTGCATCACACATATCCAGCTTCATATCTATGGGTTTTCGTAGACGGTAGGTTTGTTCGGTAGCTCGAGGAGTACGGAGACGTATTTGAGAGTGAAGAGTTCCGGTTCAAATCCCGTGTAACTACGGTTTGACAAAACAGTTCAAATCTGTATATAAAGAAGTTCAAATAGCATTGTTGCATCAACAAATGCGTTTTTATATCAGTTTTGCATTTGTTAACACTCTCGGGTAGGTTAAGTGTTGGGTTTGGTGTAGGGCATATTTCCAACACGATAGAGCATTCATTTTTAATGACGATCCCCGGGTATTTGAATTCTGAACCGCCGCAATACATTCCTGAAGCAACTTAATAAAAACAGAGCAATACGTACCTTTATGAACATAATAAAAATGTGCCAGGGTTCACGTATTGAACCTGTGTTTTAACACCACTCAGTGGACATTTCTCTTTGAAACTGCGGCGAAACATGTTTTAAGGTACATAAAAACGGTCTCGCTAAAAAGTGCACAGAGGTACGAATTTTCATGAGACCAGGTTGATATATATACTGAACAAAATTATAAACGCAATACTTTTGTTTTTGCCCCCATTTTTCATGAGCTGAACTCTTCAGACTTTTTCTATGTACACAAAAGGCTATTTCTCTCAAATATTGTTCACAAATCTGTCTAAATTTGTGTTTGTGAGCACTTCTCCTTTGCCGAGATAATCCATCCACCTCACAGGTGTGGCATATCAAGATGCTGATTAGACAGCATGATTATTGCCCAAGTGTGCCTTAGGCTGGCCACAATAAAAGACCACTCTAAAATGTGCAGTGTATATATATATATATATATATATATATATATATATATATATATATATATTCAGAAAACAAAAGGTATGTTGGATGAGGTGGATATTTATCTACAATCCATTGTTGTTTGTGAACAATAAAGTAACTCTTTCTTGCACATGCAGCTTGTGAACGACTCTTTATAGACAATTTATATCAATTTATAACCAAAACGGTATCCAAAACTAGAAACGCCCCAGATTATATCCATAATGAGTATACTAAGTATACTAAAGTGTACTTCTTTTTCACAAGCATGTGCATGTTCCAGCTTATGCCCTTTAACTGAGGACAGTCGAGTTCTCAGTTACAACATGACTGCCTCGTTGTTATCCATATCAGCACACTATATTCTTACGAGTGTTTAAAATTCACAGTTGGGTCAGTTGAATGCCCACGTTTGCAGATGGAAACTCACACCATTTTGCATGGCTTACACAACAAGTCCATAATGAGACGAAGGCATTAGTCAGTTGTCTAGCCTAACAGATACTAGCTTCTCCCACGCTAGGATGTGCGGCATGTTATTGTGTTCCACCGGTGGCCTACAGAGCACGAATAAACACTACACCAGACTGATGGAAAGACTCCAAAACCATAAGAACAACATACAAACAGGGACAGAGAGCAAAGTCAATAAATCTGAAAGCCTTCAAAGCGTCCTGAGAACAGACAAGCAATGAAAGCCCATGTTCGACACCTGTTCGCTTTGAAAATGTAACTTTTCTTTCACACTTTGAGTATTTAGACAAGTCTTGCAATACAAGAGACTATGGGATAGTTACCTAACCAGTGAAGAGAAAGAGTGATGCTGTAATCTAAGTGCAGGGCCTATAAGGGTATTTTTTCACTGGTTGTTGTTTATGTGCTGATCTGCCCGGAGGTGATCCACGATCAAACCAAACTCAAAAGCAGTCCCTTCTGCTTGATCTTACCATGCAGTACATGAAGCCCAGTGCTACTGGAGCAGAATGAATGGAGCTGCAGGGCCAAACATCCTCCCTGCTCTCCATCAACAGAGAGAAGGACAACATGTTTTCTACAACATGAGTTCTGCTTGCACAAGCAATGTATAAGTTACTCGTAATGACTCTACATATAAACACATACTGACACCCACAGAACTACACCCCCATGTTGTTAACTTACATGTAAGTAATACATAGCGAGTTCAATTACTGTCTGAGTGATGTATTGCTACATACGAAATCCAAGACATTTGTTTATTATTGTTGTTTAAAAATTGTACTAGAGGCTACAGCACATGGAATGACAGACTGTATTTTTCATATTCAAGCATTTTTCTTCTTTATTTCAGTAAGAAAACCCTGCTCCAGTGTGCCACAAGTCATGGGGAAAGACAGGGCTTTGGAAGGAGAAAGGAAACCTTTGTTTTTTGGTCCATGGAGAAGTATGTGAAGGCATAAATTCATAATGTCTCTCCAAGAAATGTACAGTCAAACCAAAAATTATTCAGACGCCAGATGTAATTTGTGTTTTTTTTTTTTTTTTACTAGTGGGTGTAGGACACTTTAGTTCATTCATGTAAGTGAGGATAGAAAAATCAAGTAAACTCTGACATATTATACCTACAAATTATTCCTATAGTGGACTACCAGTAAAATTTGGGACCAAAAATTATTCAGACACTTTGACATGACCATGTTTTGTTTATAAGTGTTTTTTTCTTTAATTGCTAGTGTGACCTATTATATCACAGACTGAACAAAATTAAGCATTGCTTGGTAATTATTTGACCTAAATTGTTATTATCTAATTGTGTACTTAAATTTAACCACTGACAGCTATTCAACCTAATTCATTTGTGAGAAAGTCTAACAGAAGGATGGCCAAAACCAATGAAATATCAACTGATTTGGGAGGAAAAGTAATCAAATTCTACAAGGAGGGCATTTCAATCAGAAATATAGCAAAGAGATTAGATATGCCTAAAGGGACAGTCTTTTCCATTGTGAAGAAATTTAGAGAGACTGGTGAGGTGAAGAATTTGCCTGGTCGTGGAAGAAAGAAAAAGACAACAACACCCAGAACAGACAGACTTAAAAAACAGTTAACAATGAAAAACAGAAACATTTCTGCAAAAAAATTGCTGCTGAAGTCAAAAAGGCCACTGACACAGAGCTGTGTGCTCAAACCATTCGCAACAGGCTGAATGACCCCAGAAGAATACCCCAGAAGAAACCCTTGAAATAAAATAAAACGTCTCCAGTTTGCTAAAGAACATATAAACAAGTCTACAGAATTTTGGAAATCAATCATTTGGAGTGATGAGTGTAAATTTAACATGTTTGACAGTGATGGCAAACTAGTGTGGAGAACCAAAGGAGAAGCCTTTAAACCAGTGTCTCACTCCTACTGTAAAGCACTGTGGGGGCAATGTTATGGTGTGGAGGTGTATGGCAGCTTAGTGGACTAGGTAAACTACATTTCATTGATGGAACTGTGAACTCGGCAATGTATGTGGAAATTCTTCAGAGTCAGATGCTGCATCAGCCAGGAAGCTCATGGACTGTCATTACATCTTTTAACATAACGACCCCAAACACACTGAAAAGACGGTTTCTTTAAGCAGAATAGGATTAATGTACTAAACTGGCCACCACAAAGTCCAGATCTAAACACGATTGAGCATCTCTGGGAGGTGAAGAACCTGCTGCAGCGAGTCTGGGAAAATATTGAAGTTCAGGTTTGCATGAACCTGATTGACAGCATGCCCAGGAGACTACAGGCTGTCATTGAGGTTGCTTAGGGTGGCCCAACAAAGTATTGATATTGTGTAAATATTGTCATACTAACAGTTGTCTGAATCATTTTTGGTTGATTGTAATCCATTACATACCTTTCTATCAAAGTTATCTGACATTATCAAGATATTTTTTTATGACAGTTTAACTCTTTTCATAGTTCTTGTCATATTTTATTACCATTTTATGAACTATAGCGAATAAACTGTGATAATGTGAGAAATGTTGAAGGCGTCTGAATATATTTCGGTTTGACTGTTTATGTTGTAGGGAAAGCTATTTTGAAACTAGCTTGCCAAGGTAAGACACATTTAAAGTAGTTAAACTATTGTTAATGTACTCTATAAAAGATAGCAAGCTAAAAGTAGACCGATTGAAGCTACTTAAAAGGGTAGTAAAAAAAAATAACAATCTGTCATCTTTTACTTAACCTCATTTTGTTCAATACCTGTATTACTTTCCTTCTTCTGTCGGACAAAATGTTTTGAAGATCAGTAGGAACCAAAGAGTTTTGGTAACCATTGACTTCCACTATATGGTCAATGTACAGCTAATTAACTCAGATAATCCGGTTTTTGATTGAATGTACAATGAGAGTAAACATATCAAACATACACTCCTGATTAAAAGTTTGGGGGTCTGTAAGATTTATTTAATTTGATTTTCGGCTTTAATTTATTTGATGGAAAATACAGCAATAAGCAAGACTGCTGTACTGTTGCTGATGAATGCAGTTACTACTTTTAGTTAGTTACTTCCCAAAACAAGTTGCTAATATAAACTGTTGAACAGCGTATCTAGCTGGAGAGGTATACAGACACTTCAATCACAGCTCCTGTTCACACAATATCTCTGAACAGAATACAATTATATGCAATTTACACCAAAGTCTCTGTGAAAGAGCCCATTGTCACTGTGGAATAGGTAAATACGATATGTGCCTGAACATTCCCTATGCTGGTGTATTTTTCCTTAACACCAAGTCCCTCTCTTACACTCATAGCCCTACGTGTCACATCCTGCCAGAGGATTTTAAAGACGTCTTGCAATTTTCAATAATGTTCTGCAGGTCCTAAAGGAGCTCAATAACTCCAGGCCTACATAGGCCACTGAATCAGCATTTCAAAGTGAAACTCCTTTCCACAAAGACCTTTGAATTGAAATAGAAAAGTTTTCCTTCCCAGATGTATGGGCTCAACTCTGATTGACCCCTCTCAATCTGTGCCTCTCTGTTGTAAAGAACAGGCATAAAATAAGGCAGAGTTAATAGAGTTTAAGACTAAGAGCCAAACCGCATTGGAATAGGAAGGAGATGGAAAGAGTCAAGGGAAGGAGAGCGACTGAGGCCGAGAGAGATTGAGCAAAGGGAGGAGAGAGAGAGAGATCCCTAAGGGAGGGGGATTGGGTCCGGGCTGCCTGAGGAGATTCACGCCTCTAATTGGCCGAATGCCTCCGCTCGGCATTCCCACAATGCCTTGTGTTTCAGTGACTTTCTCTAAAGTCTCGAAGGACTCATCAAGGTTACCGTCACTCTTCAGTGTTATCGCTGCACTCTAAGCCACTGTAGCGAATCTACTTTTCGCGTAGCCATGATGGACTAGTGAGAATAGCTGAATATTCAAATCCGGAATGGGTGATCATTCACCTCAAATGCACACATAGAGCTTTTCATCAACTTTTGTGATATACTTCACTCAGCACCACAATAAAACAGGCGTTGGAGTAAAATATTGATGGTGAACAATAACTATATTTTCTTATGTTTGTGTTTGTTTTTACAGCAGTCAGCGTCGTGCTGTGACTGAATTATGTTTGCATTAATTTTACTATCTTCCTCTCAAACAGACTGTTGTGTGTATGAAATAAAGAGGATGTAATGAAAAGCATGCTCTTGAATCCAAAAGCCGTGAAGGTGTCTTTTCACTTCCATTCCTGCAGAGATCTGCCTTTTTGCTTTTCTTCCAGCATTGCTGAAGCTGATCGAATAAGCTTGTGTGTAACAAAGTGGAATCAAATAAAGAAATCATCTCTGCTTTCATTTTGCCCGTGTCTTTTCTTCTGGAAGCCACAGGTATTAACCAAGTGAAGATATTCTTGATATTAAAATGGCAGCTGAAAGAAAATAGTTGTATCTACAATTGCATTACTGTTGTAGCGAGATATTTGGTGGCATGTATGCATTTGTAATCTGAAATAGATTGATAAGAAGCAGAGGTACGCACAAACTAATAAACCAAACCCCTGTACCCAAATCTACGCTTTGATTCCACGGTGACGGGAAAATATGCATAAATTTCACTTCGTATTCAGAAACTCGTATGGTAATTGAGATTTTCAGGAAGCTCCATCTATTCTATGAGAATAACAGTATTAAACATTTATGAATGTCTACAGAATGAACAAAGTTTGCTTTCCCTGTGCATTAACAGTTTTCCATAACAATGTTTAGCCAGCTAGGAGAAATTTTCCTTTCTCAAACGTGAGCTTTCGGTCAGCATTATTATCAATTATGCAGCAGTATTCACCTTCTGCTGGAAATTCATTAGAAGATCAATATAAATCACTTATGTCCAGCAGCAAAATCATTATATATGTGCTAGAAATCCTTAAGCAGCTCAAGAGAGGAAAAACATTTTCAAATGAGTATTGATTTAAAAACTACCTTGGATTTCAGCCAATAGAGTGTTGCGCTCCGCACTTTCAATGGATTACAGCAGTATGGGCTCATACAGTATCTGTGCACAGGGCATTTTAAAAAGGCCTGGGATGTCTATCGTGAATGTAAGCAATTACTATAAAGGAGTACAAGGGAATCGTGTGTGCTGCACTTGTTTTTGAATGTAGAGGTTATGTAATATAGGAATTGCTTTTGGAACAAAATGTGCTTAAAACAAACTAACAAACATACATAGCACTGGCGGCAACCAACAACATTTTATCTTATAATAAAACCAATAACACTCCAAAATGACATGAATTATATTGTATATCTTTATTTTGTATAATAGGAGAAAATAGAAATGACTGTGTTTTAAATATTACAAATATATAAATTATTTATTATACACATACAAACTAACTTTTAAAAGTTTGGGGTAGGTAATTTTCCTATTCAAATTCCTATTCAGTAACATTATTTTATGTTAACAATAGGTTACTCTCTGAAAAGCTTATAGAATGCTCTTTAGAATGCATTTTCACCGACTGTGACATGTACTATTGAGTCATGTTGTCACAGAAGGTCAATGTGTGTTAAGTGAACAGTAACTTTGTTCTAGGCAATAACAGTTGGAAATGTTCAATAGAAGTTTTTTTTAAGCCAATACTTGCCAGAAATTGATTAAAAAAAAAAAAACCTACCGTGAGAAATATACACTGGAGTACAGTCTCCATTGTGTGCTTTAAATCTCTCTCTCTCTCTCTCTCTCTCTCTCTCTCTCTCTCTCTCTCTCTCTCTCTCTCTCTCTCTCTCTCTCTCTCTCTCTCTCTCTCTCTCTCTCTCTCTCTCTTTTTATTGTTTTACTTTAACAGAATGAATTTTTTACTGTTAAGCCTGCTGTATGCTATAACAAACATAATTGTTTCCAAATTCACAGGAATCCAAAAACATTTTACACTTTAATGCTTTTATGAACCACACAAAAATGATTTCTGTGTTTCATGAATGAGGCTCAATGACTGTTTCCAAACAGCAAATTTAAGACCAATTAAGTAATTAAATGGTTTTGTAAAATCTAATTTACTAGCACATTGAACTAAACAAAATTGCCCACATCAGCATTAAAGGAATAGTTTACCCCCCCCCCCCAAAAAAGAAAGAAAGAAAATAAAACAATCTGAAAAGTGTACTCACCCTCAGTTCATCCAAGATGAAGATGAGTTTGTTTCTTCACTAGAACAGATTTGGAGAAATGTAGCATTGCATCACTTGCTCACCAATGGATCTTCTGCAATGAACGGGTGCCGTCAGAATGAGAGTCCAAACAGCTGATATAAACATCTCAATAAACCACAAATAACCCACATGACTCCAGTCCATCAATTAATGTCTTGTGAAGTGAAAAGCTGTGCGTTTATAAGAATTATCCATCATTAAAGCATTTTAACTTTAAACCATCACTTCTGGCCAAAAATACAAGTCTATAATCAATAATAATGCTTAGAAACAAACTCATCTACATCTTGGATAATCAGAGGATGAGTACATTTTCAGAAAATGTTCATTTTGGGGTGAAGTTCACCCATGGAAGGCTAAAGAAAAAAAACTCACATCCAATGGAAATCACTCTTATCAGAATCGTTGTCGCTGTACTTATGAATTAAGGACTATTATCCTTTAGTTTTATGGTTCATTTGACTAAAGTGTCTTGAATATATTTCCTTGAATAATGGAAATTTGCTTCCATTAACAGTGAACTGCATAAAACCTAATGCTGGTTTATTCTGAGGTCCTTTTTGAAGGGAAGCACTAGAAATAATTCAATGAAACATTTTTTGCTTCTCCATTATTAATGTTAATTAAAAAATATATATAAATGCACATTACTACACATGCAAAACCTTTATTAGAAACACTACTGAGACACATCTCTGTTCTCTGTTCTCAGAGATCACACTTAAAGTCATTATAACTAAGTCATCGAAATAAATAACCAACAACCACCAGCTAAACACACATCTCTCTCTCTTTTTCTTTTAACAGCAGATCTAAACAAAAACCTCCCGTCTCATGACTTCACCCATGAACATACTGACATTTGAAAATCCCACATGTGCATTGGGTTATATATTCAGCCTGGATGTTTATATCATCCAAATGATGTAGACGTCATACATGAGGCGTGCTATGACAATTGAAAAATGTACTATATGAAATATCTGCTGTGTAGAAACACATTATTTATTTTACAGCTTGCCTGAGGATATTCAATACATCTTTAACATCTCAGATTAAAGATTAAAAGCAGCACTTTAGAAGCAAGAGATTTTCAGCATAGTGCGAATCACAACTAATACTGGGTTCAAAATAAAGTGTCATTGAGTACAGCCAGACCACTCCTATGTAATTTAATATGAGCCGTATTACGCATAATCTGCAATCTTCCATGCTAACCTGCTTTTAAGAGATAATGTTAGCATTGACCAGTTTCCTTTCACATTCCAGGAGATTTTATTACTGACCACAGGATGACTGGTGGCAGGAGAGGAAGTATTGGTAATGTTTGTTAATACAAAAATAAACAGATTAGAGATTTACTAAATAGCAGTGCCTCTTGGGATTTTAATACGCTTATCTGGCGGCAACAACAAACTAGCATTTAAACCATCAACGGTCTTAGCATTTCACGATAGGCTGATCAACAGCACTCCTGTTTATCTCTCAGACCAGCCAATGATGAGCCAAATATAATCTAAAAACAATTTAGTCATGTTAAACATGAAACAATATTCACAACCACTGTAATGTGTCACAGTCATGACGTTAGTGAAACTGTATGTATAATGCTTATAAAATGTAGAAAAGGACCACAATTTATCCGAGAATAAGACTAAAAAGCTATTTGTTTATTGGTTAACATTCATTATCCAATAGCTTTTTGGGCCTAGATGACATCACCCAAAAATAAAGTTATTTTAAAGTAGAGCAAGAGTTAAAATAAAAAAACAAAACAAACAAAACAAAACAAAATAATGTAAAACTGGACTTTGTTCCGCAATAATGTGCACTGATTACTTTTTCATGATAAGATTGAACAAATATTTTTTGTAAATTAAATACAATGGTTTCTTTTTTTATTTATTGAATTACATCGGCTACTATTGTTCAAAAGTTTGGGGTAATATATATTTTTTTTTACAATACTTGATATTAAACATTTTATTCAGCAGGGATGCATTAAATTGATCAAAATAGCCAGTAAAGACATTATAATATATATACAAATATTTTTTAATTAAAATATATATTTTTTTCTTCTGCTAGTCATAACAGAAAAAAAACTATCACGGTTTCTACAAAACTATTAAGCACCAGATTTTCAACATTGATAAGACTAATGTTTTCTTGAGCAGCAATATTAGAATATTAGACTGATTTACATTTACATTTAGTAATTTTGCAGACGCTTTTATCCAAAGCGACTTACAATTGGGGAATAAATAAAGAGATTAATTTTACAGAGGACAGCAGACAGAGGAAGTGCTCAGGCTTTTTAACGGATTTCTGAAGGATGACTGGACACTGAGATTCAGCTTTGCATCACAGGAATAAATTAGATTTTAACATATATTCAAAAAGCAAAAAAAGGCTATTTTAAATTTTTATAATATTTCATAATTTTACTATTTTTACAGTATTTTATATTAAATAAATACAGCCTTGGTGAGCATAAGAAACTTCTTTCAAAACATAAAAAACACTTACTGACCCCAAACTATTGAATAGTAGTGTAGATTACTCCCTGAAAGTAAATGCAGTACATTTGGATTCCAATGTTTTGATTTCTGATGTTAACTTTTAAGCGAGTATATGGACAATTTTTTTTATAAAAGGTCGACATTACGGTGCTAACAAGTTCCTGATGTGAATGTGCAGGCCCTTTACATAACCCTACACAACATGCAACACAATCAAATACGTTGGCCGTGAGTCACAAACTAATTAGGTAGCAAACCAAATGGTGTTATTCTTGGTAGACTACCATGATTCCAATCATTAAAAAAGTATCTGCTAACAAGAAGGTACAGCATGGCAGCCAATACACGGCATATTTCCAGCCAGCTTTATTACTTAATTACACCTCCTCACAGGGCCATTACACAGCAACAGGTATCAGGTGGACTCTGGAGCCCGCTGTCATCTGGAGTGTTAGGGACAGGCGTCATGGGGAATCACAGACAGAGAGTCTTGCGCCTCCAGGGACACGTGGCCTCCCTCTATGTGTGTGAGGCAGACGGGACTAATTGGCACTGTTTGTTTCTGGCTTTATGTGAAAGGCTGGGCTTTACTGATCCTAAAACTCGGCCCTTATTTCCTACAAGCCGCCTTCATCCCCTCACCTGCCAGTAATGCCTCATTAATGCACTGTGGGTGATAACGTGCTATATTGGTAAAAACAAGGGATAGTTAATGAGGGCAGTAGTAAAGGTGATGAAATCTGGGATAAATGGGGTATAAGAGAACATGTGAGTTATCTACTCAATAAGGTAGGTGAGATCAAGGATGCAATATGTGTTGATTTAACATCTGTTTTTCATTAACATCTCAAATTATGATATAATGTTTGCAAGTTTGTCTGCTACCAATTAATTTTTGTGAAATCTATAACTTATTACTAGCAGGCTGAGTGTAACAGCAGGTTTTTAACAGTATTACAAAAACATTAACATCAGTTACAATTTTTAACATGCATTTATTTTGTTAGACAAATATAATATAATTATAATATGATTCCTTATTCCATTTTAAGCACTTTAATTATTCGAAAAGAAAACAAATCGAATATATTTATAAATCAAATCTACATCTGTTCAGTAATTGTATTTCCTTAGAAAAAAAGGTGCCAGTTTTGAGTAAATGTTATATCAATAAAACAACAACACCAGTTTCATTTACCTTCAATTAATCTGACTGCAAATCAAATTATAACACGGGGGGTTAGGAGGAGTACCTTAATGTTTCTCCTGTAATGATTTATATTTGTACACAATATATATAATGAAACAAACAAATAAATAAATACATACATTTTTGCTTTGTTTTAAGACATGTTAAAGCATTGCTTTTTCAAAAACATACTTTTATGTGTATTTTAACACCTGAAAATGGATTGCAGTCTTGGATTATGTTTTTTTTTATTTGCTTTGCTCTTGTTTTGTTTTGTTCAAATAACTATAAAAAGTATGTTTTTATACAAAGTTTTGCATTTACAAAAACATACTCATTTTATATTTGAATACATACAAATGCATTGCAGTATGTATTTGTTTTGTTTTATTTTTTATTTTTTTTTTTTGTTGCAGTGGCCGTTTCATAAAAGCAAGTCTTTAAAGGAGGATTGCTTTTTTATATATATAAAGGACTACTGCTTTTTATAAAACCTTATAGGTTATATAGAACCTGTTTTTATAAAATTGCCTGAATAAAATAAAATAAAACAAAATCTCTATCTATTTATAATACCACAAACTTGTGTTCGAACACATATTAAAAAGAATATGTCTGAAAAGTAAGTCCAATCAGACCTGTAATTAGGATTCCACCACTGAGCCATTACAGCTCACCTCTTGCCACCGCCAGGTTTGTTTCAAAGGCCCTCCCGTAGACAACATTATCTTTGATTAATTTCTGTTCATCAGCAGGGACGAGCTTGTTAAAGACAGTGAAGATCTCCTGTGCGGTCTGAGATTAAAGGGTGCAAGCGTGTGTCTGCAATGAGCGAGTGAAGCGCACAGACACACACGGAGAACACAAACTCATCTCTATTTCCTAAACACAGACACAGATCAAACCAGCTCCATCACACCCGCTTTGATGTTCATTATCAGCCCTTAGTCTAATCATACCACCTAGCTGGATACAAGCTTCATCCACAGCATGGGAGAATCCAGACGCAAGCGCACACGCACACAAAGAAACCAGACGCTGAATGCATAAGCATGGAGACTTGAACACACGCGACCGGCTTGCTCAAATACACTGGAAATCGATACCAGACCAAATATTGGAGGAGCCACCTAAAAGAAGACTTACATTTGCACGGGCACACTCACATGCATTACGCACCAGTTTGCAATAAAACAAATAAGGACACCCTTTCGGCTGAATTGCTCCCCCAGATGTAAGTTCCTCTCAGATTTGAGAGGGATCTTGCTTTCTGTGTAATAGCACTTGAAAAGGTCAAAGCTGCTCTATAGTCCAGCAACCTCATTCTGCCTTGGCCTTTGCCATGACCAGCTTTAGCATAATGTCGGCAGACACGTTAGCTACCTGACTCGAGCAGACAAGCACAAATACGGACACATGTGCAGGCCTCACGCAGAGCCATCAAAACAAACCCAAAGCAATGAAAACCGCCAAGATCAGCTTCTGCAGGAGCCACAGTAAAGAACTATGAGGAACAATTAAACGTGGCTCCTCTGAGAACGACATCAACCTATTGTACCATAGTTAAACCTTCTTTGTCAGCAAATGGTCAGTAAAAGAGGTGCTTGCTTTTCAGAAAATGTTGATCATCTACCTCACACTCTGTAAAAATATGTAAAATATGGCCAAAAGCACTGTTAATATATATATATATTTATATATATATATATAAAGTTATGTATTGATTTGTCTGAATGCTAATGTTAGCATACAACCCTGCTGATTAGTGTTAGCAATTTTCTTGCAACATTAAAAAAATAATAAAACTAAATGCACAAGATACATAACAAAATAATTACACACACACACACACACACACACACACACACACACACACACACACACACACACACACACACACACACACACACACACACACACACACACACACACACACACACACACACACACACACACACACACACACACACACACACACACACACACACACACACACACACACAAATGTAATAATAAATGTTAAAACGTGTAAAAAAGTAAAAATGCATTTGTAAAATTATATAAAAATATGTATACTTTTTATGCAAAAAAGTATACATATACAGGGGTGTTTTTAAATATTTTTATAAATGTTTTTTTATTTGTATTTTTTAGTTTAAAAAATTTATGAACAAAGGAAAGAAAAAACATTGTAATTTTTTCCCCTGCTCACCAAGACTGCATTCTGATTAGTATCAACATTGAAAAAAGTGAACTTGTCTACTATTCATTTATTGTTGAACTAGCTTTTTTCATGCTAGTTTAATTTCATGTTAGATAATGGTTTGTCAAGCATATGTAATATTCTCATATTTTCACTACAACAACTACAACAACAACAACAACAACATCATCATTAATGCCTGAAATGCTATTGTAGAAGTCATGGATAGCAGATTGTGCCATACTCATGTCCTGAAGTGATCTTTGTGAAACTAGTGAAGCCCATATAGATGAAGGCATGAGGGCCGGGTATATGACTGCAGGAGGAGAGGGCGGCAGATGGCATACGGCTCCCCAGGCACACGCACACATGATGAGGATGCCTGTTCACACTGATATGAGGGGACAAGCCAATCACACCTGCTGGCACTGCGCCCATCTCATACAGACAGCACACAGACTCGAGGGACGGCCTGCACCGCCTCTGCCAGCCCGTATACATAGCATTTAAAGGAAAGTTGCTGTTAGCCACTTGTGGGGGTCCAACGTCAATGCTAATGCTAACGTTAGCATACAACCCTGCTGATTAGTGCCATTCGTTCTTTCAGATTTATCACTGGTGACACAATACCACCCACAGCAAATGAAGGACAGCAGGTGCCTGAAGTTACTGACATCTGAAGTGACTACTTTTTGTAGTACAATAAGATAAATGTGCTCCACAATTACGAGCAACCCAATGTAAGAAAAATAAACAAACAAACAAACAAATAAATATATATATATATATATATATATATATATTTAGTTGTTGTTATTATTATTATAGAGATTTAAAATGTGACTTTATATGTAAGCTAAAGTAAATGCAATAAACTAAGGAATAATCAAATCAAATCAAAACAAAACAAAACAAAACAAAACAAACAAAACAAAAAAACAAAACAAAACAAAACAAAACAAAACAAAACAAAACAAAACAAAACAAAACAAAACAAAACAAAACAAAACAAAACAGTAGTGTATAACAGTGAGTATAACACACTACAAAAATAAAAAGCAACAAACCAAGAATGTAACTAAAGCAAATGTATCTTAATTTAAATACAAATTTAACTTTAAAATTGTAACCGGTTGCCAAACAGACATGTTCTTTTTTGTTTGTTTTTTGGTCCCATACAGCCTAAGTGTGAGCAGCGCTGCTAAGCTTTGGAAACTTATCTACTCTTCTCCACTAAGTAAAAGAGACAATGAATTTATAATTCATTATTGTTAGACTTTTTTAATTATTACTTGGGTTTATGTATAAACATACCCAGTCACAAAACCATATTAAAACTATCCCATGACTTTTTATTACTTTTTTCTTTTAAGATTGTGAAGGGCTCACATACTGTCCATTTTTGCTTTTGGCCTTCATAAACATACTTTTTTTTACATGAGCACTGACAATTTTGCATGTCAATAAAAACACACTTAATTCACACAACATGCTGCTGTTGTGGTTATTGTTGTTGTTGTTTTAATGTGAAACCCGAACCGAGGCTACACTCTAAGATGCATCAGTACTGATTTTCTGGAGCTCAGCCATCCAACTACACAGACTGTCAACACTCTCAACAGGTAAAATATGTTCTTTCTTAAAATGTCTATAAATTATAACTTTTAAATGCTAATTGTTTTTTCTATGTCTTTTCTTTTTTTAGTTTAAGAGAACATGCACGTGTGACCTGCTCTATTCAGTATCCTCTTTTTCACTAAGTAACAAGATTTTGAATTTATGATCCATTTTGTTAGATATTTTTATTACTAGGGTTCATGCATAAACATACCCAGCTATCCCATGAATTTACATTACTTTTTCCTTTTAACATTGTGAAGTGCTCATATATACTTTTGGATATATACTATACACGTTGTTGTTGTTGATTTTATATAAAACCCTAATAGACACTTATATTATAAGATACTTCAAGTATATAATAAGAAATAAGACAGGTAAGATATATTATAAGACCAGGCAGATAGAGGGGCAAAAGAACAATATTAATAAATAATCTATACAAATAATACTAATATTAATGATTTTAACATATTAATATTAAAGAAGAACTATCATTAAAAAGGTTATTTATAACACCATTAAGGTCCTCTAGAGCATCATTCAAAGCTTGGTTCTGTATGGAACCCTAAAAAAGGATATATTTAGCACTAAAAAGGGTTCTGCTATTGTTACAAACCCAAGTTACAGAAATCCCTTTGTACTGTTTAGAAACTCTTAAGAACTTTTACAATATAATACTACTACTAATAATACACATCATCTAACAAAACTGGGCAAACTAAAAAATTGTAACACTTAAAATGTATCAAAATATACAATACTAGACAGTGTACAATTAAACACAACAAAATACAGACAACAATGTACCTGAACAGAATATTCTAATCTAACACATTACAGAAAAATGCAAAGCACTTACACAGCAAATAACCTGTCCTCGATATGTACTGACACTGAGACTTTTGTTAAAATGTACTTATTCAGCATCTGTCAAAGAAATAGCAAGACTAGTCTTTCACTAAATTAGAAAGCAGGAATACCAAAGGAAACTAAACAACAAATGTAATATCATAGAACAAAACCCAAGTAAGGCCCAATAATCCAACAGGCTTTTCCTTGATGAAATAAAACTCTTTTACAGTTACACTAATAACATACTCCAAAACAATTAGCATACTTTACAGCCATATGGTTTATTATCTCCTGGGTCAGCATATGGAGAACAAAATGGGGGAAGCTTCAACACAAATTTAAAGAAAAACATCTCCTCTCTCACCGTCTGCCTGCCAAACTCAAGCTGCTACAGGGGATAACGCTTCTGCAGTACACATGACGCAATTATCAACAGCACTAATGAAAACACTGAATCATTTCATATCCTATTATAGACTGTAATCCATGTAAATAACCTAAACAAACACCTCGTACTTACATTTGTGTCTCCTGCTGGGTGATTTTGTGAGTGTCTAGTCGAAAAAAAAACAATGAAATTGTGTCCAAAACCCATTTATCTTTCTTGAAATTCAAATAAATGAGGAATAAATAAATAGTGTTCAGCATTCAATGATACAGCCGGACTGATATTAATCTGAAACTGTCACTCTGACAGGCACAAGTAACAATTTTCCACAATTCATTGCACCACCCGTGAGCCCATATATGTCAACTCAATGAAAAGCTGCATCTCCCGGAAAAACACACACACAATGAACTATGGTAAAGACAGAAGGAGGGGGTCTGAAGTATATAGGTGGCCACCATATATATAGAGGTAAATGAACTGCAGTCCTGCCACATTGCAAGACGGGACAATGCCATGGGGACAGCAGGGCACCGTAATAATGTAAAAAATGCCCCTTGGCCATGGAAACATTGTTTTGAATCATGGTCGAGCGGGATATAATACAGAGAGGTGGGAATAATGCAATGCTAAAGGTGGAAACAAACAAAACGAACAGGTTTAAAGCACAAAAACATGTATCTTTAAATAATAAAAATGCTTCATGAACGTGGCATGAGATCAGGCCAACCTGCACTCCCATGTCACCCAGTCCAACATCAACAGGGAGAAATAAAATAAAACACTCTTTTTTATTTTAAATACACAAATACTATAATCACGATACAAAATGGCTTGTGAAAAAGACGTTCCTGTCATGAAAATCAAATGTGCTAAATCAGTAGCCATATTTAAATCCAGACTAAAAACACATCTGTTCAGCAGTGCATTTGTATGTCTGAACTGATTGCACTGCATTTTATGTATCATCATCTTCTATTCTTAATGGTTTTAATTCATTTTAAATAATTGTTTTAATCATTTAAAAGTTGTAATTCCTTGCTTTTATTGTTGTGATTATTTTATGATTATTTTAATTCCTTTTATGCAAAGCACCATTGTGTATGAAATGTGCTATATAAAGAAACTTGCATTGCCTTGCCATTTAAAAATATGTGTAATTGCAAACTTTATGTGAGGTTTTCAGTCACTTAACTTCATGTTATTTACAATTCAATTAAAATGTATTATATTTTAATTTATGTTAAATGTAATTAGCCGAACTTTAGAAAGTTTTGACTCACTTAAGTAGGGCTTAAGTAGATCTTTATATGTAATTTCATAATCACTTCTATTGTCTTTGAAATATGGGTACAGTGCACTGCTGAATGTACTGATACACATTTATAGTAAACTCTGGACTCTTGGTAGTACCTAGGATAGCAAAGTCCACTAAAGGAGGTAGAACCTTTTCATATTTGGCTCCCAAACTCTGGAATAGCCTTCCTGATAACGTTCGGGGTTCAGACACACTCTCTCTGTTTAAATCTAGATTAAAGACACATCTCTTTAGCCAAGCATTCATATAATGTGTCTCACAATCTTGTACTGCAGTCTATCTGAACAAATGCACATTATTATGCTTTAGCTTGGGTTGAACTGATAATTTCATCTAGGGTTGTTCCTGGATGGAACAACAGCTATGCTAATTGTCTTTATTTGTTTCTCTGTTTCTGGGATTAACATCCCGTGGTAGCTAGGAATTACACAAGCTTCAGTCTGGATCCAACCCTTAAATGATCTGAGATGACCGAACACCTGAGAAGAGATGATGACAACCCATCGGAGGACCTCAGAGGAAGCCAACCATCAGCGATTATACTGAATTAACCAAATTTTGCCATAAATGGTGGATCAGCACCTAGAGACAACCTCTACAGCCCTGAACGTCAGCGGAGTCTAAGACACATAGATGAGCCCCAGAGACAGATCCCCAGTGAGGACCCCATCACCTAGACAGCCATCGGGAAAAGACCACAGGAACCAGTTGAGCCTTTACAATCTGACTTTGCTGCAGTTGGAACAAACTACTGGTTTGTCTGGCCAGAGGGGAACTGGCCCCCCGACTGAGCCTGATTTCTCCCAAGGTTTTTTCTCCATTCTGTCACCGATGGAGTTTTCGTTCCTTGCCGCTGTCGCCTCTGGCTTGCTTAGTTGGGGAATCTTCATTTCCAGCGATATCATCGACTTGATTGCATAGATATTATTTAAACTGAACTGAGCTGGACGATGCCATTACTAAATTCAATAATGAAATGCCTTCAGCTGAAAATTGAGTGTTTAATCTTGTCATTTTACATTATTGACACACTTTTTTTCAGAAAGAAAGAAAGAAAGAAAGAAAGAAAGAAAGAAAGAAAGAAAGAAAGAAAGAAAAATAAAGAAAGAAAGAAAGAAAGAAAAAAAAAAAAAGAAAGAAAGAAAGAAAGAAATGTAATTGCGACTTTATCTCACAATTTGTACACTTATACAAAAAGTCCGAATTACGAGACAAAGAAAGATGCTTGCAAATCTGAAAAAAGTAATTATGACTTTTCGTCTCACAAATCTGACTTTTTCATCTGAATTGTCAGACATAAATTGAGAATTGCAAAAAAAAAATACAAACAAAAAATGTTGTGATATAAAGATACAGATGCAATTAATCTACCTTTATTTTTCCTTCCGTGGTGGAAACAAGATTCCATAAATATCAGGTACCACACTACACTTAAAATTATAATCAAATAGTTCACATTATTGTATTTTTTAATGCACTTTAAATAAATCTTTTAATTTGACAATATTACAACGTGCACTTTTCAAAAGTGTGTAAAGAAATATTAAGTAGTGTTTTACTGTATGAAACACTGTATTTATGCTCTTCAAGTGCATTTTAATTGGGAAATGGTCCCTTCCCTTTCCCTCCCAGTCTCTTCTAATAACTATCCATGAAATATAGAGTTGATAATGTCACTCAAAATGCATTTAACATACACACATAGAGACAAACAAGTGTAAAATCTGCAAAATAATTCTTAAGCACGGGTGGAGATTCTGCTATATTGGACGGCTTTATCAACTCAGCATCTCTGAGGACGGACCTGGTTAATATACATGACAAAGATGAAGACATCACAGTCAGATTTCATCTAGTTTCCTTTATACTAACACAGAGCTGAAGCCAACGGGCCTTTCTGACCCTGGTCCACACCACACACCCACACGTCGTGCGTGGCATCTCCCTTCAGATTTGGGCACAGGAGAGCCAATTCAGCCCCATCCACTTTCATTTAGCTTGGTTGGGTAAACAGAAATGAGCATTTCCTTTCTCCTACACAACAGAGAATGAATACAGACATGAAGAGATAGATTCATTTATCCGCTTAATGGAGAGAGACACTGGTTTGTAGTGTCATTGTCTCTACGCTTTGTGTCCAAACTAAATCAGCTGGGAAGAGGTGAGCGCTGGAAGATGCTATCTAGCGCTCTCCATTGAGAGCTTGTTTATGCCTGTGTAGAGAAATCAAACAGACAGAAATGGACTCCCACACACATGTTAGAACACCAAAGACATTTGACAAAGTCAAACGCTTCACAAGAAGAGAACTGATAACAGTTTCAAATGCTTCACGAGAAAGAAAGCAACAATGGTGAACTTTGGAGTTAATAGTTGGTAGCAGGTTCAGTTATTTAAGTTAAAGTGTCCTCATAGCGAGAGGAGTGCTGCAACAAATACAAAGAGGCATGACAAAATGCGATGTCCTTTTCAAGGTGGAGGATGAATATAGCCTGTATCGGAGCTCGGTGGTCTCCAAACAGATAATAAGCTGACATTTTGACACAGGGTCCCAAGGCTGCTTGACTAAATGGACATCCATTTGATCAAATGCCAGGAAAGAGATGCCTGGAATAGTAATGCACCGATTAGACTTCGCCTTTGCCCCGAGCACCGATAAAGGTCAGAGACTGTGGTGCATTTTGGTGCAAGTCAGGGACTGATTTTCAAATATATAAACATTCAGCACTTATGCAGATGACAGATAGCAATCCAGGTATCTGCAGGTCTGTCATTATTTTTGACTGTAGGCCCACAATTAAAATAACTGTACTGAATTAAAACAGTGTGCTCATGAACTGTGAAATTGTTTAGATAGATAGATAGATAGATAGATAGATAGATAGATAGATAGATAGATAGATAGATAGATAGATAGATAGATAGATAGATAGATAGATAGATAGATAGATAGATAGATAGATAGATAGATAGATGCTTGCCACGGATGTGAAAAACGCAAAAAATCGAACCCGATCTGAATTGTTTATGATGTTTAAAATGATTTTTAAACGTGCATTACGTGCTCATGTTTATTCAACGAAGCCTTTTAAAAAATCGGCCAGTTTTGATATCATTGCGGTTCACCACAAATAAATGTATGTACAGTATGGGAAACAAATCCCACAGCACAGCAACCTGAGCCCAGCTTCATTACTCATTACTTTAACTTTAACTGTGTTTGTAGCCGGCGCCTCTAATCAGACCAATAAACAAACACAGACCGGAAGTTAACTTTGGGCCGGGCGCGTGCGCCTGATTAACCCGTCTATTAGTAGACTGTCTGCTTAACATTTTATTTTGATGGGTTAACAACATACAACATACTGAGTATGACATGCATTGCAAGTATGTCAACTTATTCTACTAACCCTAGAGTTAGTAGACATGTAGCTCAGTTGCAAAATAATGAGAATTAGTTGACATGGAGTTGACATGTAGTTACAAAGTTACTTATAGTTAGTAGAATGTCTAAAGTGGACTATCTAAATAAAGTGTAACCATTCTTTTTCACAAGGGGTAGCTAGCTAATACCAAATTAGCATAGTTTTTTATAGTAACAATCACTGTTGTAATTGTGTTTTAGTGGAAACTCTGTTTTACTAGTAAATTGGTGTAAGGTCTTGAAGGTATCAAGATAACATCATGCAGCAATATTTTTTTAAAGATGGGTCTGGGACAACTAGCACTTTAGCGGTTCAACCATTACAAATGTTTTCTCCTGCTAGTGTGGGCAGCTTCTGTTGTTTAACCCCTGCAGCAACAAAGAGAGCACTAGCCAGCGTAGCGTCATTTGGGACTTATGCTTAGAGAAACTTAAATAACATTTTACAACCCCAAGCCTTTACAGAGGTTGACTTACTGTTCAAATGTATTTCCATGTACCAAAAGTATAACCAAATGATCTGGCCTCATTACGCTAAACTCCCAAAAGCCCAACTATTAGCAGAAGAAGATCTTTAATTTGTTTCTTAAGAATAGCTAAAGCTTATGCACAACTGCCCAGAGGAACATTTTATTGCTCTGATGTTGCTTATTCAAAGCTGTCCAAGTTCTTGGTATGAATTTGATCTCTGGTGATTTTCCTAAAAGTCCTTATAGGAGGAGTAAAAATAGAAGAAAATGAGACAATTGTAGGCAAACAGTAAGGAGCTATAAAACTTAATGCGGAGAGTAATGCTCACATAATAAGTGTTGGAAGAATTAGATTTTGTTTATAAAAGCAGTCAAAAGTTTGGAATAATTAAGATTTTAATGTTTTTGAAAAAAGTATCTTATGCTCAATTCAAAAATACAGTAAAACAGCAATATTGTGAACAACTGCAATTAAAATAAAACTGTTTTCTATTTTAATACATATTACAATTTTCATAAGCTGTTACTACAAAATATGTCTATTTTGAATAAATGTTGTTCCTTTTAACTTTTTATTCATCAAATAATCCTGGAAATAATAATAATAAATCATAAATAATAATAAAATAATCACAAGTTGAATAAATAAATAATTACATGAATAAAAGAAAGCTAATAATAAAATGATTCCTGATTGATCATGTGACACTGAAGACATGGGAAGTTGTGGCCTAATGGTTAGAGTGTCAGACTCGTAATCGATAGGTTGCGAGTTCGAGTCTCGGTCCGGCAGGAATTGTCGGTGGGGGGAGTGAATGTACAGCGCTCTCTCCACCTTCAATACCACAACGAGGTTCCCTTGAGCAAGGCACCGAACCCCCAACTGCTCCCCGCCCCAGCATTGGCTGCCCACTGCTCAAGGTGTGTGGTGTGTGTGTTCACTGCTGTGTGTGTGCACTTTGGATGGGTTAAACGCAGAGCACAAATTCTGAGTATGGGTATACTTGGTCGTATGTCACGTCATTGATCTTATGTCACAATTTTTTTTTCACTAAGACTGAAGTAACTGCTGATGAAAATACAGATTTGCATCACAGGAATAAATTACATTTTGAAATACATTAAAATAGAAAACGTATTTTGAATCGCAATTTTATTGGACAATTTTACTGTTTTTACTGTATTTTTGATCAAATAAATGCAGCCTTAATGAGCATTTGAGTAAAGATATCTAAAACAAATCTATGCACAGAAAAATCTGAGAAGCAAATGCCTTGAGTAAGACTCTCCTTTACTTTCTATTTATTCTTATTGGTATTTAGAAAAAAAAAAAAAACTTTCATCAGCATTATACAGTATAGTTGACAGTTCTTAATGATTTGCAGCTCCAAGATGTTGTGTTAACCTTACAAAGGCATGATGTGTGAAACCTTCATATGTTCTTCATGGAAGCTCTTGATATAGAATGCCTCCTGTCAAACAGCATGTTTTGCTTTTTTTTTTTTGAAGATTGAATGATCCAAACAGTTAAAAAAGCATGAAGAATGTACAGCCTTTGGGCTCGGTCTGGAAAATACTTTGATTATTGATTCCCGCTTTTTTTCTGGAAGGAAAGAGATGTGGCATAGATTTTAAAGTGAGATGGAGAGCTTCTGACAGGAAAGCTCACAGAAAGTGAGAACTTCAGATTGCTGCTGACAAACCGTGTGTTACGATGAGGATGTAGCAGTGATGTGTCAACATCAAACCATTCAGAGTCAATTTCAAGAAACTAAAATTTTACAATTGCGATGATAATACTTTCATTCGTTTGCATCTCATTAATATCAATAGCCTCATCTGTGGGAGGGAGACTGAGTTGGTAAAAACAAACATGAGGAAATGATTGGAGAGGTTGAAAGACAAGAGACAACAAAAGGCTCTGGGTCCCAATGCGCTGTGGTCTATTTATAATGGATCAATATGTGAGGAAGGGGAGATGGTGATGGGCTGGGCTTCTGTAGTGTAATAGGGTCTTTGGCAGCTTTCGCTCTAATGATGCATGTTTATGTAATTTCTGCCAGTTTATGGAAAATGGCAGCAAGTGCTTTTTAATTGATGAAGGATGTTGCAACACTTTAGCAACCCCTGCTGTTGCTAGGGATTAGGCAGATATGATCTGAAAGAGGTGCCCTGTTATGACAGGAAAATAATACATCACATTCTGAAAAACAGATTTAGTTTCCCTCTGGCTTCACACAACAAAACATGGATGCTATCCAAGTCAGGTTAGAGGAGATGCACTGTAATTCCCCTTAACCACTGCAAAACTGCACTACTAACCTGCTTTCTTAAAGGGGCAGTTCACATTTTGTTGGTCTATACTCACTGTTATTTCTGCGTAGAATACAAATGGAGCATTTTTGAGAAATCTTTCATAGTGACCATGTCTGTAAAAATACTTAAATAAATTACTGTTAAAATACTTCAGCAAAAAAAAAAAAAGAAAATGTAAAAATTGGTTAATTGGTTAAAAGTAAGTTCCCTTACTTTAGGGTTCCTCAATAGGCGGGAGAGAAAAATGATTGGCCCGCGCTAATTGAAAATAAAGTGGAATGGAAATTAAAAACGTAGCATCAGAAAAGCGACATTAACTTACATTGTGTCTACACTGTCCTTTTTTAAAGTAGAATTCCGTGTTGCTTATTGTCACATGTCGCTGTCGCGAGTGGTTAGGATAAAAATTACATGTGTAACAGAGGCCAGCAATGTAGATGCTTTGCAAGTAAACCTCACTCCACTTGGCCCCGTGGTTAGTGCAT
>CM049802.1:18623989-19048989 GCA_027422405.1 Ptychobarbus kaznakovi | reverse complement strand
TTTCTTTATATTATAATATATAATCCAATATATATATATATATATATATATATATATATAACTCAACTTATAGTCAAGATGTAATCTATGAAAGTGTTGGGGAAAGTTACTTTTAAAATTAATGTATTATAATATCGTGTATGTAACGTTGCAGAGATGAGGCAAACTGAGATGAGAATCTATGTGCAGGAGTTTAATAAATCATAGAAACAGCAAGTAATCCAACACGGGTAAGGAACTCAGACAAGGGCAGAGAGCAATCATCACAGACATTCAACAACTGACCAACGAACAAAGGAAATACTAGGGCTATAAATAGAGGGGATAATGAGGTAACAAGGGGGATGAACCAATAAGTAACTATGGAAACAAACAATGGTAACCATGGGAGCTAACTAGCAGGCAAGAAGATGTAAGGAATAGGAACTAAAACACAGGAAGAGAACACGGGGAACAAAGCAAAAACTAGACTAGACAAAAAGACTAGACAGGAATGTGACAGCGTACTAATTTTACTCCAAAAACACGTAAATAGTTGTGTTACTTTTATGGAAAGTAATGCCTACATTTATTTTTGTCACCTGGGCTGGGCTTACCTGTTTGTCTTTTAAACAACCTGGTCTCATAAAAATACGTACCTCTGTGCACTTTCTGTGCGACACCGTTTTACGTACCTTACAGCACGTTTCGCCGCAGTTTCAAAGAGAAATGTCCACTGAGTGGCGCTAATAGACAGGTTAAATATGTGAACCCTGGCACGTTTTTATTACGTAGATATAGGTCCATATTGCTGTGTTTTTATTACGTTGCTACAGGTACATATTGCGGCGGTTCAGAATTGAAATATCTGGGATCTGTCCCTAAAAGTTAATGCTCTATCGTGTTGAAATATGCCCTACACCAAACCCAACCCTAAACCTACCCGATAGTGTTAACAAAAGCAAAACTGATATACATTTTTTTTTTGATACAATCGTGCCATTTCAACTTCCTTATATGCAGATTTGAACTGCTTTGTTGCACCGTGATTACACAGGATTCGAACCGGAGCTCCTCGCCTCCTAAGTACGTCTCCGTACTCCGTGAGCTACCGAACAAACATACTGTTTATGAAAACCCACAGATACGAGGCTGGATATGTGCGATGCTAACGTTCAAAAGCATCAGTTTTCAAATTAATATTGTTTTGAAGTCGTAACATGATATTCTTCAAGCAATTGTGCAAAAACTTACGCTTTATTAATCAAAACTCTGTAAATTTGTGTGAAAAGGAGTAAAAGGTGTCAGAGTTTTACGACCTCTAGTGTTTGTTTCTTTTGGAAAATGCAATAAAGTAGTTATTGGTACGTATTTCGTGTCTTGCTAAAAAGTGCCCCCAGGTACGTAAATGCCATGAGACCAGGTAGCTTTTAAAAGTAACCCGTTACTTTACTATTTACTTGAAAGAAAGTAATCTGATTACATAACTCACGCTACTTTAATGCATTACCCCAACACTAATCTATGAAAACAGATCCTAATATCTTTTACTGTGCTGTTGTTCAAGTAATTTTTAAATGTTTACAATACATACTTTAAATGCAAAACTGTCTATGTTTGCCCTTTTCTCTGTGTTTTTCCTATTATTTGTTATATCTGAAATTTTCTGTAAATGCTCTTTAATGTTTTTCTGAATATGTCATTATTAATACAGCACTACTTTCTGGTCCTCGAAACTGATTGGCTGAGAGCCTTTTCCAGCGGTGCCACATTGTAGTGATAACAGAACTCACAACCATTTCACCGTTTGCATCACTCTGCTAAAATATACTAGATATACTATGTAGCCACTTTGAAAGTCAGTGGGTGATTTTTTTCTTTTAGACAGCCTGTAAGTAATCACCCTTGTAGGTTTACATGAAGTGATTTTACGGCATTTTTTAAATACTGACCCGTCGAAAATGTGATATTTATTTACAACAATTTAATAATAAAAAGTTAATTTTATGATATACAGTATATTAGACACAATATTGTCTGATTTTGCAAAATTTTGTAACCATACAACATACATACAAAGCCACAAAAGAAGTGTTCTGTGTCTCCTTACAAAACACAGTATAGGTTTTTCAAAGTTCTTCAAAATCAAAGTAATCAAGCGTGATTAGAGAGCATTTTTGAAATGTTTGTTTTGATGTCAAATAAATCTAGCTGTTTTGCTTTTTTGTTAAAGCAGTGTTGCTGTTGTAGAGTTATACAGCTACAGTTATGTTGCTGTGTTTTCATGCAGATTTAATTTAGTTTCTTAACTTCTTGTATTTACAGCAATTTCAGTTTCCACTCGGTTCAAATGTGGATGAATGGCTACACGTAGATGTGTGCACACACTGCTAGAGGTGGGTAGGGGTGTTAAATAAAAATGTTCTTTTGTCAAATCCCTTGTTTAATTTGTATAGGTTTTTAACATTCTAAAAGCTCTTTATTCCATAGATACTTCAAGCTAGTCGGTGTACTCAGTAGGTGTAATGAATTGTAATGTATTGCTTCAGCGGTATAAGGTATTGTAAGTATTAGATACAGCAATAATAAAACAATGCGTTGTCATAAAAAAGGAAATGTACTTTTGGTACTTCTGCACTTTTAAAAGGAAGTACTTCTGTACTTTCACTTATAATGAAGTATTATTTGACCAGCAGTATCTGTTCTTTCACTCAAGTAATGGAATTGTGTACTTTGTCCACGTCTGACCCCTAAATCGTGCATATTGGTACATTAAAGGTGCATATTAGGACTGAAATGGAACGCATCAGTACATCTTGAAAACTTGCGCCGTGTTGACAGTTTTGTACCCTTTTTTTAATATATAATATAATATAATATAATTAGTGCTGTCAAACGATTAATCATGATTAATCGCATCCAAAATAAAAGTTTTGTTTACATAATATATGCGTGCATTGTGGAAATTTATGATGTATTTATAAATACATAGACGTACAGCATATAATTTGAAAATATTTGTATGTATTTACATGTATATATTTATATTAATATAATTTATATCATATATAAATATGTTGAATATATAAACATAACATATTTTTCTTAAATATATACATGCATGTGTGTGTATTTATTTGTGTTACGATAAGCAGTTTTGGTACTCAGTTCAGTGGTTCGGTCACCACTTAAAACCTAATGTGAAATCTGAGTTCTGAAGCAAAACCAGTTGAGAACCACTAATATAGTTTATGTGCCTAGTTTATAGTAGACATCAAGCCTATAACCTTTGCGTTACCAGCCTTTATCCTGAACCATTTGGCTTCAATCACTACAGACAGACAGAAAAGCAAAGTGCTGTTACATTGCATTTCTAAGGTTTGCGCTTTCAGAGAAACAATTTTTCAGATCGGTCAATGAAATAATTGTCTGACCGGCCGTTTTATGAGGCTGATATGTCAAGGCTGCAATTACAGGCAGCAAGACCAGATTTTTCTGTAGAATTTCTTTCTCTCTTTGCTTCCATGCAATTTAAATCAGCGTCTATACATGTTACGGGCAGTGGACTACAGTGCTTTTCCTTTGTGATGTTTCCCAAGATGCCGTTCTAATTCGTTCTTCTCTACTGTACAGCACATAATGGGGGTGTGTGAGAGCTGTCTCTCCCGTTCGTCTGCACTCGTGACAGTTTTTCAGGTCGGGTGCTCCCCATCTCCTCTACATCACTCTTTACTTTTGTTCTTTTTTATGCTGCTTTTTACTCATCTTTCCCTCTCTCCTCTCTTTTATGCCTGATACCTTTCATCCTCACGGTTCCCCCTCGGCTCCTGCATCGCTCAGCTCCCCACCCCCTACCTCTCGCCGGCTGACCGAGCGCTCTATCTCCTCAGATTGTGTCCCATCAGACGAGCGGCCTTGTGGGTAATGGGTGTGCAAATCCCCCTCCGCTCCCCGCATCTCTCATCTTGGTGAAACCTGTTGGCATGGGAACGCCAGTCTTGATCACCCTTATCAAAGGAATCCTCGTTCCTCTTGCTATGCCTGGAGGTGTTTTAGAGAGGAAAGAGAAGATCTGTCAAATGGCTTGGATGAGCTCGAGATAGACAGGAACAGAGAAGGTATGCTTTGTACCCTTGGGCTACAAACACGAGCCAATCATAACCATGAAATGGGCTGCCATGAAAACAGTATATGGCAAAAAAGTTGGAAATCTCTCATTGTTTACCAGGAGTGGCTGCCAAACTTAAAAACAATGACAGTTGAAGTTAATTTCTGCATCATTAACAGCATCAAATGTGTTTGGAAAGCAAAAGTTTGGCAAATAAACAAAAGAGCCACATTTGGAAAATGTTCTCACAATTGACTGTTAGTTCTTTCTCCAATAAATTAGGGGCCAATGATATAAACCAGCATGGATAAAGAAAGGGAACATTTATTTTATTTTTGTCTGTTTATTTTTTCTAAATATTAATTAAAAAACATATGGCAATTAATTTTTTCAAAACAATTATTTAAAACATATGCCAAGCTGTACTCTTTGCATACATTCTGGTTTCAAAAGGCTTCGCAAATGTAATTTTCAAGAAAAGTGTCATATACCGACTGTAATAACGTTAGTAACATTATAATAACTTAATAGCATTATCTTTACCATTAGCTTATTAATTTAATATGAATTATTATTCAATTTATTTTATTTCTGTTATGGAAGGAGACTCACACAGAAGATTAGAAACAACAGTGGATGTTTATTTATGGCAACAGAGGCAGTATGGGGAATGACAGGTGAGTTTGAAGTACAATGGATCAGTTCACGGGATAATAGGGTTTATAATATGGTTTCTTGCTCTTACGGGAGTTCGTGGAATAAATGGCAGCTGGTTGGATGGTAGCACACACTTTACCGTTGGAAACTCAGAGATGAAGGAGTAGACAGACGTTGGAGCAGAGCACAGGAGGTAAGTACACGAGGAAGGTAAAGATATCAATCCTATGCTGGAGAAGCATATAGAGTCCACTTCGTACATACGAGACCAGACACTGGAGTGATGTGAGGTGTGTGCTTTTGTAGCAGTCTGGATGAGGGTGCTCATGAGGTGCAGGTGCGTGCAACTCAGGTGAAGGTGTGCACTGTGATTGGGTGGTGATCGAGCCTGGCTGATCGGTGACAATTATACTTTTTAAATCGTATTTTTGTTTTGGTTTGAATTTATTTACTCATTTCTTTTGCTTTTACTGCTTTTATCACTCTGCTAAAATATACTATATATAGTATGTAGCCACTTTGAATGTCAGTGGGTGATTTTGTTTTTTAGACAGCCTATTATTAATCGATAGACAGACAGACAGACAGACAGACAGACAGACAGACAGACAGACAGACAGACAGACAGACAGACAGACAGACAGACAGACAGACAGACAGACAGACAGACAGACTAACATTGCTTTACCTTATATATTTTTTTCAAAGTAAAAAGTTACACTATATAATATATCTCAAAACATGACATTTTACAAACTGAACTTAAATTTAAAATTTAAACTGAAATTTTAAAACCCATCAAATATTTCATTCTTATCATGTATTCAAGTTACTGTATGTATGAAATGAAATTTTAACATACATTTTTTTACATAGTTAGCTTCTAAGAATAACACTCCCATAAACTTTACACTGTATAGAGTCACTAGCTAGTTTTTATTTATTTTAATGAAGTGCATAAGCAGTCATGCCAAGCCTCAATATAAACAGCACCAAAGACAAGGTGATGAACTTAGGACTAAAAGTAAAACAGCAATAAAATGGATAGACTTTGGACGACCCACTGGACTAAAACTTTAAATGAGTGTTTTGGACCTCAACATCAGCTGGTGCTGGATATAGAAATGTGGATATGGTAGAAATAAGAAGAATGACTTCAGCACACTATGTTCAAGTACAGGAAGGGCTGTCAAAGTAACACTCATTTTAATTCAGTGCATATTCAGAAAGAGAAAATTCTCAATACACACAAACATAAACACACAAGACCAAATTAATCACATCTGTAGTGCAGTCTTGCTTTGATTAATACTCTGTAATTAAGATGTCAGCCCAGAAGTGTTTGAGAAAACTATGATTGATGTCTACACACAAGTTAGTCTTCGACATCTCAAAATATTTCATCTTCTCACTTCATTTTGCAAACTGATGTCCATGGGGGGGGATTTAAATATCAGCATACACACAACGTCTCCTCTGCAGTCATATTATATATATATATATATATGTGTGTGTGTGTGTGTGTGTGTGTGTGTGTGTGTGTGTGTGTGTGTGTGTGCGTGTTGCGTGTGTGTGTGTGTGAGAGAGAGAGATTTACTTGCTGTTATTTGCAATATTCAGCACTCCTTTTTCTCTTTTATCGCATGCTTGTGCCAAGCTAAAGTATACAGTCATCAACATCATCCCTTTCATCATTAATGTCATCTCAGCCATGTGCACAAGAAATCTGTGTGTCTCTGAGGCATATTACAGGAGTAAATCAAACAGCCAGTGACAGCTAGTAGTCACGCGTCATCTGAAAACAACCAATGCACTTGCCATATTAAACTACACTGGCTTCAGGATTAGTTACTAAACAACCACGTTCATGGAAACACATTTTCAGTGCTGTCAGAAAGTTCATTACTCCCTGTTGTTGACTGCACCCAGAGGCACTTTTAAAAGCTATGTATAAAACACTGAGAAAGCCATAGTTACATCTCCGCCTCGCCGGACTCTTAAAATAAGAGGCTACGGTGCAATTCGTCAGATATTGACTTACTGCTGCCATAATCCCACAGCGAGAGCATTTGGGTTTTTAGACATTAATGGGATATTATTTCACATTTTGATTCGGAAGATAGTAAGCCTTGGTTTGAAGGTAGATTAATTTTCATTTGCACATTTGAAAAATGCAAATTAGCAGGAGCAGACAGAAAACGGTTTGGTTTTGGATGGGTTAAATGCAGAGCACAAATTCTGAGTAGATCACCACACTTGGCCACACGTCATTCCACTTCACTTTCACTAAATTAGTTTATGCCTGGCTGCGCATATCATTTTACTCCAGACTGTTTTCTGAATGAGGGACAATTCAAGGCAGGTTTTGTTAAAAAGTTAAAACTCAAGGATGATCACTTCCACAGAAGAGAGGGGCGGGGTGAGCAGTGCTCATTAGCATGCAAAGAGATATGAACAGAAATGAGTCACTGTGAACAGAGCTGTTTTTGACAAGGTAAAAAGGGTGTTGTTTTACACTCCACTGAGACCATTTCAAGAAGACCCTAAAGAATCCTACCACCTTGTGGAAAATGGGCATCTGATGCCCCCTTTGAAGCACAGCTACCACAAAATCACATACTTTAAAATCATGCTGAGGTTAAATACAGATTTAAAATCATAACGAGAAATAATTTATAGCTATTATACTGTTTTTTAAATCCAATTGTTTGCATAGCTATGGGAGGAAACACTGGATCTAACAATGCCTTAGAAAATCTAGTTAATAAAAGAGTTAATCTTAAAAAAAATCAATCATATACATAAACCCATATAGGAAATATAAGAGTTATTGGATAAGCATGTTATAAACTTCTGAAACATTGATGTTTCATATTTAAGAGCAGTCACTGCAATTTATGAATTAAATCAATTAAGTCTATGTGGGAGTGTGTGTGAAAAAAAATCAGATGTAACTCCTCTTTGTAATCCTTAACATTTTCATAAGTAACTGTAATTGAATTACAATTTTTTTCTCAGTAACTGCAACTGATTACAATTACTTTTATTTTGTAATTAAATTACCTTAATTCCGTTACATGTAACTAGTTACTCCCCAACACTGTGTATATATAATTGCAAAATGTACTGCAATAAACTGTTTTGTGTCACAAGAAATGTCAAACAACACTGCTCTGAAGTCATACTATAGCTTAGGGTGACAAGCTGTTTTAATTTAAGTCATTATTCACATAAAAATTAACAATAAATATGCTCTGTGTTAAAAAGTGATGTGAGATTTGTGAATGAATTGTTCTTTTGAGTCTGATCTTATCAATGAATTGCTTGATTTGATGATTTGTTCATGAATAACCGACTTAATGATCCAGTCACAGCTATTAATAGTTCACTAGAGAGGAAGATTATTGTTAAATTATTATATAAAGTTCCATCTGTTTCTCAGCCTAATCTATCTTGTGACTTCAGAAGACTTGGAACATAGTGCATAGTCATATAGACTGCTTTAATAAAGCTTTTATGATTTGCCTTTGTGTCCCTTTTGAAGCTTGAATGTTCCAGTATCCATCCAATAGAACTGCATGTAAAAGAGCGATCGGGGTATTTTTCCTTTAGTATCAAGAAATAAAGCTTTGGAAAGATCTGAGGGTGAGTAAATGATGACGGAATTTCCATTTTTGTCTGAACTATTAATAAACAAACACACACAGGAAATGTATAGAACTTTATAGATAATAGACTGTTCTGCCAAATGTGGAACACAATGCAAACACAGATTACACATAGGCCTGGCTCAAAAAATATATCTTGAAAAGTTATAAGGTGTAGACTGAAATATATTGTAAGCTAAACTGTGCTTCATTGTCTAAGCACATCAGCGAGTACTAAACTATAGAATTATCTTTGATTCCACAGGACTCTGATGTGAATGTCAGGACTATAAAGGCCATAAACACCTGCTGCACACATATGCAAAGTAAAAACACGTCATGCCATCATCTTCATTGACCTCTCTAGCGCTGCTTTTTCCTGTCCTCGTCCGCATGTGACCGCTCTGTGTGAAAGGCGGTAATTTGATCATTTGACATATGCCGCTGTCAGCTGATATTTTCTTCTGTCTCTCAGAGTGAGTGCATTGCATTTATCTTCTCGCATGAGCCTGACCTCGTCTCTCAACCTGTTGTCTTCTACCCCTTCATAATTACCGGAGCAGGGGGGGCATAGCCGGCATTTCACACGCCTGCCTCGCAGAGTTTAACAGAGCGTGAATGAGTCTTTAAATGCGTGCTATTTAAGTGCACACGTTTACCTCAGGCTTTGTTTTGATCTTAGTTTCAGTGGCATTTCTGTGTACCTGTACCTGAAAGAAAAAAAAGGCATGAACTGAGGTGAACTCAAAAAGTATTTGGAAACTCTTGGACACTTAAGATACAAAAAAAGAGCTGAATTTGATTGGACATTATTTTAAAAACCTAATACATTATTTTAAAAAGCATAATTTAAAAAGCAGAGTGAGTTTTTTTGAGGGAAAATAGAAAGACCGTCTCCTGTGAGGGATTATAATTGCAATAACACTACATATGCACGCCTTGGTAGTGTGTTGTGTGTGTGTGTGTGTGTGTGTGTGTGTGTGTGTTGTGTGTGTGTGTGTGTGTGTGTGTGTGTGTGTGTGTGTGTGTGTGTGTGTGTGTGTGTGTGTGTGTGTGTGTGTGTGTGTGGTGTGTGTGTGTGTGTGTATAAATACATTTTTTAAGCGTCCAGATACTTTCTGGGGCCACAACATAGTTTGCAAATAAGTTAGCGAACCACAAAACCAATGCTTATATAATCATGGAAATGTAATAATTATGTGCATGAAAATCAGTCCATGAAGACATAAACACAACATTTGACTGCAAAAGAGCTGGATTTATTAATAATTCAGTATTCAGACCTGTTCTGCCCCACAGCGGTTGAAAGAGCAGTTGAATGAATGAAGATAAACAGAATTAGATATGGGGATAAAAAGTGTGTGTACCATGACTTGGCTTAAATACATAGACACAGGAAATGCCAAATTCCCGAGGGAAATCTCCAGTCGATCAGTAGCAATCCCTGTCCCGAAGGAACGAATGTGATTCTGCATTTCTCAGCACATTGAATTCTCATCAGGCATCACGTCTGGACGTCAGTTTGCAGCCCTTTATAAGCACAGCACATCAACAGCAGAGAAAAGAAAAATCATGCATTAATATGACTGTCACTGGTGATTATCAAGTTTAGTAATGACTTTATCAACCCCGATAGTGTGAATGCAGATATTTTTTTGTAACACAAGCTTAAATGCTAAAACAGCTGTGAGGAAAGTGTAATTTATAAATATACACCTTAAATGTGAAGTGGGTGTTTTTTTTGTTTTTGTTTTTAAATGTTAAAATGTCACACATATTCCAGCATAATGTGTAGACAATTAATGTAGATTTCTTTTTTGTTTTCATTGTCATTTTACTTATGCAGTGTAAAATATTGTTGTTTTTTTATTTTACAGTGCAGTTGTATTATAATAGTAAATATATTTAAGCATGTGAATTATTATTATTATTATTATTATCCCCTCAGAGCTGTCAGGCCTAAGTTATCCTGCGGTTCCAGTTGATAAGAAAATATATTTATTATGCTCAAATCTTTCAAATCTATTTCAATTGTATGCCCTTAACATTGCGACAAGTTTCATGATATTATACATGGTCGAGATATAAAAATATCGATATAAAATGTATATTGATATTTTTTTAAGGTATTGCATCAAAGTTAGAAAGTTATTTATAGGCTGATTTCCCTGAAAATAACTGTGTGTTTGAACAGACCAGCATAGCAACATTGGTTCAACTTCAACCAATGGTGTGAGTTTGGAGAGGGGCTAATTATTTGTCTGACCAATAGCATAAAATGGTTTTGAAAACCTGCTCGGAAACAGTCGTTATTTTGTTTTCAGTTGTTGCAGAAATGACACACTGTAAACTGTGTTGCCAACTAAGCGCACTGGGTTTAGCAACTTTTCAGACCCTTAAGTTACCCCCCCCCCCCTCCATAAAAAATGCTCTAGCGACAAATCTAATGACTTCTTGGACAAACCTTATTTAGTCTCTGAGACGTGTTATTATACTGCCTCATGATCACGAGACCTTGTTTTGCTGTGCACACAACTCTCTGTGCATCTGCTCCGTTCAGTGAATGTCTGAGAGTAGTGCCCCAGCGTTAAAATATTTAAAGTTAAAATATTCTGTTGCTTCTAAAATGACACTTTTACACGTAAACCACAGCCTTTGTCTTCATCTTATGTGCATTTGATTTTGTCTGACGATGTCTTGATAATAAATCAGGATTTTAGTGAAGATTAACAGCTTGGATGGGAGTGCTGGTTATATAGTCTTAATGGGCCATGTTTTCAGTCATTATTTCATATTCATCATGTTGTCTGACAACAGAAACAGAAAAATATATCAATGAAAACCATTTCATTAAGAAATTGGCTGTATTAAAATACAATATATGATCCGGAGAGAGGCAAACGAATGTAAAAGGTTAACACTAGGCAGAATGCAAAAATGAAACAACGCATATGCTAATGAAAGCATTACGTCATTTAGAGACATTTTCGAGCAGGCTTAGGCTACATTCCATTGAAAGAAGTTGACAACACTGTCTGTAAATGTTTGTTGGTATTGAAAGCTCATTAATGTTCACCATCAGAGGGCACATGGATGAATTTATGCTTCCATCTTCACACCCAAACAGCCCATTTTCGCCTGATGGCTGAGGAATTGTGCATGTTCAAAAAGCTAGAGAAATGAAATCCGTGTATTCGTGGATTTATATTACCTAATGGCGATACTTTGAGACACTCTTCAGAAAAATGTAGCTTATCACCTCAGCAATCATGCTTTATTTCAATTGACTTTGATAAGTTAAAAAATAATAACTGATGATATTTGGTTCAAAAAACAAAAACAAATGTATTTTGCAAATAATACAATCCAATGCCTGATAAGCATAAAATAAAATCCAATGCCACTCCACTTTATTGCATTTGGCTCTGTGAAAAAGCTCCATGGGGTTTTGTCTAGGGAAAAATAAGGAGTCTGCGTTACAAAACTCACAGGCTGCAATACAAGGCCACTCCATGTGCACACATTTGAATGCGAGCCTCAATTTGAGCCACTTACGAATCAAAAGCAGATAGTCTAGTCTCCAGCAAGGCCAGGAAAGCTCTATGCATCTAAATTGCTTTGAGAGGAAGGGGAGCATCTGGTCCATTGAAATCAACTTAATGCATGTTTGCCAAAGGGACCGTCTGGCAAAATAGTGCTTTTATTTTTTTGGTAGAGTCCCCTTCTCTCCCCCTCCTTTTGCACCTCTCTCTCCCTCTTTCAGGGCTTTGGAAGGGTTATATGAAAAGGCATGTAGGCTGATGAAAATGAAGCTTTTATATTGAGAGAGTAAGAGATGGAGATGGAGTGAACACAATTAGAATGGTCACGATCTATTAAAGGATTCAGATCTGCAGGCTGAGTAGAGGGTTCAAAGTGCTACCTCGCATTTCATGGACTGTACTAAAAAACCTAAATGATGCCGACAGCTGTCCAAGGTTTGGGTCGGATTTTGAGGCAAAGGTCAATGCTGAACCAAAATCATTCCGTGAAGGTAGTGGATGCAGTAAGTGTTACTCTAATCAGTCGGAATGACTGTCTTGCCATATTTTTAAGTCATATGTTTCCACCTAATATCGATCACATCCAACACCTGAATTTACCGCAGCCACATCAATAGCCTACACACCTACTGCATAAACAATGCATACAAGTCAGTGATATTACTCAATGCACACACGCCCACTCGTGCGCTCTTTCTGTGTTGACCTCAAAGGCAGGGCAGAGCGCAGCTTGAAGGTGGTTGCTCTTGGCAGGGCACGGGGAGTCCAGGCAGGGTGAGCCAGCCTCCCTGAGCAGCTGCTCCAACAATAACGCTGTGTGTTTGGTTTGGCCTGATCTATAGACCCCCCCCCCAGCCCTAAGACTTAAATCCCCACAGCCATCCAGCATGTGGCAGGGAGAGTTCTCATAGTGCCGCTAAGAAGAGACTCCAGACCGGCTGATAGAAAATCTAGTCATCCGGACTACCCTGTGAGGGTGAGTTATGCTGAGGGCATGAGGCTAATAAACTAGGGTCGTGCTACGGTGTTATTTACTTAATCTTTTAAATGTGTGTAAAGTGAGTTTTTATTTAAAGCATGTACCCAATTTATTATTATAACCATTTCGTACTGTTCTGCCCTCTTTATAAAGGCATAAATTGTCAGACATTTTTGGGAGTTGCAGCAAAGATGTCAGAATTTAATATTTATTTGCCCCTATGTCAAGTGTACTTTGAATAAAACATCCCCAAAAATATTTGTATTGCCTGTTTCTTAATTAATTTGTAATTATTGTAAAAAAAAAAAAAAAAATTATTGTTAAAAATGTTGTAGAATAACACATTTAGTTGAAGTCAGAAGCTGAAATTATACACCTACATAAAAGAGTTTGGGTTATTCAGCTACATAAAAGTTCATTTTAAAATTGATTTTATTCAGCAAGGATGAATAAGTTGACTAAAAGTGACAGTTAACTTTCTATTGAATAGATAGATAGTTACGGAAGCAGACTTCACACAATGTGTTAATTCAAATGCACAGGGTTTATTATGACAGCAGAGTAATGCAGATGAAAGGTATGCAAGTATGATACTTTAAGTAGCGGATCCAAGGGATGATGAGTAGATAACTGGGTTATTATGTCTTGACAGGAACTCGTGGACGCGGGAGGAACCACACACCTCAATATGAGACTCGGATGAACAGCAGATCAGAGGACACAATGCTGGAGAGGACACAGGAGGTAGCTAAACAGGAAGGTTAGTAACAGGTAAATATCTGAGATAGCTTCAGGAGTCCACTTCGTAGAAACGAGATCGGATGTTTGCTTAATTAGTGCTGGGGTGATTGGTTGCCAATGAGGAGCAGGTGCTTTCAATCAAGGCTCGGGTGAAACCAGGTGAGGGTGCATTGATAGTTAGATAGATAGATAGATAGATAGATAGATAGATAGATAGATAGATAGATAGATAGATAGATAGATAGATAGATAGATAGATAGATAGATAGATAGATAGATAGATAGATAGTAACAATATTTCACAGACATTTTTGTTTTTACTGTATTTTGATATAATACAGCCTTGGTGAACATAAAAGACCACTTAAGATACTTCTTTATTATTACTTGAATGCATGACATCAAAAATAGATTAAAACCAAAATGTATAGAATAGCACCAAAAAAACAATAAATACAAATAAACAGAAACACTCTCTGCCTTTAATTCAGTTTACACTTTTGGATTTGCAGGTTTATTTAAAATCACTAACAGCATATTTAAAAAATACACAGTTTGAAAAACTAAATATATTTTAGAGGTAAAATGTTCTACTAAAACTATAAACACATTAGATTAAAGGTGACAGCCCTAAATAATACACTATGGTTCCACAAAATAATCATGAGTTTGAAAACTGTATATGCATGTACATAAACAAACCAAAACTGTCTGTAAAACTGTATGAAAGCAAACCAGCTTTTCCTTCCATACATGCTGATGCTAAACACAGTTCATCCCTGCAATAAATATCCCTCATCTTTACAACAAATGATTACAAAACCTGCCTGTTTTCACATGTATTGCTGTGCGCTGTTCATTAAAAAGGAATATAAATGGAAGGTAAGATGATGTTGGAGGCTGCTGACCCCATGGCCTGTGTGTAATATCCCCAGTGTGTGTCGAAGCCCCCTCCTCCTCCTCGGGAGCAGTCAGATTAGGCAGTGCAGCTCTGCAGAAGGCCTCTAATCACTCTGCATTAGCATAACAAAAGAGGGAGAGCGCCTGGCCAGTGCAGCCGTGCGCCACACAACCCATTACTGGCAGCCTTTATTACAATTATCACGTCCATAGTGCCTGCACTACAGCTGACGGGCAGAGAGTGTGTGTGAGGGGTTTTAGAGGGGCTGTGTAAAGAGTGTGTGCGCATATACAAGTGGCTGGGTGTGAGTGGGAGTGCGCGCAGCTGTGTGTGCAGTGTGTAGTTTGAGCTTGAGTGTGTGTGTGTGTGTTGTGTGTGTGTGTGTGTATGTATATTCCATGAGTTCTCAACGCTGGCTCTGTGTAATTCTCATCACGTATAGTCTCATTCTCTCTTTGTTGGCTTGGCTGGAACGCATGAAAGGGAAGGTTGCGTGCACCTGATTTTGTGCCATCCGCACTGCCTCTCCCACCCCTTGCAGTCTAGATTCCTGTCTGAGCTGCCTAAACACACACACACACACACACACACACACACACACACACACACACACACACACACACACACACACACACACACACACACACACACACACACACACACACACACACACACACACACACACACACACACACACACATTAACACACACAATCCCTGCTCCCCCAAAGCTCTGAGCCCCAGGCTATAGAAATAGGAACACATTAATTATTTTTCAGGGTTGTGATAACAATAAGCGCAGCTCTGGGATGCTAATGATATGATGACTCATAAGTCAGATTATTATAATTAATAATGATTACAGTGACACTCCAAATAACATGCAGCCATCAACCTAATGAGAACATGCATCAACCAATATCTGCCTTGGGTTTCTAACCAGGCATCTATTCTTAGAGGTTAATACGACAACAAAAAGAGAACAGAAGGGAAAATTCAAATGGGTGTTTATTTATATATTTATTATTTTCAATCTGCACTGGAGGAAAATCAGTGGGGAAAATAACAATCAAAAGCAATAGTCTTGGGACACACTGTTATTTCATTTGAAGTTCATGCAATTGGCAGCAGTTGACCCATATACCGCTGTTATATTGAGGAAAAAGAAAACTTTGAACATCTCATTATGAATTTCGATGTATTTTCCCCCTTCCGAAATGGAAAAAAAATGAAGGCCAGAAATAGAAAAAACTATATGTTTGGCTCACAGTTTGTTTGTGAACCGCATAAACTAAAGCTGACCCACATAACCTTCATTTAGCCGAGACTCTCTGATAAAGCACCTCCCTAATTTCTGGTGACTTTGTGACAAGCTGCCGTCCTGTGTGAAACTGCCTCTGAAACTCAAGCCCGAGCCACTAACCTGTGTGTATTCATGATTGCTTGTTAGCAATTTGTCCAATGAAAATTAAAGTATTTTGTGCCATGTGATTGCACCATCAATCAAAAATGCACAGCCCTGATTGCTGCCGGTCTCCATTCCTGATGCAAAAGGCAACAAAGTGAAACACTTGCGCAAACTCAACATAAGCACATGCCGGTCGGCACCAAGTCACACGTACACATGCAAACTCAACATAATCACATGTTAGCTGCCAGAGTGAACTATTAAACACTGATGGGGAGTGCTGGTAACCAAGGTTACTTTTCATAAGAACAATCACACTCCAAAATGTCATGTGAGTGAAAGATTGCAAAAGGAACTCTTAAGACCTTCCTAGTACAAATGAGTATTGGCTCCATGATCAAACCATGCAACTAAGTTTAGCAGAAAAACACAACGTAAACTTTATCTTTAAAAACCCTTTAGAGCTGTGTCTAAAATCGTTATTTGCTAAATGATCAGCTGAAGATTATTTTTATTTAAGCCGATGGCCTGTTGAATTCAAACTGATGTAAATGCATCATCAGTAATTTGCTTTAAAGGTCACCAAATATCATATTTGTTTATTAGACAAAAATGTCCATTCACAAATGTTACCATGCAGTGATGCAATCAGGATCACGCGTACAGCATCACACTTGATTAGGGTGGGTGTCTTGAACTAGTGTTCCTCCTCTGTATCATATGATCCTGTACTAATGTATGTGTTTGTGTCCTGTATGCATCATACTTCAAGCAAACCATCAAATGAGGCTGAATCAGCAACTTATTAATGTGAATCTTGAAACAAGGATGTGTATGAAATTGTAGTATTTGTACTATTTATGGTAGTATTTTACCCCCTGTTATCTTTCCTTAAACTGCTTGTCTGATGAAAAGACCAGCTTTTATCAGCACAAAGGCTTAATCTCAGACTTGTTGATGATAATTAGCAGTGTTGGGGAGTAACTACATGTAACAGAATATGAGACACCAATGTTTCAGGAGTTTAGGACAGAATAGACAACACATGCTTATTTGATAACTGTTTAATTTCCTATTTGGAATGATGTACATGCTTTATTTATAAGATTTTTTTTTCAAAAGCATTGTTAGATGCCAGTCTTTCTGGCTGTCATAGTTATGCAAATATTTGATAAAAAAACAGTATCATAGCTATTAAACTATTTCTTGTTCTGGCTTTAAATCTGTATTTAACCTCAGAATGATCTCGAAGTAAAAAAAATAATATATAAAAAAATAAAAAGGTGTTTAAGTCTGATTTTGTGGCAGCTGATGAAGGATTTTGAGAATCTGACAGTAATCAGTGTTGAGTACTACTGAAAGGTTAACCCTGCCTGGTTTAAATGTTTCAAAACGATTAACAGTTGAAGCAAATGCATTAGAAATGTAGAAAAGTAATCAAAAAGTAATCAAATGTATTCTGTTACATTATTTTAATAAAGGAATTGAAACAGTTACGATACTTATTACATTTTAAATAGGGTAACTTGTAATCTGTAACCTATTGCATCTCTAAAGTAACCTTCCCAACACTGATAATTAGAAACATTGGTAATTATGGGCAGCCATAGCTGGGTTGTTCACCAATTAAATCTTGAATTAAATTAAAGATGATCGATTAGGATGGTTACATTCTTCGTGAATATATTAAGGGAGAAGCCTGGTTGGGACATCAGGTTACTAGCATCTTTAGCATGTGACCCAGACACAAAACACACCCCTAACCCTAACATTTTCAGGATGATGATGATTTATCCAAGAAAATTATTTTGCTGGTGCTGGAATAATAATAATAAATAAAAAAATTATTTTAATCAACAATTATTAAAAGTTTGAATGTTGTTCAATCCTCAATTCCAGTCGTCATTGCAACTCTAAACCGAACCCAGAGTCAACAAGTGTAAAGGAATGTGTCTTACTTAGGAAAAAAACAGCAACAACAAACAAAGAACACCTTTTTAACGTGCAAACCAATCGGTTTTTGGACATGTAGACTGAAGACACATAAATCAAACACAATCAACCATAGTTAGCAGAGTCTGATGCCTGTCTACTGCTCCTCTGTATTATAGCATATGGTGAAGATGGAACTAGGTAAATCACAACCTCTTGTCTCTGAGTTCTTATCCTCTCTCATCAACAAACCCATACCATGTGACTTCAGAAGCTCAGGAGACAGAGTGATGTGGGTGTGCACACTCAACAAAAGCACACCACATGGATAGAGCAGCTCACACATAAGTACTGTGTGTCCCCCGAACCCAAGGGAACAAAGTACAACATGGACAACACCAACATCATAGTGTCATCAGTACAACAGGTGGAAAGAACAGATTTGGAAACAACACTCAGTCACCACATACTCAAGCAGCATCTCCAAACCAGCAGATTAGCTTCAGACATCAGATAAATGTCCTACGCGTGACTCCAAACCAGTGATTAGCATCAGACACCAGACAAATGTTCTACACGTGACTTGAAACCGAAATGTTCTCAAGAATTGTTGAAAGTCCACCAACAAAAAGTCAGATTTTCCCTCCAAGCAGTTCTTGGAGTTCTAGAAAAAATGAAACAAGTAGCAATAATAATCTTAGCATCTTAACTATTTGTCCAATCTCAAAATGTTCTACATAAGGAAATGAATCAGAATCAAAATCAGAATCAGAATGAGCTTTATTGGCCAGGTATGACAGAAGCTCCACAGTACAACAGAATGACAGCAACAGTACAGGACACAGACAACAAAAGAACAATATACAAATAGGCAATGTACAAATAGCAAAGGACATATCACATCATAATTTGCCACTAGACGGATGTACTGATACTTCCTCTACAGTCAAAAATTCCCATGTTACAAAACAGCATTCTTCCATCTTAGAAACATTGCCAAGCTACGGAACATGTTAACTGTTTCTGATGCAGAAAAGCTAGTTCCTGCATTCATGACCTCTAGACAGGACTATTGTAATGCAATGATGGGTGGTTGTCCTGCATCTTCAATAAACAAGCTGCGACTAGAGTCCTTACCAAGGTCAAGAAAATATGATCATATTACTCCAATTTTACATGCTACCTATTAAGTACCATATCAGTTACAAAATATTATTACTTGCCTATAAGACCTAAATGATTTAGCTCCTGCATACCTAACTAATCTTCTATCACGCTACAACCCAACCCGCTCCCTAAGGTTGCAAAACTCTGGACTCTTGGTAGTACCTAGGATAGCAAAGTCCACTAAAGGAGGTAGACCTTTTTCATATTTGGCTCCCAAACTCTGGAATAGCCTTCCTGACTAATGTTTGGGGTTCAGACACACTCTCTCTAATTAAATATAGATTAAAGACACATCTCTCTAACCTAGCATTCATATCATGCATCTCACAATCTTGTCCTGCGGGTATATCTGATCAAACGCACATTATTATGCTTTAGCTTGGGTTGAACAGATAATTTTTTCCTGGATGGAACAACAGCTATGCTAATTGTCTTTATTTGTTTCTCTGTTTCTGCCTAGAATTTCTGCCTTTCTGCCTTTGTTTGTTGTTGTATTTGAAACACTAGAAATTACACAAGCTTCAGTCTGGATCCAACCCTTAAATGATCTGAGATGACCGAACACCTGAGAAGAGATGATGCTAACCCCCTCAGAGGACCTCAGAGGAAGCCAACCCTCAGCGATTATACTGAATTAACCAAATTTTGCCATAAGTTAATTATATTGAGTTTTTACAATATAAATATATTTTAGAAACTTAATTTCCTGTGAAGTTGCTTTGCGACGATTGTATCCTAAAAAGTGCTATACAAATAATCTTGAATTGAATTGAATATCGCGTTTGTAATTGCAGACGAATTGCCTTCGATTATGAACGCAATATTGCGTGGCTTGTCAGTTAACTACAGGGCTGTGAATTAACTAATTGCAATTGCGAATTTGATTAATTGCACAGCCTATATATACTATATATATATATATATATATATATATATATAACAAGGCATGGCACAAAGCGTTTGGTCATATTGAGTATAACAAGGGCAGAGTTGATGGGGATATGCAGGGTGCAAGTCTATTGTATAATACAATATAATTGAGCAGAGTTTCTTTGACATCATCCATAGCATAACCACACAAAATCATTAGCTATGTGCTGAAATTATGAATAGCAAAGGTAAAGCAAAAGTCATCTACCAGTTCAATAGTAAATCTTTATCAGTACTGTTAAAATTATGTTGTGTCAGCAGATAAATCAGCTTCAGGCCATTATTCACCAATTTACAGCTGTGTACATGAGATATGACATCTGCAAAACAATGAAACATCTATAAAACAACTTTCAAACCAAGGTTATTGACCACTGAAAAGATAATAACGAAATTTAAACAGCATATATGATTATTAATAGAGGCATGTTTAGGGCAGGAGTACCATGATTACCAAATTACCCTCTTTAGTCAAGGCTATAGTGTAGTGTTATAGGTACTGCCATGTCAAGTGCTTCTACTTGAATATGGAGTACAGTCATATAAGGACCCTTTTGCTTTGATTCCAGCTATTACCTGGGGGTAGGGGAGTACAATAATTCAACCTATATCTATAGGTACTATTTACCTTTCTTAAACATGTATTCTAGATTAGACAATTCCTTTGAAGCCACAGGTATTAAGTGCAAAATCGTAAGGCCATACGATTTTTCTCAGTAAGGCATTATAAAAGAAACAAGTTCCATCTTGCGCAATACCTTTAGGGTATACGCAGAGGGATTGATAACAATAAATATGTCTAAAATTAAATCAAAGCTTTATGTATTGAAAATAACTTGCATCTTTCTCATAGATTGCAAATGCAACACTAAGTTAAGGAGCAGAAAAACACAGGCTAACATCATTGTGTATATATGTAAACGCTGGAAGCCCTCCAGGCAGATACACAGCAGGGACTGTGTCCACCATAGTCATAGAGTAATTGTGTGATTGGACAGGCAGGAGCGTTGGGGAACATTGGCAGAACACTAAGCCCAGGGCATAAATCTAAGGTTCTGCTCTGAGAGTTTGTGACAGCCCTGGCCCACATATCAGCTCCGAGCCCATCAGTCTGAATAATAATCCACAGGGGCTCTTCAGAGGGAGGAGGGGGGTTCTCCCTGCACCCCACAGCAGGGGACTTCAGGTTTATATAAACTTTGTCTCGATACATTTCAAATAGTAAAGGATGGCTGGGTAATAACAGTCCCTGTGTATGTGTGTACGGCTAGAAATGAATTCTGAAAGGACATGTTGACTGTGATCGCACGCTGAGGCAGACAAACCATTAGCCGAAACAGGGTCTCAGAACACCCTTCCAGCCAGGACAGGTTAGAGGCCATAGGGTGTCCCCCCAAATCCCCTTAGTGTTCCCTACTGCATTAAACCTGGAGAGAAACAAACAGAGGCTGGTAAAGTGGGGTGGATGGAAGGAGGTCTCCACTGTAATGGCTTTCTTTCAGACAAGGTCACTGGTAAAGATGAGGAGAATAAGGTATAGAGGAATAGAGAAGATCAGGGGTGTCCAGTCCCACTTCTGTAGGATCACTTTCCAGCAAAGTTTGGGTCCAAAACAGGGTTCCAGACACCCTACTATCTGGGACAAGTTAGAGGCCAGGGGCTATGTCCTAAAACCCCACAGTCTTAATGTTCCCCAATGCAACGAACAAAAACCAGCTGGTGAGATGGGTGGTTGGCAGCAGGTCTTCATTTTAATAGCGACATTAGTGGAAGGAAAATGGTGAAGGGATGGGTTAACATACACCTGCTTTTACACCAATACTCTTTGCTTGGTTCTTTTTGACAAGTTTACTGATGAAGAAGAGGAGAATGAACTGAAGAGGAAGAATGAAGATGATGAGTGTCCAGTCTCACTCCGGGGAGTTTTGACTAATCCTCAAGCTCTTAGTTAACTGGTTCAGGTAGGTTTAGTTAGGTTCGGTGCTAATCTCTGCAGAAAGGTTGCCCTCCAGGAGCAGGACTGGACACCCCTAGATGAAATGCAGGAGGGACAATTGAGCAAACAGAGGAAGATATTGATAGATGGATTAACTGCCTCGTGACCCCCTGAGATAGAGGAGAAAATCACAGTGTTCTCTAGGGCTCAGACAACAAGACTGATGTCTATCTTGTTTGTTATTCTTCTATCCCCATTGTACTTTTTTCAATGCAACACAAACCACAAAGAAAGGCCTCAGGCATAGCCCTGTTTACCATAGGGCAGGGGCGGGGAACGTTGATCCTGGAGGGCCACTCTCCTGCAGAGTTTAGCTCAAATCCTGAAAAGAAATATCTAACGGCATCCTGAAGACTTTGATTAGCTGGTTCAGGTGTGTTTGATTAGGGTTGGAGCTAAACTCTGCAGGGACACCGGCCCTTCAGGATCGACGTTTTCCACCCCTGCCACAGGGAGATGACTAATCTGACAGATTAACTTTTTATACACCACCTTTTCACGTTCTCTAATCTACGAACTCCCCTTTAAAGGATTCACCAAAGAGTGAATTCTGTTTTTAACTCTTGGTTTACCTGCATTACTTTTCACCAGGGCCATTTTAAATGTCAGAAATATGGAGATTACAATCAAACCCTTAAAACCAGATTTGTTAATCTAATCCCTTTATGGTTCCAGCAAGTGATGTTATATGTAAGACAAGGACCCATTGTGACACTCAGTAGGCCAAGTTTTTGTGCTAAAACAAATCTCAGTGTTAGCTGCCACCAACAGATGGGCTCAACTGCGAGTTTAAATGCACCAAGAGTCCAGATCGGACAGTGTTTGACTTGGCTGGATGCTTTAGTAGTATACCAGGCTCCAGGTTGGTTTTACAAGCTCCAAATGGAAATTGCTCAGTTGTCCAAAACTGATCAGACACTGATATTAATGTTCAGCTGCACTCACAGCGACATTTAAACATCTGACATGCTTATGTCAAAGACACATGGTCTCATCAATCAATGAGATGCTCATTTTTTGTTCTCTGTATAAACTATTTGAAATACTTAAAAATCCTACAAAAATGAATGAAAAAAGTTTGTTATAATCTTTTACTATTAACTATTAGAAAAAAAACATTTAATTCTTGAACAAAAAGATGTCACTACCTTTAAAATCAAAGTCATGTGGGGCAACCAACATGCAGAAACATAAAACTGCAAATGTTATCAAAGAAAGGACTCCTGCAGGCCTTTGTGACTGTGTGTCAAGGTCAATATGTCTCTTATCGACAAGGCAAGGTTGTAAAATATCATGTCATGTGGTGTGACTCCTCAAAACAAAATGACATTTATGAATGAATAATTCATGATATTTGTGAAATGTTTGTGTATATTATGGTAGTACCTTAAAGGTATATATTACTACTCAAAGGTACTAATATGTACCTTTTTTTTCCTTTAAGGGTTTTGCCCCAGTGAAAAGCTAGTGTTGTACCTCAAAAGGTAGATTTTTGTTTTAAATGTATTTGACAATTCTGACAGTATAGGCTTTTAAAATTCCATTTCTACATTGTGAACCTTCTCATATGTTATTTACCCACATGTCGAGCATTCAAATGCAAATATATACATGAAAATAACAGCCCACAGGACAATGCAAGAGTCCATTAAGTGAAGAGATCCTGTTGTGGTATTAAAATATTACGACAGGAACCTAAAGAATATTAAAGCATTCTGTACGTTAGTAATGTCAATAGTGAGCAGATTGCCAGTGGAGCCTCAGTATGTCTGTCAGGTCTTCGTTGCCTCCAGACCTTGTGTCCTCACACTCCCTGAGGATGACTCATCTTTTGGCTCCAATCATCAGACAGGACTGGCTGGGTAGAGGCTGTTTGCGCCACAGACATGTGCCACTTCGTCTGGCCCTCTCTTCCACATCACCAGGCAGGGATTAGCTCTGCTGAATGAGGCCACCCCTGTTCCCCAAGAAACAGGGGAAGTCTGGCTCCTTCCTTTTGCTAAAACAAGAAAAAAAATTCTGGCAAGTCAACCTTTGCAGATGGCAAGTATACTTTTTTGGTTTAATTTGGGTACATGGGTCCCGTTTCCCATAGGTAAAAATGCTAGTGGAGAGAGCAGAAGCTCTGGGCCTGTCAATGTGAGGCAATGAGTAGGCCAAGGGCATTTCTACAGCCAGAAAATTATATTTTAAAATGTAGAGAAAGAAAAGGGTATAGCCAGGTCATATTGGTCCCAAGGGGAACGACAAAGTGCTTACTCTCAGAGCAAACTTGAACTCAACCAACTAATGTGGTGCACCCTTATCTACATTGGTGGAAAAAAATCCTTAGTGGAGTTCAGTGCAGTCTATTTAATATTCTCAGAATGACCGAGGTCTGTACCCCAGCTGTCAAGCATATGCAGTTTTTTTAAAATGGACTGTTCTGTGTTAACTGCTTGCAGTGTAAATACAATCTCAGCTGGTGTACACTAGTGTTAATTTCGTCGACAAACCTTTTTTCTTTGACTAAGACGAGACGTTGACAAGCTAAAATTAACGGCATTTACTTACCTGGGTGCACTTTTTAGCGAGACACAAAATAAGTACCAATAACTACATATTACTGCAGTTTCCAAAAAAACAAACACTAGAGGTAGTAAAACTCTGACATATTTTACTCCTTTTCACACAAATTTATAGAGTTTTGATTAATAAAGAGTAATTTTCGTACAATTACTTGAAGAATATCATGTTACGACTTCAAAACAATGAGATTTGAAAACTGATGCTTTTGAACGTCAGCATCGTACATATCCAGCTTAATATCTATGGGTTTTCATAGACGGTAAGTTTGTTTGGTAGCTCACGGAGTACGGAGACGTACTTAGGAGGCGAGGAACTCCGGTTCGAATCCCGTGTAATTATGGTTTGACAAAGCAGTTCAAATCTGCATATAAGGAAGTTGAAATGGTATGGTTGCATTAACAAATATATTTTTATATCAGTTTTGCATTTGTTAACACTATCGGGTAGGTTTAGGGTTGGGTTTGGTGTAGGGCACATTTCCAACATGATAGAGCATTAACTTTTAGGGACAGATCCCGAATATTTGAATTCTGAACCGCCGCAATATGTACCTGTAGCAACGTAATAAAAACACAGCAATATGTACCTATATCTACATAATAAAAACGTGCCAGGGTTCAAATATTTAACCTGTGTTTTAGCGCTACGCAGTGGGCATTTCTTTTTTGAAACTGCGGCGAAACGTGCAGTAATATACGTAAAACGGTGTCGCACAGAAAGTGCACAGAGGTACGTATTTTTATGAGACCAGAACTGATATCTAGTGATAAAAACTATGATGAAATGTATGCCAGGTCTTTTTTTAACAAGACGAGACGGGACTAAAATGTTATTTGAGGACTACTGGACATTCAAAATACATCCTATAGGCTAAGTTAATTGTCTTGTCTTTCAAAATGTGCATCTCTGTCATTGGATAAGTGGCATTTGCATATCTATTTTCAGTATGGCAGCCGCAGTGGCAGTGGCAGTGGCAGTGGCAGCCCCGAGCCCATATGCAAAAAAAATTGTACTGGCCCCCCCAAATGATATAGGCTCCAACTCGCTTAATGTGTTGATTTTTATGACGTAAATACTGTTACGTGACTATTCACAAACTGTTTTAATTACGGTATAAATGCTTGGAAACTATATTTAATTTAATTTAGTTTAATTTAATTTAATATTTTCAAGTCCATTCATTGCACGCAAGGCACCCAATTATCGCAATAAGCTTTGTGTTTTTTTTATTATAACACAAAGTCTCATCTTTCTGTAAATTTTGAGATCAAATACAAACAATAAATGTGTTTTGTGCTCTTTTATTTGTAGTAAGGTATACTACATTCACCTCAGTTCAAGCTGCATTGGAATCAATTATATTTTCCTCTTTAATATTTGCATCATGAAATAAACATTAATAAATATTTGAATACATATTGAAAAAAATCTGAACAATTTATACAAACGAATGTCTCATGATATCGATCAATTAGAGTTTAAAAAATATCTATAAACCTACGTGTTATTGTTGATTTTCGTGTTAAGAACAACAGGTTGTAATTTTCACATTAATTTCACATTAAAAAATAAATAAAAATAATATAGTATTAAGTTTGCCGATCCTGACTCCCCATATCTCATCATTGGACACGCCTTTAGGGAGAAATGCACCTTTATGGATTACATAGGCTAATGAAAGTTTTACATTTTTGATTCGAATTATTTAGTTGTAAAGTATAGTATTTTATAGCATTCTGTAAATATATTTATCATGTCAGTGAGGCAAGTACTTGCTAAGTTCTTCCTGAAGATCAAGACCACCCTGTTTGTTTTCTTTATTTAAAAAATCAAAACAGTTTGTTGATATTGTGAGTGCACACAAATAAAACTATTTGCAGCTCCGAATGATGTATACTCTTACCTTTATGAGAAAAAATTAGGGCGTATTTTAATTTTCCACTCTTATTAAGTAAAAAACAATTGCAAGTGATCTCACTAGCGCCTCCATGTCCTTTCAAAGCGAGCTTCAGCTTCCACTTTTAGCCCAAACTATTTAATATTTATCATACATTTATATACATTTTTTTATTTATATTGTGAACTGCACAAAGTTTTTTTATGTATCAAATCGTGTTTATTTGAGGCTAAACTGATCAAACGCTCAATTCACTGTCTGGCGCTGGCCACTTGGTATTTAAAAAAAAAAACTTGAATTTAACAAACATAAAATGTTCCAATCATGTTTCTAAATTAACTTAATAAAGAAACTAAACAAAATAAAACCACCTTGCCATTAAGAACCAAAACTGAACTTTTTAATGGCTGCCTGCAACAGCAGCTGTATAATAAAGAGAAAGAGAGAAAAAAGACATGGGCTGGGGTTGGACTCCGGCTGAGAATTCTGATAAGCTGTCAGACAAGGACCGGGCCCGTGCAAGGCTCTATATTCGTTCCCTTGTTTCAGTTAAAAGTCCCCCCTAGGCTTAGCGGGCCCCCAATCTGCCCGGGCCCATATGTACCTGCATACCCTGCATACCCAGAAGCTACGCCACTGTGCAGTGGACGGAGAGGCTACCAAAACGCGAACTAGCAATCTGAAACAATGGCCTCAGCACCCGAAGGGTTAGGGACTGGGTGAGCAGACGTCCCGTTTTCCCCAGGAGTCACAATTCGTTGTCGATTAAAGGCGGGTTAGGGGGAATTGCACTGATAGAGGGTACTCTCTTTCGTGCACGCTCCACTTCTTCGGTTCTCATACAGCGTGCGATCAGTTCTCAATGCTCACTGCTCAAATACACACACAGCAGTCTAAATGTCTATCATGTTGAGTCAGAGTATCTCACATAAATACAGTCGGTTATGGCTTAAGTGAGCGTAATACTGAATGTTTGTCAATATTACATGCATACCTTCCATCTTAAAGGGACATCATTCCTAATTATCTGTCATCAATGTTAACCAACAAAATATGTTAAATAAATATATACTTGTTAAGTAAACATACTGTATTTGAACAAAAATTGTTTTAATTTGTATCTCTACCAAAAAATTGAATTTATTCCAGTTTTTCCAAATTCAATCCTTGATTCAAATTTCTCATAAACTTAATTGGTTTGGTCTAAAGAGAGGAGAATTAATGACTATTGTTGTTTGGATACTACATATAAAATAGCTACCAAAATAAATGTTGGTAACTGCAGTTTGACTAAAAGTACTGACTAAAAGTTGACTAAAATGCAATGACTTTTCGTCGACTAAAACTATGAAAGACTCAAAATGACTAAAATGGGACTAAGACTATTAAGCATTTTCGTCTCAAGATAAAGACTAAGACTAAATCAAAAATGCCTGCCAAAATTAACACTGGTGTACACATAATATTCTGTGCTCTAAATTGACCAATTTTGAAGGGTGCTTTAGTGAAAAACATCACAACACATTCTCTCTCACTGGAAACTTACTTGTCATAGAAAATGACTTGGAATTGATCAAAGTCAAGTTCCTCTCTTGAATTCAACTCTGTTGTTTAAAGATTCAGCTTCTTGTTTTCTGTCATGTTGTCAATGTTATTGTGCTAGCTTTATGCAATTTATCGCAAACTAGATGTGTCAATTAAAAAACAATTCTCAGGATCACAGCTATGAATCCACAATTCTGCTCTCAAACAAAAATGAAAACATATCAACCTTGAGTATTCTGGTTACATCTGCAGCAAAATGATGATTACAATCATAATAATAAAAAATCTACATGAAAAATCAAGGTTACGGTGGGACATCTACAATGAATTAAAACAAGGTCATTTTTGGAGGATTTAAAAAGCAGGAACGTGAAGGCTATAATGTTAAACATTAATTAAATTAATTATTAATTTAGAATTGTGATGTTGTAAATATTTTAGAGTTTATGGCATTATGTTGTCATTGAAACATAATATTATAGTTATATATACACTTCCATTGTAATTGCTTCACTGTAACCAATATGTTTGCTATGTTTGTTAAGTGATAAGCGGAAATGAACTTTTGTGGTAATCAAAATTATGCCTAATGATTTCAAATGAGATTAACTTGTACTGAATTGTTGGCATCAATAGCCTTGTGGTTAGTGTGCTGACATACGTAACTGCACTCACGGCGACTTGAGTTCGAATCCCATCTCAAGGTCATTTGCAGATCGCGCTCCCCTCTCTACTGTCCTGTCCAAATAAAGGTATAAAATCCCAAATATAAATATTTAAAAAATAGTGGCTGTTGCTCATTACTGCCCTCTGGCTTTCTGGAGACAGTTTGCATACCAGATAACCTATCTACTAGATTTCTATCATGAGTGAAAAGTGTTATTGCATAATTATCGACTAAACAGAGTCAGGCAGACTAATGTTTACGTGTTTCTAGCTGCCTATGATCTAGTCGCAGACTTAAAAACGGCAGAAAAGCTTTTGTCATGTTTTGCTTGTTAGACTAAAACATTGGCTTCAAAGTCATAAATTAGCAAAGCAAGATCACTCATGTACGTAGTCACAGTCAGACAACACGGCTGCTCCTCCTTAGGTCAAATGACTGTTAGACTGTCTCAGCGTCTCTGAGGCAAAAGCACTTATCTATTTCTTGTTATATAAACCATAAAGAGAGGTCAGCTGAGGATGTATGTATACAAGGACAATGTATACAAGGATTAGACAGATATATGCACTCTGATCTGTGAGGGGGTAATGATATATAGCAAGAAGGAGGGTTTAGAGTAAAGGTTAAAGCTGGTTTGGTGTGGAGGGCGTTTGGCCATGTGCCACACTGTCTCTTCACATGCGGCGCTAAGAGGACGGAGTGTGTTGCTAATCCATCAACAATTCTTGGGGAGAGAAGAGAGGGAGAAACGGAGGAGGTGTTGTAGATAAAGAGCCGAGGAGGAGGAGAGGAAAGCGGGGGCTTCAAAAGAAATCAGCTATTGATCTCGCAGATGACACAAATGTGTACTGCGTCTGTGCGGATTGTGGTTGTGTTTCTACAGTACACCTTGTGTGTCTACAGTACACTTTATCTACATGGAAAATAAATAATTTATAGATGAGGTGCATAATTATTTGTGCCAACAGCATCAGAAAGAGCAAAATTAATGGTTTTTGAACTAGTATTTGAACAATTTCTTTGTATTTTCATTGGTTGGTCAAACAGATAGCCCCGATCCCAAACACTATTGGTCAAAGCAATGTTGCTGTGTCAGGTTGGATGGATGTTCACAAAAACAAAGCACTGACCTGTAAAATCAACCTATTGGCCTGTTCACACCAAGTTAAATGTTTGGTGTGAAAATTTGTTTCGTAACTTTTTTTTGTCTGAATTTTTATTTATTATATTTCATTTTTGTTTAAATAAAGACATTATCTAATCGCTTTCCCATTGCATTGCAACTAATTTCAAATGCATTGATGTGTTTTCTACTCAGAGCCGCTGCTGTTATATAAAACTACGACTCACAAACAGACTATTTTACTAAGCTATTTTACAGGTCTCTGTACTCTTGTATTTGATGTTGTTTGATAAGCATAGTGAATAAAACAGCTATTTGAAAATGTGAATACTTATTTTCTTCTCTGCGACAGTGGCAGAAATGGAAATGTTTGCGTAATCACTCTGTGTACTGGGGTAACCTCTGTATTTCTGCTTTGCTATAAGCACCACTACTTTCAGAGAGTGAATTTGCAATTTCATTCAGCCTTCCTGCTGAATTGTTTGCGCATTTGTCTGAACAAATGAATCATGTGAAAATCTGATCAAATTTGTGTGTCAAATATTTGTGTTGGTGTTTACAGGACTGACAAATGCTCTCTTATAGTTTTGTATTTAGCTGGACAGGAAACTATTTTAACACCAAAAACATTACAAAACATCACATTTAATCAGTGCAAAGAGTGAAAGGTTACAAATGTCAAAATTCAATCTCAATACAAATCCTACGCCATTTAGTAGCACAATCACTTCATCATTTCTAAAGTATTTTCTGCAATTATCTGAAAATCACAGTCATGATTGACATGCAGTGTAAACAACAGAATAAATGTAGTTTCATGAATTAGCAAAGCACAATTGCTTTGTATTTAGTCAGACCATAGACTACATGTGTGGGCCTAGTATTTGCTACTTATCATGACAGTTTTGTTGCCTAAAATGGAAGTATTCACTTCAAATCACTTCATATCAAATTAGAGCCATATCTCAACTGACGGCACACATGGACTGAGCCACAAATCAAGACCGCTCTGAAGTAATGAAATAAACAAAGCCAAACACATGGAGGACTGAAAGAGGAAATAGACGATAAATAGGAGATATGCTTGCCTGTGGTTCAGTTTAATATAAGGACATACTTGGCCTCTTCCTGCTTTTATGTCTGAGTGAAGGTCAGCGTCTCTTCATGCATTTCTAACTCTCCTTTCAGCATCACACAATCAAGCCGGCATATGAAAAACACAAATCACAGTCATTTGCGTTTATCCACGGCTGTGAGGATGGGCTGTGTGTGGTTCTTGTCTTACAAACTTGACTGCAGAATCCCACCCAGCTAAATCTGTAATCTGAAATACGTTCTGCATTAAAGCCATTGACATTTGCCTCCAAGGAATCACACCCCTTCCTTCACGCACCGTTCGTCCGTGCCAGGTGCACAGGGAGGCTGGGACTGACTGCCCCGTGTCTCCTCTGGCCTGATCCAAACTCCTCTCCCTCAGAGCTAAGGGGGCTTTATAGAGCACGAAAAACGAATGTGCTCCCGAAGACCCCCTCCAGATGCTCCCCCTGATACTGAGGGCACATAAACTACATGTGACCGACATTTGGGGTGACATCATGTAAATTTGACTGCTTTGCTCAATCTGTAATGCAGAGGTCACAACGGCATTGACATTTATCACCATATGGCCAGAGTCCTGATGTTGTGAAGGGAAGGAGACATAGGTAGCATTGTTAATTTTCACACAGTTGTTTGCTTTAGTCTTTATCTCTTTCGTATTTAAAAGAAAATAACCTTTAAATTTAATCAATACTTTGTTACTCCATATTCATAGATATTTTTAATGTTTAATTTAAATGATATGAAAATTAAAATCCATTTTTATACTGTATATATTACTGTCACCAAGGTTAAATTTGCATACATTTTCATTACATATTTTCTTTTAACTAAATTTGAATAGCCACACAATGAAAATAATCAGTCTATCAATCAATCAATACCAGTTTATTGTATTGGCCATAATTTTATTATCATTGCATCCCTAATTCTACAAAAATAACTTTACAATCGCCTTTGTGAAAAATGATCATGTGAATCATGTGTTAAACTTTAACAGACTTAAAATGTATGTCATATACTGCAGAGCAGTGGTTCTCAACCGAAGGCTCAACAAATTTCTAATGGGGCCTCAATATGACTTAAAATGATATATATTAACACAAAACTAGCATTAAAATAAGCCAAAAAATAAAATAAAAATCATGACATTTTGTGTATTTCAATAAATAAAAAAAAAATGTTTTCAATTACTTATTTCTAATTTATTATTATTATTATTTCCTTTTTTCTGCAAAACAAGGTGACTGAAGTTCTTGAAAAATCTGTATACAAGTTTCATTTAAAAGTGTGATTTCTACACCTGTAAAAGTATTTTTTGTCCATTTTTTTTATTACAAATGCCAAACTCTAAAAATAGAACAAAAATTAAATGAATTAATTATTAATAATTATTAACCATTTATTTGTAAATTGTTTAGTTTATTGTTAATATTTGGCAGTGTTTCTTTATCATAAACAGTATATTTAATTGTATTAAAATATGATGTATGTTGCATAGTTGACAAAATTGAGAAACATTTCGTTTTTATATAAATATTTATCGCACATTTTGTCGACAAGTTGACACGGATTTGTAGCAGCACAGCTAACGCTACCTTTTACAGTTTTTGTTTGTATATAAAGGCTGTTTCTTTTTTATCTACAGCGACATACGCCGAAATTAAAAGATGTCCACAATAGGAGCACAAGGAACACAATGAAGACGAGAGGAAATTTGCAGGCCACTGAGTTCGCTTTCTCTGAGCTTTCAGAATTCCTCTGTAGTAGCGTTAGTGCCTCTCCTTCTATTGAAATGTAGGCATTGATATATTGGAGGGCTGCCTTTAGAAGTTCATTGCCAAACAGGGTACTAATGAGGGGACCGGCGCCTGAAGCACCACACGCTTTGTGCAGATCTAGAGGATGAAAACATATTCAGGTGTCAATCTCACACTGATTTAATAAAACTCACAGGAGATGGTTCATTGTTAGCGCCTGGCCCTACACGGAGCGCCGCGGCCACTCACGCACCGCTGTTTCTCTCCATTTCCCTTTCTCTCTCTGTTTCTTTTAGACCTGCTTTTATGTCTACGCTGATTTTACAGTCTATCTCGCTCTTTGTCTCTCCTGAGGAAAGAGGAAGCAATCAGAGGCCTTTTATTAGACCTGGAGGCTACAGGGAAGGGGTGTGGTATGATTTTCCTCATTTCTGTCATAGAAGAGCTCAGCTCCTCAGAAACACAAAGCACCAGAAAACAGCACAGCGGGGTTCGCCTGCAGCAAATGAATAAATAAAGGCACATGAGAGAAGTTCAGTCACCAGAGTTGTCCAGGTATCAGTGACTAAGGGCCGAATGCCACGCTTACATCCAAATAAACAAACAAACACTGACTTTAAAGCCAACGTGAAATTGTTTGCCACCTATAAGCTGCTTTGGTAATGTGATACATTTGTGAAGGAAATAGTATGTTCCCTGATAACAACAACATATCTATTTAGAATTGATTGGATGGTGAAAATCATGCTTTGCATGTAGAATTTCACAGGTGAATTTGATAAATCGATGCTTAAATAGCTATTTGACTGTTGGCTAACACTGTTCAACAGAACAAGGAATAGAGAGGAAGCATTTTGACTCAAGATTACAGACATGTCAATTTTGATTTAATGTTGACATTTAAGAAAATAAAGATGATGTTACAAAATAACATGTTCATGCTGCTACTTTCATCTCCTTTACAGAACATCAAATCCACATATAATGTTTCTACATTGATGCGTATGTCATTGGTATATACTTTCCTACCAGACTGAAAGTGCACATATTTTTAAAACACACGTTTTTAATGGCCATCAGTGAATCAAGCAGCTAAAAAGTTAAGTGCCTTGAAACCTGACCAAGGTTTCAAGTTCTAAGGAAGATACAACATATTAAAAAGCTACAGCAATGCTTGACATACCATCAATACAGTGACATCTAAAGATGAGTCAAGCCTATTGCTGCCTCAACTGACACCAGAGAGCGCAGAAAGCTCAATAAAGCGCTATATAAATGCATCATTCATTCGTTCGAAGTGCAGAAAAGTGACTGTTGTGCAGGTCTGAGAGAGAGAAAGAGTAGTAGTTATGTGTATATATAGAAAGGATGAATCACAATATTTCTGAAATGTGAAGAGTGTAGCAAGGTTGTTTTTTTTGCTCTTGAATGATGTGACTGAGATGAAGTAGGTGATAGACATCTTGTCTGGGAGTTAAATGAGCTCAGTCATGTCAAATCAAATCAAATCACTTTTATTGTCACATCACCACAGCACAAGTGCCTTGGTGAGTGAAATTCTTGCGAGCGTGCTCCAGTCAGTGCAAAAAAAACACAAACAAAACAAGACACAAACAATTTACATATGGACAGTACGTATTTACAGACTGTACAGAAGACAATGTGCAAAATACACATACATATACTCAGTACACATGGTGTACTATAAAGGCCATACTTCGTTATCGTTAACAACTACACATTATACACCGTATGTACACAGTCTATACATTATGTAATCTATGCATAGTAATAATGTGAAGGTGCAGCAGATTATAAATGTACAGCAGATTGGTTGAGCAGCAGATAGTTGTGCAGAGGTGCAACAGATTATACATATGCAGTGTCGTGGATGTGCTTTTGTGTGATGTCCAGTGATAGCAGATGCTAGTGCAGTGTGTGCGTGTAGTCCGGTAGAACTGTGTTAAAGTGCAGTGCATGGCATGTTTTGTGAGTGGGAGTGTGTTGTAGGGTGGGTCATTTCTGACTGTTCATTAGCCTGATAGCCTGAGGGAAAAAGCTGTCCCTCAGTCGGCTAGTGCGGGATCGGATGCTGCGGAGACGTCTCCCTGAGGGCAACAGAGAGAGCAGACTGTGGGACGGGTGGCTGGAGTCTTTGATAATCCTCCGGGCTTTCCTTGTACACCGTACAACCAGGCGGTGATGCAACCGGTCAGGATGCTCTCCACAGTGCAGGTGTAGAAGGATCTGAGGATTCTGGGGCTCATTCCAAACTTCCTCAGCCGTCTCAGGAAGAAGAGACGCTGATGATGTGCCTTCTTCAGCACTGCATCTGTGTGAGCAGACCATGTGAGATCCTCAGTGATGTGAACGCCGAGGAACTTAAAGCTGCTCACCCGCTCCACAGGTGTCTTGTCGATGGTGATGGGTGTGTGTTCTCTGCTCTGTCTCCTGTAATCCACCACCAGCTCCTTGGTCTTGTCGATGTTGAGTGAGAGGTGGTTCTCCTGACACCATTTAGTCAGGGTACTCACCTCCTTCTGTAGGCCGTCTCATCGTTGTCGGTGATCAGGCCTATCACCGTTGTGTCATCAGCAAATTTGACGATGACGTTGGAGCTGTGTATTGCTGTACAGTCGTGTGTGTACAGGGAGTACGAGTGGGCTGAGGACGCAGCCCTGCGGAGCACCAGTGTTGAGGGTCAGGGGAGATGAGGTGTTGTTGCCCATTCTGACCACCTGACTTCTGCCTGTCAGGAAAGTCCAGGATCCAGCTGCACAGAGATCTGTTCAGTCCCAGACTCTGGAGCTTCGCAACCAGTGTGGCAGGCACTATGGTGTTAAATGCCGAACTATAATCCACGAACAGCATTCTCACATAGGTGTTCTTATTTTCCAGGGGGGAGGAGAGAGCAGTGTGCAGGGTGAAGGCAATAGCATCGTCTGTGGAACGGTTACTGCGGTATGCAAATTGTAGTGGGTCAGTGAAGTAGGCAGCACAGAGCAGATGTGTTCTCTGACGAGCTTCTCAAAACACTTGCTGAAGATGGGGGTCAGAGCAACGGCCTCCAGTCATTCAAGCATGTGACTTTATTTTTCTTGGGTATGGGCACAATGGTTGATTTTTTGAAGCATGCGGGAACCACAGACAGAGAGAGGGACAGATTGAAAATGTCTGTAAAACCCCGGCTAGCTGGAAAGCGCATGCTTTGAGCACACGGCCTGGTATACCGTCGGCCCACAGCCTTACGGATGTTTCACCCGTTTGAAAGGATCGGGTTACATCCGCGACAGAAGGGAGAATGGACTCACCTTTCTACAGCAGCCGCGGGTGCGCTCTCTGTGTGGGCGGTGTTATCCGCCTCGAACCGAGCATAAAAAGGTGTAGAGCTCGTCCGGTAAAGAGAGGCGGCAATGTTCACAGTAGCTGGTTTATTCCCTTTGAAGCCTGTGATGTTGTTGATGCCCTGCACAGGCTTTTGGATTATTGTTGTTGAAATGTTCTTCAACTTTGTTTTTATATGTTCGTTTGGCTGCTTTGATGGCTCCTGAGATCGTAGCTGGCTTGTTTCCGATTGTCAGTGTTTTCGGATTTAAAGGCAGTTGTCCGCGCTGACAAGGCTGATCGAACATCGCTGTTAAGCCACGGTTTTTGGTTGGGGTAGATGCGGATTGTTTGGTCGGAACTACAACATCTATGCACATCTTGATGAAACACGTAACCGTATCTGAGTACGCCTCTATGTCGTCATCAGACGCCACACGGAACATGTGTAACGGATGTATGCCAGTAAGGGCTGTGTGTAAAACCTCACTCTCCTGACCTCAAAAAGAGGCGTTCTAGCGACTGGCGCTAGAGGCTGTAGCCTTTGGCGTAACTGGTTAGAGCGCCCGCCTCCCGCACAGGAATCCCGGGTTCGCGACCCGCTCGGTGAGTTGGTGCGGACCCGATGGGGTTACATTGGCGCCCAACGTGGGGCGGGAGTGAGGTTTAGGGGGGTGAGTGTAACGGATGTATGCCAGTAAGGGCTGTGTGTAAAACCTCACTCTCCTGACCTCAAAAAGAGGCGTTCTAGCGACTGGCGCTAGAGGCTGTAGCCTTTGGCGTAACTTGTTAGAGCGCCCGCCTCCCGCACAGGAATCCCGGGTTCGCGACCCGCTCGGTGAGTTGGTGCGGACCCGATGGGGTTACACATGTCCCAATCCACGTTATCAAAACAGTCCTGTAGTGTAGTGTCCGATTGGTCTGACCAGCATTGTATTGTCTGAGGGCGGGTGCCTCACGTTTCAGTTTCTGCCTATAAACAGGCAGGAGCAGGGACGGAGGATTGATCTGATTTGCCGAAAGGTGGGGGGGGAGGGAGTTGTACGCGTCCGGAAGGGGGAGTAACAGTGGTCGAGTATACGATCTCTCCACGCGTGTTGATTGTGATGTGTTGAAAGTATTTTGGGGCTATTGTTCTGAAGTTGGCTTTATTAAAGTCTCCCATAATAATGAACGCTGCATCTGGGTGCGCGGTTTCCTGCTCACTTATATTCCTGTACAGTTCCCTGAGTGCCTGGTCTGTGTTGGCTTGAGGAGGAATATAAACAGTCGTGATATGATGCTGTAAAGTAAAATTCCTCGGTAGCCAGAATGGTCGACACAGAAGCGTATGCAATTCCAGATGGGAGCAGAGGGATTTAATAGAGTGTATGTTCCTTTCACCACACCACAAGTTGTTAATATAGAAACAAACACCCCCACCTCTGCTTTTCCCTGTGAGCTCTCTCGTTCTGTCCGCGCGATGCACGGAGAAGCCCGTGAGCTCGATGGCTGAGTCTGGAACCATAGCAGACATCCAGGTTTCTGTGAGACAAATAACGCAGCAGTCCCTCGTTTCTCGTTGGTATGAGATGCGTGCCCGCAGTTCGCAGAGTTTATTATCCAGTGACTGAACGTTGGCCAGCAAAATTGTAGGAAGAGGAGGTCGGAAAGCACGGCGTCAGTCTGACGAGAACGCCGGCTCTTTTTTCCTCTTTTTTCGCGTCGGCGACATTTCTTCGGTTGCGCAACCCAGACAAAGGGTTCTGATGCCGTGTCTGTGAACGATCCACCGGCATTGAAAAACTCAAAGTCCGGTTTGCGTTGCGCGATGAACGAACCAATGTTTAAAAGCATGTCTCTATCGTAGACAGTTATACTAACAACATCTAACACACAAAACAAACGAAAAACTGCAAAGTTTTCCCGGAGCACGCAACACGGCTGCCATCCTCGGCGCCATCTTGGTTATTATCAAGTTATCATGTTGAGGTAAACATAAGAATACATTTAGAGTAGGTTCATAATTTAGAGACTGGTTCTATGTAAAGTAGAACAGACAAACATTTGAAAATACATGAGTTAATTAGACCACTAATGGATTATGTAATCAATCATTACACAATCACTAATAACAGACTTTTCTAATTTACAGTTTTCACTTTAATATCCAATTAATTTTCCTAATAAATAATAGATAAATCACTTTAACAATAATAAAAAACCTTTCAATGTATTGACATAAATACAACTGAAAATGTCTAATGTTAAGGGATTATGTGGAGTATATTTAGTGTTTACAAGCATAATTTGATTTGTTTGCCAATGTTGTGGGGTGAAGGGATAAGGCGAGGACTCAGTACTGCAGAGAATGGGCTTTTTATTAATCAAAATTACAACAAAACAAACAACCAAAACTACCCAGAGGGGGATAAAACACAGCTGGCAACAAGACAAGGATTGGCTTGGCTAGGCTAGGCAGGCTAGGCTAGGCATGAAAGGCAAGGCAAGGCAAGGCAAAGGCAAGGCAAGGCAAGGCAAGGGGCAAGCAAGGCAGGGCGGGGCAGGGGCCTGGCGGAGGGTGGGGCAAGGCACGGGGCGGCAAGGCAGGGCAGGCAAGGCGGCAGCAGGGCAGGGGCAGGGGGGCAGGGCAAGGCAGGGCAGGCAGGTGTAAGGCAGGTGGGCGGCAGGCAAGGAGGCAGGTGGGGTGGCGGGGGGCAAGGCAGGGCAGGGTGGGGCGGGGTCAGGGCGGGGCGGGTCAGGGCGGTGCGGGCGGGGCGGGGCAGGGACAGGAAACATTTGATGATGAACTGGCACAGGACTGTAAACACAAGGAGATAATAGGTGTGTTCGGCTTCATGCAGCGACATGCAGACCGATCTGCGGCTGACTTGAAGCAGTGCATGTCGGATAGAAAATTAATCTGACTTGAACCAGTGCCGACTCCACGTCACTGTCACGTGTGGCATCAAAGTACCGCGATAGCGTTTCAAGAGCAACCGGATGACTCAGCTGCCTCAGCTTATTCAGAGCGACTGCAGGAGCGCTGATGACAACACAACTGTTTCACGATTGGCCAAATTCACCACATGACAACAATGATGTGTGTTTCTAACATCTTCAATTCCAAAACTGCGCACAAATATCATTTTACTTGGAAAATATCACATTCATGTGAAAAAAATGGACTAAAGCTAAGCCAAACTTTGAACATTTTATAAAAGAGATTAAACAATATGATACTACATTGGATAAAATTAAGAACAAATAAGCAAGAAAGACCTATGATGCTTTTTGTTACTTTCAATTGTTGTAATTTTACCCCTGGCATGAATTGTTTCACTTTATATATTCTTATGAATGTTTATTTGTTTTTGTACTTGTTGCGAGTTGTATATGCTTGAACAAACCTTTGTAAAATTTTTGCATTAAAGAAATATTGCTCACAAATCTGTTTTTAGAACAGTAAAGGCTTTTTTACTGTATAGTCGCAATGTTATATTGAGTCACATTTAATAAAAAACACTGATAAAAGCAAATATACCCCCATTTTATTGGTATTTAAATAGTATATGTTTAACTTTATTCTTGAACAGATGGCCCTGTATTAAGCAGTATAGAAAAAGTGTTTCTGTTGCTCGTGAAAACATATCTGAAACGTCTGTGCATTTGACAAATATTGCATGTTATTCACTTCATCTGTGATGAGAGTATCCAAACACAAGCGAGAGCATCACTACCAGGAGCAGAAAGTGTCCAACTTCACTTCTCAGCTTTCAATTCCACTCCCGACTGCAAGCGGCTACTCTCGCCGTTTGGTTTGTGTGGTGCTGTATGAAGTCGAACACATCTAATAAAGGGAGCAAATGAGGAGGGTAACAAGGAAAACAAAGGTGGGGCAAATAACCAATAATCAGGTAACAAGATGGGTGGGGTCAAGACAATTGACATGAGAGCATGAGAACAGGAAACTAAGACAAAAGCCATGTGCTCACACAAAACAAAACACAAGCACATGGCCATGTGCAGAACAGAACACGAACACGCAGCTAATGGGAATACTCATTAGCCACTGTGTTTACACAAGACATGATAGCATAAAAGCACGCAGCCAATGAAAAATACAAGCTGCGTGCCACACAGCACAAGACATAACATGAATGCACGCAGCCGATAAAAACCTGAACTGCGTGCAACAACACTCGAGACAGCAATCTCACACAACGAGACAGAACATAGGGCGCGAGTGTCCGAACCCGTCACGAAACCGAAACTCAAGACATGAGTGCATGATACGAACACCGCGCTCCAACACGAAACAAGTCATGCAGATGAGAGAGCACATGGCTCGAGCGCACTCGAAGCCACGCGCTGACATGAAAACAGGACATGACAGTAATGTCAGGGCTCTGTTACAAAACCCATGAATGACACTAGACCGAAGTGACAGAACCCTGACATTGTTAAAGTATACTGTATGGCAGCATTATGGGTATTGTAGTTCTAAAGAGTGTTTATCATGCTTATCAGTCACATAAAAATAAAAAAATTTGATTTGAGAGACATGTGTTAAAAACTTACAAATAGAAAAAAGTGAACTTGTTATTTGTAGTAGAATTAATGTGGTGCAGTGGAACTCACAAATAAGCCCACTAAAAAGTAACTTAATGTGATCAAGAATTTAAAGCAAGGGATTTTGTAGCATCAACCAACAGAAATCTGCTTGGTTTCAATATGACTTCCGTGCAAGCTTACACAGAACGTGATTGACAATAGACCACAGGCCTTTTTTTGTGCAAATATGACTGTACGCTATCATAAGTAACAATTCAATGTAATTAGCTATTTTTCATAATGTGTAACCTGCTATTCAACTGGTTTACAGTAGAATGGTAAAGGGCCGAGATATCTGTGTACAGATATCTGTGGAACACCAGAGGTACAAGGGGTGAGGAGAGCATGCTCTTTTCATGACTTGGCATGATCGGGTAAACAAGATAAAATAAAGTAAAAATACAGATCCAGAAATACTCTCTGAGCTTTGAAATTCAGCAACTTTGTGAGAGTAAAGAGTAAATCAGTGTGGAGTTGAGTGAGGGCATTCTGGCTAAAGTAAGCACTTAATTTAGAGTGGCCAGGTTCCAGTCTGATTAATAGAGGTCAAGCAGATTGTTCTCAGAAAGAAAGATACACATACTGGACTCAAAAGCTTTTGACATAAAAGGGAAGAGGGAGAGCAGCCAGTAGTCTTCATCTGGTATCTATCAAGTGAGGTCAGATGTGGAGTGGAGTGGAGTCGGGTCAGCTGGCAGATTATGTAAAGGTTCTGAGTGACCAATGCTCGATTCTTGAAATGATGAACTCCTCAGCCACATGTGTGATATCAGATGAGGGGGGGGGGGGATTGAGATCAGTAAGGTGAAGATGTTCCTCTGAAATCATCATTGGCTGAGATTTGAAATTTTCATGATCATGTAATGAACAAATCTGACCATGAAATAAACACTTTGACCTAAATCTCTGGAGGCTGTGATAGTGTGATATACTGTCCATCCTCAATGGACTTCTGCAGATAGATATCCTTATCTTTGTTTAACGTGATCTTGACAACTGCAGAGTTGTCATAGTCTGGTCAAGTCATAACATGACAGCTTTGAGGAGGAGGCGTCTGCCTCTAAAGAACAGGTTTGCTAAATAATGTTGTATAATTGTGGATAATTGGCTGTCAGGTGTAGGAGAAGCATTGCAAATTGGCTAAAAGACTACGTAGAAAGAGACATAACACTGAGCTGATTTCCTCTGACAAGAAGAGGCCATGCAACAATAAAGATGCACACTGGTTAACTGACTGAAAACTCTTTGTTTATATCAGGGAGCGCTGTTAATTAAAAGGCAAATGAAGACAATAGAGACTGGCCTGATTTACAATGTACTACACTGACACACTCCCACGCAATTTGTGTTGCCACAAGCAAGTGGAAAACAACACAAATGTTTAAAATGGGGCATTAAAAGACTGAACATGTTAAAATATTAATATCTGTACTATTCAAAAATGCAATCTAAATATGTAAATTAATTTCAAATTTAAGTTAAAACATAAATAAAATAAAAATAAGTAAAAAATAAATTATATTACGTTACAAAGTGGGTTACATTAGGGATTCAATTCAGACACACTATTAATTCATCCATTTATATATATCTACAGTTCAATGTGTCTCAAAACATTCTAAGAAATTCCTTTTCTTAATAGTTTAATAGCATATGGGCTAAAAAAAACTGTCTCTAAACAAACTTTGAACTAACCAGGCAAACCGAACAGGGATCTCGGCTCCATACTATTGGATGCTTAATACTGAACAAAAAACACACAACAATTAGTCCTAAGACATTTGAGCTAAAAATAAATAAAAATAAAAAACAGCATTAGGAATTCTCTCTGTGTTTCACGTTAGTTGGTCCTAAATGACTGTTGTTAGCCTATGAGCTTCTCAAAATGTACTTGGAGATAGCTGTGAAAGGCTTGTAAAATAGCTTCATTTCACAAATGGCTCACGGAGTGTTCATGGCATAATGCTGTCACACAAAGTGGGAACATTTCACAGCATTTTTACTTGGAAAGGTTAGTGTCAGGAATCAGGCTTGACCACTAACTGTGGAAAACAAGAAATACAGTGAGAAGCCAAGAGAGAAATACATTTAATGATGTGCTCTCTCTTGCACCAGTACTATTGAAACGGAGTGTGCAGATCAAGGATGTTTTTGGTCCTGTAATCATTTGCCAGTACTTCAGCTGACCATTTTAAAGAAACTATGGAGTGTTCTTAAAGGAGAGCGTGAGCTGTAATAAAAACAGTCCCCAAAGATGCATGTCACTATTGAAATGATGGCTTTTTGATTTTGCTAAATCTTTAGTTAAACACAAAATATTTTGCTAAATGTTTAAATAAAAAGGGCTACATTTAATCATATTCATAGTGGTCACATATACATACAGTACCATTCAAAATGATGCAAAATGACAGTGAGGCAAAGCTGAATTATTAGCATCATTACTCCAGTCTTCAGTGTCACATGCTCCTTCAGAAATCATTCTAATATGCTGGTTTGAAGCTCAAGGAACATGTCTTATTATTATTAATGTTAAAACATTAGTTTGTTTATTATGTTTTTTGTTTATTTATTAAATTATCTTTTCATCAAGGATGCGTTCCAATTCTTAAAAATGTTGGGATCAAAAACACACTAAAACACTAATATTGTAAATTAATATTTATTACATTATAATAAATATAATAATGCATATTACACATATATTGTATTATGTGTTGTTTATTATGTATTATTTTTACTGTGATGCAAAGCTGAATTTTCAGCATCATTACTTTAATATTCAGTGCCACGTGATCCTTCAGAAATCATTCTAATGTGCTGATTTGCAGCCCAATAAATATTTCTTGTTATTATCATTAATGTTAAAACTTTTCAGGATTATTTGGTGAATAGAAACTTAAAAATAAAATAATTTATTTGAAATATAAATCTGAAATACAATCTATAAATGTTCTTACTGTCACTTGTTATCATTTTAATGTGTCCTTGCTTAATAAAAGTATTAATTTCTTAACAAATTTAAATAAATAAAAATCCTAATTTACCGGCAAGTGTATGAAATGTAATATTTATGTGAAACATTCCACCTCAAACACACCGAGCAGACAGGGTCTTAGCTAAAACAAATACATTTTTGTCTTAATTCATTTTAATAGGGCTGTTCAAGCAACACTAAATACAGTATATATCAAAACCACCTCTTAAAATCAGTTCTTTAAAAAAAAAAGTTAAAATGAATCAAATGAGTCAAATATGATAATGTAAAAGAAAGCAATATTCATTGATTTCAGTGTATAGTACCCCGGCAGGCTGCTATCATTTGCCTAATGGGCACCACACTCTCTACCAATCAAATGCAGCCTAACAGAGCAACCCCACACCATAGCAACAGCGGCAACGGTGGCCGTGGTAACAACAGAGAAGAGCTGTCGTCCTCAGTGCCAAAAAAGGAGCACGCTCAATAAAGATAATTATGCCTTTTTAAAGTGCTGGTTGCAATCCTTCAGCATAATGTGCTAATTGCTTAGAGATGTAAAGAAAAAAGCAGGATACAACATCACATAAGAAAAAAAAAAGAATGGGGGTTTGATTGAGGGCGTGTGTGTGTGTGTGTGTGTGTGTGTGTGTGGGGGGGGGGGGGGGGGGGGGGGTGTTGGAGGAAGATGCGGAGTATTAATTTATTTGTGGGCGCTAACACACAGTTTAAGGATAAAGGACGACCTCCCACACTTCTATCGGAAGATGACAAGACCATGTCTGCTCAGAAATGCTCCACCTCCCCACCCCACCTCAACTCTGCATACTGAAAAGGTTACAACTGTCTGTCAAACGCAACACTCTCTCTCTCTCTCTCTCTCTCTCTCTCTCTCTCTCTCTCTCTCTCTCTCTCTCTCTCTCTCTCTCTCTCTCTCTCTCTCTCTCTCTCTCTCTCTCTCACTCTCTCTCTCTCACTCTCTCACTCTCACACACACACACACACACACACACACACACACACACACACACCACACACACACACACACACACACACACACACACAGACGTTTACTTGGGACAGGACAATAGGAGAAAACATGCCTTTGCAGCAACAAATGTCAATGGGAAACATTGAGGAATAGTTATACATTAGACGGTTAGTGCGAGTGGGTGCAACCTAGAGATAATCTGCCACATTTCAAAAACCTCCTATAGGTATCTTGTAGTGAGAAGTAAACAAAAGAGCAGATTCAGACTGCGTCTCTCGTCCCAGTCTGCGCCGACAAACACACCCTTAGAAGCAGCCCAAAACCTGGCAACAGAAGCTTTTTTTAGAGCACATTTTTCATTTTATTGACACGCACACATACACATGGCGTAAAGTTGTTTTCCCCTTTGCCGGTGTTTGTAGAATTCGATTGGCTGAAACGTTGCTAGCCAAAATTTCTCCTCACTCCGGCAACAGCCGAGCACCAGTCGCCCCACGTCCTGTAAAGGGGGGCTTCAGCGCCTGATTGGCTCCTTTATCGTGCCCACCTTCCCTTCTCGCTCCACCAGCCAGTGTGCTAATTTATTCCGAGTGTCACACTCCAGTCTGAGCTGTGTGTCTTACTCCGCCGCTCTGCTTTGGCATGTTTCTTCGCTGACAGCAGGGGAAGGTGGGAAAGGTGTGTGTGTGAGAGAGTCTGAGTACGGCGGTTGAGTGAAGTGCTTTAGAGTCTGTTTAGGAGGGACATGTGTGTGTGTGTGTGTGTGTGTGTGTGTGTGTGTGTGTGTGTGTGTGTGTGTGTGTGTGTGTGTGTGTGTGTGTGTGTGTGTGTTTGTCTGGCAAACACAAGTGTTTTTTTGTGGGAGGGGTATCTGAGTGCTGTCTGAGTGTGTGTTTGTTTGTTAGAGTTCACAGAGGACAGCAGATGAATGAACGTAGATGCTTCGCAGATTTATTCACAAATAACATTTGATTTATTCACAGTCAGAATCTCATATGTGACATGAAAGCAGAAGCATCACACCCTTTCAGACTCAATGACATGTGGTGACTCAGATGAGGCTGAATGCTGAGTTGATTGTATATCTGCTTGGTTTATTATATATGTATATGTAATATGACACTAAGGCCATATAAGTGTATACTAAGTGCATATATTTCAGACAAATATTTTATATTTGTATATTAAATATATTGATATATAATATAAATTATATATATGAATATATACATGTAAATATTTTCTAAATATATACTGTATGAGTGTGTATTTATATGTACATAATAAATATACACAGTACACACACATATATATATATTATGTAACCAATTGTTTTATGTTGGATGTGATTAATCGCAACTAATCGTTTGACAACACTAATTATATTATATTATATTACCAGTGAAATAAATAAGAATAATTGTATTTTATTATGTTCTCCCGTAATACACTACCATTCAAAAGTTTAAAGGTAGTAAGATTTATTATTATTATTAAAAGTTTTTAAAAGAAATTAATACTTATTCTCAACAAGGATTGTGATAAACATTTCCATGTGACACTGAAGACTGGAGTACTTCAACTTTTTCAAGAATAAATTACATATTAAAATTAGAACAGTAACAATTTACAAACAAATTACAATAATATTCACAATATTACTGTGTTTTTACTGTATTTTTGATCAAATGCAGCTATTGGTGATCTTATTGATCTCAAACTACACAAATACATTATGAGACATGACACAAACTCACCAAAAAAATAGACAAATTCAACACTGGCATGGTGCTGAGTAACAGCACGACCGTCAGTCCTGCCCCATAAAATACATAATACATTTATTATATACATATATAATACATATCTAACATTGATTGGACAAACAACTCATTTACTGTTATTCTTTGGCATTACGGAGGATTGAACAAGATCTTGAAGGTTAATTCTGAATAAGCTTTGACCTTGTGCTTCCTGATGGGAGGCGCTATTGCAGGTGTCTTACGGCAGAACATCAATAGTGAGCACCTGTGGGGTCATTTGAATAATCTGCTTAGCGAGATGTGAGAATGTTGCAGGAGCTCGCTGAGCTTGCATAATTTCCCTGCTGTCTCTTCCACTGAAGATACATGTCAACAACTGAGCTGAGAGACACTTTTCAAACTAGAGTTCAGAAGACATTAGTACAAAAAATATTGCTTCAACGTGTTGGTGGAACTAGAAGAAAAGACGAGGAGGGGGGTCATGGGTAATTTTAGGACACAAATCACAATCCATCAGAAACTTGTAACATTTCCCAGAGGAAGCTCTGCTGCTTAGATGTTCATAGCGCAGGAGACAATTGAGTTATGTTTCATGTAAGTATTCACTTTACCTCTAATGTTTCTCCTAAAATTCCTAAGTAGAAATAAATAGAAACAAATGAGACATGCATTAAGACTAAAGACTTTAGTTTAGACCATCTAGTCTCGGAAGAATTTGATGAAAAATGTTTAGGTTTGTATTGAAATGTGTGATTTTTCACTGCTTTGGTATCTTGGAAAGTTTGAGCACAGTTTGAAACAATGAAACTCAAAAATAGACACATATGAAGCTATTAGCATCTTTATCTCAGGATAAACAGGAAACTTAAAGGTATAGTTCACCCCCCCCTCCAAAAAAAAAATACAAAAATAAAATGTGTGTTTCTTTGTTCTGCTGACGGTAGCCATTGACTTCTACAGTGCTTATTTTCCATAAAATGGAAGTCAATGGCTACCGTCAACTGTTGGGTTACCAACATTCTTCAAAATATTTTCTTATGCATTCATCTGAAGAAAGAAACTCATACAGGTTTGGGACAAGTTAAGGGTGAGTAAATGATGACAAAGTGTTCATTTGTGGGGGAACTATTCCCACACATATTAAAAATGTTATTTTTGTTTTCTGTGGGATAAGATGCAATTACAAACAACTGCACAATGTCTTTGAGAGAGAATAAAAACAATTTGTTTTATTACTTGTTTTCTTTGAGGTTTTCCTTCATTTTATTTCCCCTTGTTAAACTTACTGAAATAACCTGTGCAAAAATAAAACAAGACATGTTACAAAACATGTTACAAAACTAGCAACTCTGTCCAACACCAATCAGCAGATAAAGTTTCAGACATGAGCAGCATCTCTTTTGCCTCACTTTAGCTCAATGTTTTCTCTCCGAGATCTGGTTGTGGGTAGAAGGGATACAGCTCTGACCGGAAATGAACAATGAAATATTTTTTTTACCTATTAGAATGTGTTTTATTAACGTCTACACCTACCCCAACCCTAAACTTACCCCTTACAGCGATGAAAAAATAGTAATTATTGTTGTACATTGTGACAAAAATTACGCTAAATCAATGTGCACATGCCCAGTAGCGCCATACATATCCCTTCTAGCCTTAGCCATGAGATCTTTAAGCTCGGGGTGAATGTGAGAAGCAAAAAGTCATTTGAGAACAGGAAGTAGTGCCTTCAATGATCTATGTCCATCCATGTGATAATGCCCGCCTCTCATGTTCATAAATTACCTGAACAGCTCCAAATGGACAGACTAATTACTGACTAAACCGCTCAAAGGATATTAAATATTAAAACTTGAAATTACTTGGAAAACATAATGATAAGTGAGTGATTGGGTTTTGCGAGCACTCAGCGTGCATCTGTGTGCCTGAAATCACGACACCTGCAACTATTTATGAAAATGTTTACAAATGCATAGGATGAGGCAATGGTGTGATTTGGCTTCAGCAAATTGCCTTCAACCTGGAAATGATGAGCATCACCATTAACATGTTTTTTTTTTGTTCACATATACTTCTCAAAAGTTTGGCGTCTGTAAGAATTTCTATTTCAAATTCAAATTAATGCTGTTCTTTTGAACTTTCTATTCATTAAAAAAAGGTATCACACTTTTAACAAAAAATATTTAGCAGCACATCTATTTTCAACATTGCTAATACTCAGAAATGTTTCAAAACCGCATAGTTCAAAACAATCATAGAATGATTTCTGAAGGATCATGTGACACTGAAGACTGGAGTAATGTTGCTGAAAATTCAGCTTTTGATGACAAGAATAAATTACACATTGAAATATATTACAATAGAAAACAGTTGTTTTAAACTGTAATAATATTTAATAACACACACACTTAAATAATTATATTAACACCATGATTTTGAATGGTAGTGTATGGATTTACCTTGTACATAAACTCAACTGCCCAACTGCCTCTCTCTCATAATCACACTTAAACCAATCAAACATATTCATAACATACCCAACAAAGTTTATATCCACTGTACATGTGTTTTTGTATCATATTTCAGTGACTACTTTCAATTGGTGTGGAGTGTACACAGATTTGAGTAATTTTCCAGCAGGAACAATGCATATGGAGTGACCCTCTTCCTCGCCCGCTGTTGGCAGCCTCTGTCTTCAGGCTGTTAATTGCACTTGGCATCTACATGATAGGAAGTCAGACTAAACTGCCTCTGTGTTGTGTTTGAGTCTGGCTCACCGAAACGCAGTGCTCACTAAAATGAAATCCGAAAAGTGTGGCCACACACTTTGCCTGTCACTAGCTTTTTATGAGCTTCTTTATAAACTAAAATACAGTAAGTAAAGCATCTACAATTAAGTGAATGGCCTTATTTAAAAACCAGCCTTCTTTTCTTAAAAAAGAAATTGAACCCACCTTTAAAAATTCGAATATTTTGGAGGCTGAAGACATGTTTGGGTCATTGATTTAGCACATAAATCAGTCTAGAGTCACCCTGCAACAATTACAGTGACAGAGATTAAATGAGCCAATCAGGAAGCGCCAATGTCTTTGTTCACCTCACGTTATCTTCAGGGCCGTCATCACACATGGAAACACAAAGCCTTTCTGTGATGGATGAATGTGCTACTTTTGCTCGCAAAGAATAAAAAAATACACAAGCAAGATTTGAGTTGTTATTTCATCAGCCAATCATAAAGGCAATATGGTCGTGCTAAACAAAAGCCTGGCGATGCTCCAGCTGCACATACATAACAACAGTTGTTTCTCTTCTTCCCTCTGCAGTTCTGCTGCTCGCAAAAAAGGCAGCTAATTAAAATAAACCAAACACAATGAATGATGCTTAATGGCTCTAATTCAAAATAAATGCAGGGAGCTCGTCGCCGCCACCATTGTAACAGGCTTAAATATCTAATTAATTATTGTTTGTTGGTGGTTAATCATGGAGGGGACAAAAGCAATAACCTGGCATTGTTATCAGATAACATAAATAGGTTATTTCCGGGTCTGCCGATAAAACAATGAGGGTGCATTAATTGCGTCTTCTTATTGAAAATGACCTTGATAACCCTCCTGTGTAAATACGTTTGAAATAAGAAAGCTTTCTTTAAGGAAATCACTGCTTACGTGAGAATTGTAGTGAAATGAAATGGTGATTTGCAAGGATATATTTTTCTTCCCTGCAGGAGATCCGGAGCAGGAGAATCCCATTTAACTAGCACTCTGATACCTTTGACCTCGGTCCACTAATTTAAATTATATTACATGTTAATCATGTCTATTTATGGCTGTACTTGTTCATATTTCAAATTATATATTTTCATTGAACTGCCAAGGCATCATTTAGCACCGTTAATATTTAACTCAGATACCTCAAATTAATTTTCTCACTGCGATTTAACCTAGGAGATGAGCTAACCCTCAACTTCAATAATTAATGACAATGGATTAAATACCTATAGTGTAATTAATGGGATGGGTAATTATTTATGTTAAGGTTCATTAGTCAACTTCCTGCAATGTCATTGCTTTGCTTACTATTATTACCTCTGAAGTTTTTGGCATGTAGCTGTTAAACGGGCCCTTATTAAATACATAATTGTCTTCATTGAATATTGTTTTTTTTGCCATTTTGTACATTGCCTATTTATATATTGTTCTTTTGTTGTCTGTGTCCTATCCTGTTGCTGTCATTCTGTTGCACAGTGGAGCTTATGTCACTATAACAAATTCCCCGTATGTGTAAACATACCTGGCCAATAAAGCTCATTCTGATTCAGATTTAGAGATTAAATGAATTGGCTGTGACTCAGTTCTGTTGATCACAGGAGCAGTGATTGTGTCATATTCTGCTCCATTACAATCCCAAACATTCTCAACGCAAAGGCCCAATCATATTTGACAGAGTTATTGAGAATATGGAAATAACTCGTCGCTAATGAGCAGATGTGAGCTTGGCTGCAGGGACGCTCTCTCTCTCTTTTTCTCTTTCCTTTTCTCCTCTACATCCAACCTCTGCTCTGTTTCCAGTTCTCTCGCATTCTCCTTCCATCGAGTCATTGAATTTCAGAAGACCCAGAATGACTTCAAATGATTTCCTGTGACTTGCTATCGATCTGTTTTGAATCCAAGCACAGTGCGAGGTGAGAGTGTGCGCTTCTTTCCTGTGCTTGTCCATAATCTGACACTGCCATTGTGTATTCAATATAACAGTGCGGTATGAATTGAAATTAAAATTATTGCTCAACAATAGCATATTTATAAAGATTAGTAAATGTTGTAAAATGTTGCTGTAGCTCGATCCTGTTAGTAAATGCCAAGTGGCCACAATACTTTTTACCATAGTTCCTGTCGTTTTACTGTGGTATTTGTAGTTAAAACACAGTTTTATACTTACCATAGTTTTACCACAGTAGCTTTGGATAAAAGAGTCTGCTATGTAAATGTAACAGTGTTTTTACTGCACACTATTTGTAAAGCACAACACTAACCATAATTTTACTATAATTACTGTGTTTATTGTGTACTATTTGTAGTTAAAGCACAGTGACACTACATATACAATGTTTTATCACAGTTTTACTGTGGTATTTGTAGTCAATCACATCACTTGCCATGCTTTTAATAATTTAATGCAAAAAATGTAATTCAATATTTTTTTGTCTTGCAGTTTCTTCATATCACATACATCTCCATCTCCTACAACAACCTTTAGTGTCCAACAGCTGTTTCTCTCTCTCTCTCTCTCTCTCTCTCTCTCTCTCTCTCTCTCTCTCTACACACATTTTTGCTCTCTTTCTTCTTTCTCTTGTTCATCATGGCATATTTTCAAAGCTCAGAATCGAATTTAGATCAGTTATGTCAAAAACTTCTAATAATAACAGGTAACTGAAGCTCAAAGCTCTCAATGCTGAACTTGAAGAAGCTGCCAGGGAGGCTAAAGTCCTTCAAAGGTTCAACAATTTCCATTTTCTTTGTTTCAGCGAAAAAGGAAGACCAAACGAAGGCCTTTCAAACTCTTGTCTTGTCTTGTTTGTGGAGAGGGATGAATTTGGCCATCTTGTGTGTTTATGGAGAAGACCAAAAGCAATGGCACGTCTGTGTTGGTCCTAACCATTTGACTGAACTTTACGGCAGTTGCATTTTGCACAGCATATGATGTTTCTTAAACTTTGGTTTACATATCCCACGGCCCCGTTAGGATGAACCTCCAGCAAAGTGGAGTAAAAAGTGAAGTAGTAATAATTCATAGAATTTCAGCAAATTCATATGATATTGTACAAGCGTACTCGTACAAAGTTCTAGGACTTTTTCTCCTGCTGTCATTGGCCATTGCCTCAACTCTCATGCATACTGTGCCCATTGTAAGTAGTCAGAGTGTATATATCATAACGGTTATATTAAGTCAATTATATTCTTTATTAACCTTTACAAATTGGCACCATCTCTTCCCGTTGCAACATGATATCAGTCCACACCTCAGAGTCTGCCTTTCCGTCCATGTTGATTTATATTGAACACATCTGTCGATTGCTAAGAAGCAAGAGTCTGTAAATGCTAGTTTAAATACTTGTTAAAGCTAGTTCCTGCGTTCATGACCTCTAGAGTATTGTAATGCACTGCTAGGTGGTTGTCCTGCATCTTCAATAAACAAGCTACAGATAGTACAAAATGCTGTGGCTAGAGTCCTTACCAGGTCAAGAAAATATGATCATATTACTCCAATTTTACAGTCACTGCACTGGCAACCTATTAAGTACCATATCAGTTACAAATATTATTACTTGCCTATAAGGCCCTAAATGGTTTTCGCTCCTGCGTACCTAACTAATCTTCTATCACGCTACAATCCAACCCGCTCCATAAGGTCGCAAAACTCTGGACTCTTGGTAGTACCTAGGATAACAAAGTCCATTAAGGGAGGTAGAGATTTTTCATATTTGGCCCCCAAACTCTGGAATAGCCTTCCTGATAACGGGGTTCATACACACTCACTCTCTCTGTTTAAATATAGATTAAAGACACATCCCTTTAGCCAAGTATTCATATATTGCATATCATAATCTTGTACTGCAGTTATATCTGATCAAACGTACATTATTATGCTTTGACTTGGATCGAACAAATATTTTTTTCTTGGATGGAACAACAGCTGCGCTGTCACGGTCGTGTAGCGGGAAGGACACGGGAGACGAGAGGTAAGAGGAATAATGGGATTTTAATGAAGGAACACAGGATACACACTACATCGACGTACATAGACGAGTTAACGGACAAAGACTCAGGGGAAACTCAGGGCTTATAAACACATAACGTAATCAGGGGAAACAGCAACAGGTGAGGAGTAATCAAACACAGACAGGGATTAATGAACTAATGACAGGAAACAGGAAGGACCATATATGGGTGTGGAAACACAAGGAAGAGGAAGACAAAGTCTGACATTACATCCCGCCGTATAACATCGAAAGGAGCTCTGTTTCTGCCTCAAGGGACCTGGAGACAGGGCAGGTGGCCTCCAATTCCGGGAATTGAACCAGATCATGACTCAGGCGGCCATGGATCGGATCAATGGCGGATCACTGCCAAAATGATAAATTTATAAACTCAATTCCCTCAGAGATAAAATCAGGCGGCCGTACAAAAAAAATTTGAAGCTTTGGATCCACAGCGGAGGCCAAGGTGAGCTGGACTGGATCGGAGGCAATTTAGGTGAGCTAAATGAGCTGGACGGGACCAGCGGAAGGTGAGCTGGACGGGACCAGCGTAATGAGCTGAACTATTTTGGACCAGACCAAAGACAATAACATTCTATTTATTATATGCATGCTCTATAGGTGAGCTGGACATTTGTTGTTGCCAAGTATTTTCACTGTTCATCATGTGATAAATTATCCTTCTTTCTGTCTTGCAGGATCAGCTCTCCACAATATGAGCCCTTTCAAAAGCTTCCACATCTTTCTCTCTCATATGGCATATCTGCTCTCAGTCCTTTACTGCCAAATTCCAGTATTAGCATGTCTACCTACCTGTATTAATTTATCCTCTATAGTCAACACTCCCATCTCTACTGTGAGCACTCCTGTCGCTATCACTATGACTTGTATAATTATACAATAATTGCGATCAACCATTTTCATTTGTCTTGCATATAGTCACAATAGAAGGAGACAATGATTACAGCAGATATATTTTATATTAAAATATTTTTCATAATATTTTTTTTGCCTATTTGTTCATTAAAGGGAAGAAAGAATATTTTCAATTGAAGGCATTTTATGTTTTTCTGTAAACTTACTCTCTTTTTCTTTTTGAATATTAGACACTGTTTTTTTTAAAAATTACTTTATTAATCAGTCATTGTTTTAATTTTTATATTTCACTATAATTAATTACATCTTTTCAGATACATTTTTTTAATTGCTTTACAGGGCAGTCATTAATGGCCTAATTAGAGTCATTTGTCGAGGTTGTGGTTTTGAATCTCGGTTCCGGCAGGAATTGTCGGTGGGGAGTGAATAACGAGCGTTCTCTCCACCTTTAATACCACGATTGAGGTGAGACCCTTGAGCAAGGCACCGAACCCCAAACGGCTCCCCGGGCACTGCCCACTGCACCGGGTGTGTGATCACGGTGTGTGTGTTCACTACTGTGTGTGTGCACTTGGATGGGTTAAATGCAGAGCACAAAATCCGAGTATGAGTTGCTTCAAAAATTAAAAAAATAAATAAAAATAAATAGAGAGAGAATGCTGTTCTGGGCACTATGTTTGGAAAAGTTTGACATATCAATTAACACTGGGATTAATATTTTTTTCATTTATTATTATTATTAAAATGATTCCTATGGTTCAACTGGTACATCTAAGATTGGCCAGATTGTAGGGTCCATTTGCAGGAAATACAGAAGTGATTAATTGTATACCTTTAATACACTATAAATACACTGTAAATGTTACAGAAGCAAAATTTAATAGTATAAATATATTGCATGTTTGAATAATTATGAGAGTTGTAGTTTTTTGTAAGCAAATTAAAGTTTATGCAAACCTTTGAGTTTAAATGTTTTACAATAATTAATTTAAGTATAAACAATGTATACAATGGGAACCATTACACCCTTGTTAAAATAAATAAATAAACACTCACTGTCATCAACAAATCTATTGCTGCATCAGGTTAACCACAGGATGTAATCTGTTGTTGCATTTTTATATTGAGTGGAGACAAATACATCTTTAACAGATTATCTGTCCATTCAACACAAGAATGTCATAAATAGCCATATACAGGTGCATTTCAATAAATTAGAATGTTGTGGAAAAGTTCATTTATTTCAGAAATTCAACTCAAATTGTGAAACGCGTGTTTTAAATACATCCAATGCACACAGACTGAAGTAGTTTAAGTCTTTGGTTCTTTTAATTGTGATGATTTTGGCTCGCATTTAACAAAAATCCACCAATACAATATCTCAAAAACTTAGAATACTTCATAAGACCAATAAATTTTTTTTTTTGTGAATTGTTGGCCTTCTGGAAAGTATGTTCATTTACTGTATATGTACTCAATACTTGGTAGGGGCTGCTTTTGCTTTAATTACTGCCTCAATTCGGCGTGACATGGAGGTGATCATGAAGTTGATTCACATCAGGTACATCAGTTGATCAGATTCTCTATGGGGTTCAGGTCTGGTGAGTTTGCTGGCCAGTCAAGCACACCAACACCATGGTCATTTAACACACTTTTGGTGCTGTTGGCAGTGTGAGCAGGTGCCAAATCCTGCTGGAAAATGAAATCAGCATCTTTAAAAAGCTGGTCAGCAGAAAGAAGCATGATGTGCTCCAAAATTTCTTGGTAAACGGGTGCAGTGACGTTGGCTTAAAAAAAACAAAAACACAATGGACCAACACCAGCAGATGACATCGCACCCCAAATCATCACAGACTGTGGAAACTTAACACTGGACTTCAAGCAACTTGGGCTACGAGTTCTCCACCCTTCCTCCAGACTCTAGGACCTTGGTTTCCAAATGAAATACAAAACTTGCTCTCATCTGAAAAGAGGACTTTGGACCACTGGGCAATAGTCCAGTTCTTCTTCTCCTTAGCCCAGGTAAGACGCCTTTGACGACAACTGTAGCCAAATTCCTTGACACGTCTGTGTGTGGTGGCTCTTGATGCCTTGACCCCAGCCTCAGTCCATTTCTTGTGAAGTTCACCCTAATTCTTTAATCGATTTTGCTTGACAATCCTCATAAGGCTGAGATTCCCTCGGTGGTTCTTCCACACATTTTCCTTCCACATTCAACTTCAGAGAGAGAGAGAGAAGAGAGAAGAGAGAGAGAGAGAGAGAGAGAGAGAGAGAGAGAGAGAGAGAGAAGAGAGCTGTTGGACACTAAAGGTTGTTGTAGGAGATGGAGATGTATGTGATCTGAAGAAAATGCAAGACAAAAAATATTGAATTAAATTTTTTTCCATAAAAGGCATTAAAAGCATGGCAAGAGATGTGATTACATTTACATTTATGCATTTAGCAGACACTTTTATCCAAAGCGATTTACAGTACATTCAGGTTATACTTTTTTTTGTCAGTATGTATGCGTGTTCCCTGGGAATTGAACCCACAACCTTTGCGCTGCTAACGAAATGCTCTACCACTGAGCAACAGGAACACTGTGATTAACTACAAATACCACATTGAAACTACATTACTGTGGTCGAACATGGTAAATATTGTGTTCTTTAACTACAAATAGTATACAGTAAAAACACAGTTTCTGTGGCAAAACAATGTAGCCTAAGTATTGTGGTTACTGTGTTTTAACTACAAATACCACATTAAAAAACACATTACGATGGTAAAAACATGGTAAATGTGTGGACTTTTACATGATCCCTTTCTCACCACAGGCAAATTTCAAACAAATATCACAACGAAAACTAACTTTATAATGCTGGCGGGGTCCGCTTGAATGATCTGAACGTCAAACATGTTGAAATAAGGGGACAAGCAGTGTACAGTATCGATTTGAAACACGACATAATGTCATTCATAAATACGGGACGATCGATTAACGTTACTTTATGAGATAGGGTGGAAAGTCTAACTGTTTGTGTCTTCTTGAAGCTATCAAAAATCCAAATCTTTATAGCAATAAAACACGTTGAATAGCCGGGATAGTTTAAAATGCATATAGCAAGCATTTAAAAAAAAACCCACAATGCATTTAGGCAAAAGTTTCTGTGTCATCTCCTGTTGCCAGTAGAGGCGCTAATTTAGGGAACGCTAGTATGGGTCGTATTTGATGATAGTGATAAACAACCTATACGGTCGTAGGAGTTGTAAGACTTGTTGATTGTGAAGGAACAGGATCGGTGGAGAATAGGCGCATCTAATGCCAAGTTCACACTGCACGATTTTAGCCCGACGTTTCACTCGCCACAGGTTTTGATAAATTGCTGACAAATGCTCGACATCGGAGGCAAATCGGTGCTCGTTCACGCGAGTGACAATCAGCGCAGTGTGAATTATCAAAGACACGATCTGAGGAAATCGTTCGATGCGTCGCCGACACCCAGGAAATATTTGGCATGCTAAATATCTGGAGCTGTCGGCAATTCACAATCCTGCTGTGTGAATGAGTTCTGACTGAAAAAAATAATCAGTGATGACCTATAGCCAACGAGAAAGCAAGATACAGGGCAGCGGGAAGCTCAGGGAGAATTTTTTACAAAAGCGATTAGCCATTTTACAAACAACATGCATACATTTTGGCATTCGAATATACAGATCAGGTAGGCTACATTAAGATGAAAATTCCTGTAAATAATATATATTTCTATAAACGACAAAATATTTATTATTTTTTTTTCCATCACTTTGAGGGATTTTATAGGCTATGAAAATAAAATCATAAAATGCACAACACGTTGGTTTCACTTTCAAGTAGGCTACTTAGATTTGTGTGTATCAAAATTTCCCAGCAGAAGTATGTTTGTTAACAAGTCATCTTTGTTACTTATTGTGTGTTCGGGGAGGACTTCTAGACCATAATATCAGCATGATCTTGCTTTATTTCCTTCACTTCTCGTGTGCGTTTGGCTGTAGTTTGAGGAGCAGTCAATTTTGTCGGCGATTCTTCATATTGTAAAGTCATGCAGTGTGAAATCTCCTGTCGCCGATTTATTGTGTAATGTGAAAACAGCAGCTACTGAATGCTACCACAAATGGTCATGCACTGTGAAAACAGCAGTGATCCGATGACTTTGAAAATCGTGCAGTGTGAACCAGGCATAAGGTGTGCAAAATTCAGGTAAGTAAAGGTAGAGTGAGTCTGGCTTGGTTCAGGATGTGAACGGTAGACCGGACAATCGTTGAATGAGTGCAGCGTGCTCTTAAATGGGACTTGATTGGAGAACGGCAGGTGCAGGGGTCAGAAGACAGGTGAGTTTGATCTGGTGTAAGCGGTGGTTGATGATCGTGATGAAGGCGTAGGCTGTGATTGCGTGACTGTGGTGACAGAGACTCCCTGACATTAATAACATAATAAACAATATGCAATGCATTTTAACATTTCAGAGTAATACTATGGTATTATAAATATTAAATAACAATGCACAATAGTCTATTTATGAATTAACAAGAACTAAGATTAATAAATCATGTAAGAAAAGTAGTTCATAATATCAAATGCATTAAATAATTGTAACAAATTGAACCATAATTATATGTAATATAATATAATATAACATCTCAAGTTGTATAAATTAACAATAATGTATTATGAACTAATATAAAATAATTAAAAACAGTATATGTATGAATTAAGATTAATTAGATTAATTAACATTAACTAGATTAATAAATTATGAAAAAAATATAATTTCAACAAACTGAAACATTACCTTACATTACATTACATTATATTATACTTACATTTTAAGGTGCCTACATTAATATTAGAGTAATGTGAACTATTACCTAAATAATAATGAACAATAGTATATTTATGAATTATCATTAACCTAGATTAATAAATGATGCAAATAGTTTATGACATCAAATGCATTAACTAAGGTTAACAAATTGAACCATAATAACGTTCTATTCAAGGTGTATAAATTAACAATGATGTTATATGAACTAATATGAAATAATAAGGAACAATTGTATATTGTTCTAATATAATAGTAATGTTACTAATATAACTAATATAAACTAACTGATGTAACTGCATGATAATATACTATAATATAATATATATATATAATATAATATTACATTTTAGAATAACATAAACATCAGCAAATATATTTAAAGCACAAATGAAAGTCTGAGATAGTGTTATTCATCGACATGCTATTATAGTTTTTGTTGAAAACATTTTTTTATATATTGTTTTAATAAATATTTTTAGTTTTAGTTACTGTTAATAACCCTGGTCTGAGATGTAGTAACAAAAGAGGTTAAACAAATTTGAAAATAGCCATCTTGTTTTATACAGGCAATTCAAGATGTATTAGTCCACAACACAAATGTTAAGCTTTGAAGTGCAAGTTTATTCTTAAATAAGGTCTTGCAAGCGAGATGTAGTTCCTTAAGGTTTACTGTATTACATTAACTAAATAGCCTGCATTATGCAAACACCCACACAACACCATGTGGGTTTTTAAAAAGCACATTAGACTCACATGCCCAGTAGGAATCCAGCTGAACAGCAAGTGAGCGGTCTCACTATAGTGATCGCTAACGTACACGCAGGACAGGGTGTGCTGCCTGAGGATGCCAGTGGGGTAAAATCTCTGCTTGCCCCCTCTGTGTGATGGATGGGATTTGCCCTGCTCCATCTGGGCACGGATGGGCCATATCCATCATGTCCCCAACCGAGAGGGAGAATATGATATTACTCCCCTCAACACACATCTCAACAATAGGGCATCTTTACCCTCTCATCCCACTGCTATACAATATTTCCCATGTTTCCCAATTAACTTTATAATAACCAACTGCTGTCTGCAGAGGTTCAGTCCTGTGACACTGACGTTATGAAGTCATTAGGTTATTTCCCTCAGTGTCACTGTTTAAACAGCTTACCCGTAAAGGACTGTACTGTCAACCATGACCCTGCAGCACTGCCATACATGCATTTGTGAAACTCTTAAAGGGAAAAATCACCCCAAAAGACAGATTTTTCATAATTTACTTACTTTCATGACATTTATTTTTCTTCTCTGGAAAACAAAAGAAGATTTTTTTGTTGAATGTTCATACTGCTCTTTTCCATAAAAAAGTTAAGGGTGACTAGGGGCTGTCAAGCTACAAATAAATAAATAAATACATAAATAAAATAAAAAATCCATTTGAGTTATGAACTATGCTATATTTAAGTGCTGTAACATGACAGCTTCACATGAGACAAATGACAATTAATAAATTAATAATTTACATTATTATTATTTATTATTTAATTATTGATTCAAAATTAGTTTACGTTTTTAACTTTGTTTATTTTATTTTTAGATTAAGTTTTCCTGGTTTTGTTAGTTAAATGTCAAGACAGTCTCATTAGCATTCACATACTGTACATTAAAAAATGTCATCACACCAGGTTTTTGTCACGCCCATAGACTGTTTTGTGTATGTTTTTCCTCCCCATGTGCTCCGTGACCCAGTTTCTCCCTTGTGTGATTATGTAATTTGATTCAGGTGTGTCTTATTTATCCTTTGTTTAGTTTAGTATTTAGTGTGTTCTGCCCCATGTTTCCTTGTCGGTCTTGTACGTCTCCTTGTTGGATCATTGAAGACTCTCGTTTTGTGGAAATCTCCACGTCTCTTCATTCCTCCCGTGGGACAGAAGAGAAAATACAGTTCAACTTGCGTTTTCCCCTCCATTTGTTTTCTGCGTTTTTTCAGTGTTTTGTATTTAGTTTTTTTCCGTGTTCCCCATGGATCCCCTTGGTGTCAAGATCACCACCCTAGCCCTTAAAGAGCACACAAAACCAATTTCCCTTAGAGAACTTCCAAGGAGCATATACAAACAGCTTTGCAGCACAATTGAATACAAATAACAAATTAAACAAAGAGTTGCGGGAAGCAAAACAGCCATGTAGCTTCGCTAGGGCTTAGAGATAGTGATGATCCATTCCATTCCCTTTTTAACTGAAAAGCATACTCACGTAGGTAGAACAACGACCAAACGACGAGGCAAGGGTGTGCAGCTGTTTACCGGCACTCACAGCACTTTTGAACGGGACTGCGATCGCTTTAAATATAAATTCTAGTACCTGGCAACCTGCCACAAAACTATGCCTAGGTCCGCTCCTGTAAATGGAGCAAATTACTAAACCCATCCCCCTTGCCCAGAGAGAGAGTGACCTCTGAAATGACCGAGAGACACCACCTTATGAGGACTGTGCTGGATCAAAGCCACTTAACAAGGACCAAGCGCAAAATCATTATCCTGCCACCGAAGATCGTCTGGAGAGCGTCTATCTCCGATCCAGAACACAGCCAGACCCAATGCCAAGCCCACCATCTCCCTGCTGCATGGAGCACGAGCCCATCGCTGACAGAGAGCCAGAGCCCATCGTGACCAACGAGCCATCGCCAAGGAATGCGACAGAGCTGAGGATCGTCACAGAGCCAGTGCCTCACGGATCGTCAGACCAGGTGTGAGAGCTGGCTATAACAACCACCACGAAGGAGAAAGCCGTGAGAGCGCGGAGAGAAGCTCCACCCCTGCATCGTGGCTGAGGGTGAGCTAATTTTGAATCATGGACTGTATAACTCTGAAGGAGAGAGGGCTCCTGTTCCTGAGTTTAGCCCAGAGAGGGCTCCAGTTCCCCCGTCCAGCCCAGAGAGTGCTCCAGTTCCCCCGTCCAGCCCAGAGAGGGCTCCTGTTCCTGAGTTTAGCCCGGAGAGGGCTGCTGTTTCCCCATACAGTCCAAAGAGGGCTCCTGTTCTTACGTCCAGCTCAGAGAGGGCTCCTGTTCCCACGTCCAGCCCAGAGAGGGCTCCTGTTCTCCCGTCCAGGCCTGAAAGCCAAGAGGCTCACAACTGCCTGCGCTCATGCCCGCTCCTGCCTCCTCCACCGCTGTTGTCTAGCAGCCCTCTGCTCGCTCTCAGCCCTCCATCTATGTGGTCCGTGCTCCGCGGGTCTGCCATTCTCCACCGTCACCATGGCTGGAGAATCCCTTGCCTCCGCCTCCAGCCTCTAAGCCCCAGACTCTGCCTCAGCCCGTCGGCTCCACCATGGCTCCTAGCATCCTCCTCTCAGCCGTGGCCCATCTGTCCACTGGCTCCGCCAGGCTCCCTCGTCCCTCCGGCTCCGCCTTGGTCTGTCGTCGACCATCTGGCACCTCGGGACTCCACTCCTTCGGCTGCGCCTCCGTCAGGCTCCTCCATCCCTTTGGCTCCTCCTCAGTCCTCTATCGCTCCGGCTCCACCGTGAATCCCTCCCTCCGCCTCGGTTGCCGGAGGGACGAGGGAGCCCGGCGGAGCCAGTGGACAGATAGGCCACGGCTGAGAGGAGGGTAGTAGGAGCCATGGTGCAGCCAACGGGTTGACGGGCTGAGGATTTAGTTCCAACCGTCCCTTCCTATGTTGTTCCTGCGGTGTGAGGACGCACTTATGGGAGGGGGGCAATATGTCACACTCATGAACTGTTTTGTGTGTTTTCCCTCCCTATGTGCGCCGTGACCCAGTTTCTCCCTTGTGTGATTTATGCCATTTGATTCTGGTGTCTCATTTATCCCTCGTTTAGTATTTATGGTGTGTTCTGCCCCATGTTTCCTTTTCGGGTCTTGTACGTCTTCCTTGTGCTTTGTGTCTCCTCGTTGGATCATTAAAGACTCTTGTTTTGTGTAAATATCCACGTCTCCTCATTCCTCCCATGGGAAAAGTGTGACAGTTTTGTCATAAATGCTAATTTCATTATTATATATATTATATTCAACTATAGTTGTCATGTTTTCGTGTTAGTTTTTAACACAAATGGTAATTAATGTTTCAAATATGGTGTCATGCCAGGTTTGACATCATTAATACCAAATGTATTATAAAGTTTACAGTTTTTCCCAGTTATGTAAATGTTTTTATTATTTTATTTATTTATTGTATTTTTTTTTTTTGGTAAATTAAAATGTTAATGTTTTTGATAATCTCATTTGTACTTCCATATATTCAAATATGGTGTCACAGCAGGTATGACGACATTAATGATACATTTCATTGGTTGTTGTGCTTAGTTTACAATTTTCCTAGTTATGTTAGTTTTTTATTAAATGAAAATGTTAATTAAAATGTTTTAATTAAGTTTTCAATATATATATATATATATATATAATACATTCAAGTATGTAACCCTGGACATTGTAGCAATAGCCAACAAATTGTATTGGTTATAATTATTGATTTTTCTTTTATGCCTAAAATCATTAGGATATTAAGTAAATATCATAATCAATGAAGACATTTTGTAAATTGTCTAGCATAAATAAATAAACCTTAATTTCTTTTTTGTATTATGCATTGCCAAAATTCATTTAGACAACTTTAAATGCAATTTTCTCAACATTTAGATTTTTTTTGCACCCTCAGATTCCAGATGTTGTATAAATATAAACCATACATCAATGGAAAGCTTATGTATTCAGCTTTCAGATGTATACATATATATATATATTATATATATATATATATATATATATATATATATATATATAAAAGACCCCTATGACTGGTTTTGTGGTCCAGGGTCACATATGGCATGTTACACCAGGTTGATGTCAATGATGCCAAATGTCATTGGTTGTCATGAGCCTTTTAACCAAATTTGAAAATGCACATATTTGATTTGCACAAATGTTTTTCAATCTGTAATGTCTAAATTGATAATGAAATTTTTTCTGAAGAAAGAAAGTCATACTGGTTTGGTAGAATATGTGGGTGAGTAAATGCTGATTTTTGGATAATATGCGCAATTAAGTTTCTTTCATTAGTCATTTCACCAGGTGTCTAACCGACAGACTGTGACTCAATGATGTTGTTTCTACATCAGATTCAGCTTGATAAAATAATTATCTACTAGCTTAACAGCATTTTAAGCAGCAGAACGCAACATTACATTTCTCAAGATATAAATATCCCCGCATCCTGAGCGTGTAATGTGTTTGTGCACATGCAGAAATAAGGGTGGCATAATTGTGAGGACATTGAAAGCTCTAATAGCTCGGCCCTCATAAGAAGTAATAACCAAACACATATTGACTATATTAGCCATCTTCATTTAGGAGCCTCACTAACAAGCTTTCGCAACATTGTGCTAATGAATCTCTCCTCCGGTGTGAAGGGTTTTTATGTTTAAATGCATGGGGGAAAAAAATAATTATTTTTCTGGCAAGTCCATTTGCCTAATTTTTCAATGTAGTGATATCTTTTAAAAGCCCAGAGATACAAACAAGAGACCTGAAGAAAATAATTTTCCAATTAATGATGGCAGTTCAATACTAGGAAAACAAGCTCTCATTTTGGGAATTAAAAGCTGTGGTGAGTCAAATGAGATATAGAAAGGAGTGAGTGAGTGTGAGAGAGAGAGCTGATGTGTGAACATATGTTGTGCTGTCATTAGCTTTTCCATTATCGCTTATGAGAGCTGCAGCTGATTCTGTTGTTTATAGGCAAATGTCGCTCTAAATTATAAATTCAAAGAGACACATGTAAAAAAATATATCTGAAAATAGAGAATAAGTTGCGCTACAGATGCCAATGTGCTTAAGAAGAGCTTTTCAGATATTCCAAGGACAAACATGCTATTTGGAATTTAATTCAAGTTAAAATCAGGTATAGTCTAGTTTGTCATGCATTTGGGTAGCCACAAACAATGTTTCTGAAAAGCCAAGAAAAGTAGAGAAAATAAAGACATTGTGACAGAAGAGAGTAGGATGTTGGCTGTTGGCTATAAAGGACCTTTGGGGTTTAGCAGCTGACACTTGACTGTCAGTACCAGAAACTTCCAACATCCGAAAGAGAGATATGACATATATACATCATATATGCATCATGGGACCACAAACTGTCAACTGTAAAGCTAGTCTGACTTAATGCCCTTTAAATGCAGTGGAAAAAAGCAGAAAAAAGCCCATGTAACTAATGTAACCTGACATCACAGTCACTGTTGCAGTGTTGGATATATGTAAGTCCAGTGCTTGCACTGAGGAATCGAAACCGAGGGCTTGTCAATGTGTCATATGCATTGTGGACGCAAAGCTGGAGTTACACAATCTTACACAATGCTGTGCAATCCAACACAGACATTACAATGTGTAAGCTAGTTACTCTGGGTCAGAATTGTGCAAATATGATATTATTGAATGTTTAGTGGTAACATCATTATAGCAAACACAATATATATATATATATATATATATATATATATATATATGTATGTATGTAAAAGTAAAAGCTACTGCTGTGAAGATAAATACAAATTACTGCAATTAATCTCATTATTTCTAATCAGTTTTTAGAAAGCATAAATACATATTATTAGAAATATTACAACTGAACTAAACTAAACTAAGCTAAACTAAACTAAATATTACCACATGAATTACCAGTGAATTTAAATGTTAAAAATCATTGTAAAACATATTTCATGAATATCTTAAATGCATGTTAACTCTTGACAGACCTAAAAACATATTTTGATAAATAAATAATATTTCAAAGACTTATTTCTTAAATATAAAGTCAGCTATATTAAAATATTGTGATGTTAGAAAGACAATATGTTGTGTCCAAAAGTAAATAGTTTCATAATAAAGCAAATAAAGCAAACAATGAAATTAAATTGTATTAGTAATATATGCTCATGTTTGTTTGTTTTTTTCCCTGCTTTCACCAGAAAAATAATGGCAACTAATGATCAGGATTTTTGACAGGTCTTTAGAAAGTATAAATAGATAATATTAGAAAAGCTAACTAATTACCAAATATGGTGAATATGAATGAATTTAATGCATGCATGCATGCATGAATGAATTAATTAAACAAAATAATAAAATAAATGACACTAAACTTTTCATGAATATCTTAAATACACATTAAGTTTGACAGCCCTAAAATAAATAAATAAATAAATATTGTTTTTGAGATTAAATAATTAATTCTGCAAACCCTGTAGTATTTCTTTCGAGGCCCTCTGCAAACCCAGTTTGAAAAGCCTTAGTCTAGGGAATATTGGATTTTTTTGTTATTGTTGCTCTGAGAGCTTCTGAATAGTTAAAGGCCAAGAACTTGAAGCAGCATGTCAGTTGAACTTAACTGTAAAATCACTGCATCATGAATTGTTTTGGTTGAAGAACATAGAAGGAAAGGTTGCTCCGCTGGCTACGGCTGCGCACATTTGTGCCTGACCTCTTACTGACCATCTGCAAAACTCCCAACAACGTGAGCCGCTGGAACGGTGCGTGGCAGTGTTGGCACATGGGAGCAGCTGGATACGGTGCAGAGCTGCCAAGCCCCCACTCGCCCCTCCAAAAATCCCTCGCAGTATTCTTCTCTTCTCAAAACCGCTCCTTCTTTCACTCTGAAAATATGCAATTTCTTTTCAAACGGGCATGTGCTGCTGTGTTCTACTTTCGCATTCAACTTTCCCAGCCCTTTGCTCGCTCTCTGGGTGTCTTGGCTTATGGACGGCCCAGGACCTCCCTCTGCGCCTCCCCCCGCAGTCAATCTTGGTTTCTGAGAGACGTGTTGGCAAGCAGTGGGTAAATGGACAAAGAAATGGCTTGGCGAGGGGAGCGGGCACGGAGGGAGAGCGTGGCATGCGGAACCTTCTTCCTCTCCAGTGGCAAATCAGTAGCAGGTAAACAAGTTTGGAAGGAGCGGAAGCGTGTACGGTTTGGCCCGGACTCCTGGGGGATTTCTTTAGAGGGGCTGGTGAATATATTCACCCTCTGAGTTGCGGGTCTATCTGCAAATGCACAGAGAGCAGCACGACCACCTGGCACATCAGCCCTCGCTCTTAACACACCCACCATGCATGCGCTGCCTCAAACTAAACACCAATTTAAACTTCCACACATGCTTATTACACACTGCGAGTTTTAATCTCCTTTGATTAGAAAGGTGTACCTTTGATCTTGAGGGATCGAATGCATTTTCATTTCATCTTCATGTTTAGACTGACTGCTGTGTGATCTGAGCAAGTGGAAGGATGTGGTTGTGAGCTAATTAGATGTGACTTGATTTAAATGCATCCGAACGCTTTGCAGATTTAAAGAAACGTAAACACATAACAGCAATTAGTAATTGTTTATTAATAGTTTAACAACATCAACAAACTACTCGCTTGTAAGCTGATTAGAGGAACATATATATAGCATTTAAAACTACACTACTTTCTGAGAAAAATAATAGTGTTGTGCTGTTTGCCTGCTGCTGCCACAAAGAGTGTTATGTGTGGTTGCCAGGACATGCGAGGTGGTTGCTAGGTCAGTCTGGATGGTTGTTAGGTGGGAGTTTATGGACTAAAAAACAAAAGTGCTTCATATTCCTTTTGAACAAACTGTCCCTTTTATTGGTTAAAAATTAAATTAGTTCTTATATTTTTATAAAATAGAAAAGCATTCAAATTATGTTACAAACTGTTACAAATAACTTGGTACACTGAAAAAAGTAGTAAAATATACAAAAATGGTGTATACATTGCTTTGAAACCATATTCACAAAACAAAAAACACATACAACACACTGAATCAAACATGATATTTTTACATAGAACAACTGAAATGGTATATTCTATTAAAATATACTCCAACAATGTTTGTTCTATTTACTTATAAAAGGTCATTTTTACAATTTTCATGTTGTATTTTAGGTAATGTTTATGTTATTTATGTTTTATGATAACTGATGCATGGCCAATATTAAGATTCTGTACGTTTTTTCTGACAAATTATAAATAAAACACCTAAATTAATAATTTTCAACATTGCAAGTGATCTCATTTTGAGATTTGATAAGGACTTCTTTAAACATTAAATTATTAATTTAGAGTTCTTAAAGACTAATTTTGAGTGTTGATGGCAAGGTAAACGTAACAAATAGGGGAAATATGCACAATTACAGTAAATATCCAATAACCAATTATATTCATTCCATATTAAACGGTTCGCTTTTGGAATGTCCAGAATTAATTAGAATTAAATAAATATATCTAATAACAGTCAAGAACCAAATAACCAAATTTAGTTCAAATTTGGTTCTCAGCTTAAGTTTTTAGCTTCATTATAAATACTTTGCCATAATAATCCTCATTATTAATATTCTTTTGTATGGCCATCTGGAAATGAACATTTTCACCCAATTATTCTGAAATAAAATAAAGTAAAATAATAATTGGAAAAGGTGCACTTTAATCATGCATTTCAATGGCCCTCCTAAAAAAATCACTTCTAGAGTCCGATTGCATGCTTCCCAAAAGCAAACCGTTTCAAGCTGTGTTTTCCATGGCCTATGCCCACAAAAACTGAATTTAAATGGACAATGTAGCAGTTCCTAAATCCAGTGCTGCAAACGAACTAGGTGTAAAAACGTCCTAAAATACAAAATAATGTCAGAGACAAAAGCTCATCCTGCCTCCTCTAAGCACTATTACTGTTTTCAATTTAAACCAACTTAGAGGGGAAGCATGAACCCAAAGGAGGGATTTGCATCCCAGTGTGTGTGTGTGTGTGTGTGTGTGTGTCTGTGAGTGTGTGTAGCAGGTGTCATTAATGCCCTCCAGAGGCGATGGCAGACTGAAGTCTGGCTGATTGGGAGTCTCAGAGACAAAGAGCTCCAGGAGAGACGGGCCCCAGCCTGCAGTTATCCCCCCAGCGGGGAGCCACTATCTCCGGGTATGGGGCAGTCATTTAGCTTCCCTCCATCTATCCCTCCATTGCTCTCCCAACCCGTTCCTCTCTTGCAGCAGGTTAGTGATGGATTTGATTCTCTGATTGGAAAGAGGGCAATTTTACCTCAGCAGTGCCCCACATTTGCATAATGATTTGCATAAATCTCTGCATTTTACACCCCGTCCGACTCTTTTTTTGGTGTCATCATTCCTTTCATTTTGTATCAGGCGTTCTCCTATGACTCATTTACCTTTTCCTCTTCTCCTCATGTTCATTATTTTTGTGTTCTTCTTACTTTCGCTCGTGTAACATCACCAGACTGTCATATTCCCGCCAACAGACAACACTCAAGAAACTTGACATGTGGCACGGGGGAATTTTACGCTGTAATTATCCAGAAATATCCCTCAAAAAAATCCTGCACTTGCATGCGACCGACGAGATTTCTTACATCTGCCATGCAAACAGGAATCTAAGTGTGAATTGTGGTTAAATTAGTTAGTAAAATGTAAAACTCTATTGGCTCTCCACATCGCTTTATATATCTCAGTGTTTTCCTCTGTATCTGTCGCTCTCTGCTTTTCTCTCATCGTCATTACCATGGGAAAACAGCAGAAGTGGCAATTTAAAAGAGAAAAACATCTCTCTACCTGACTGAACACACAGATGAGTTTTAGGATGTGGCTGCCTTGTGTACACACATGCCTCAGTGGGCACACTTTCAATTTCATATTCAAATCTTCTTTACATGGGAAAATATGTACGGCCTAATGAAGGCAGGATGGCTCTCGCATGCATGCGTGTGTGAGAACGTGCGTTTGATTCATATCCATGTTTCATTACAGCTGACAGTGACATGAAGCCACAGCAACATCTATTTTCTCTCTGGTTCATTCTCTTACTCTTTCATATGCGGGCTCAAGCGTATCACTGTGCAGTGGAGCAATAGGAACCAATGCAGTGTGAGGAAACGCAATGGATGATGTGAAACACCTCTTACATCACTTCATACTAACCCAACCCAATTATATACAGTAAAGACTGCCTGCTAACACTAACATTCAAAGGTTTGAGGTCAGGAAGACTTTTTTTCTTAGAATTCAGCAAGGACGCATTACATTGATGAAACAACAGTAAAGACATCTATATTGTTACAAATTATTTCAAGTAAATTCTGTTTTTTTGAACTATATTCATTAAATAATCCAAGTTTCTATTAAAACTGCTTTCAACATTGATAAAAGTTTCTTGAGCAGAAAATAATCATATTAGAATGTTTCTTTAAAAAAATCTGGAAAAAAACAACAAAAAAGCGGCAGTTGTGGTTCCCATAATTTTACGGAAAAAAAATACAGTAGCAACATTTTAGGTTTTATGGTTTGAACTTAAATTTATATTTAAACACAGGAATTTCATTAACTGATATAATGTTAATATGACAGCCTATTGAAATATATTTAGTAATTTTGTAATACACTGATAATTATCAAAAGCAGGTAGTGCTGAGAAAGTCACAGGATGAACCAAAGCCCATCAAAAGCAGCTTTTAAATATTAAAGGGGTCATATGATGTGATTTCAAGTTTTTCTTTCTATTTGGAGTGTTACAAGATGATTGTGCATACACTGTAAAAAAATAATTGTAATTTTAATTGTACATTTTGTAAAAACGCTACTGAAAAAGAAATTTTTTTTAATAGGTTAACAATATGTTCCCGTACTATATACAGGGAAAAAACTGTAAAAGATCTTTCAGACATTTCATGCCATTTTACAGTTTTTAGAAGTAAAAATAACAAATCGATGTATCATTTACAGTCAAAAGCTGTAAACTGCAATTCCAGAATTTCCTTTTGTTTAAACAATGGTTTTTGTTTAATAGTTTTTGTTATTAGTTATGTGGATTTGGTCTTTATGTTACATCTTCTGTTGTTTAATGAAAGTTTATTGAATTATTTAAGTATCATGTGTTTTACCATGATGGTGTGTTGTGTTTGCATCAATGACTGTGTGCACCTTCTATATATTAGTATATACTTCTGCTTGTGGCAAAGCTACTTGTGATGAGCTTTGATTCTGCATGTGGCTTTCTCTTTTACCAGCTGCATTATTATGGTGGTTGTCAGTATGTTAAAAAAAAATATTTTAATAGCAGTGTGTGTTGTTGAATTTAATGGTTTACATTCAGAGTTCCTTGTTTGTAAATTACAGTTTTATACTGTACATTTTACAGTTTTGTTCTGTAAATGTATTTACAGTTTTTCTGTAGTTTTTACAAAATTATTCTGGCAACCACAGCTAAAGTCTCAAAACCAAAGAGATATTATGTTGTTTTAACTGTACACTCAAAGTTTATTTCGTGCTTTGATATGAAACGATAAAGGCTACAGCAAGAGCTGGCGCATTTGTGCGTGCAAGAGCAAGCGCTACGAGCACAGGACCGTTTCCGTGCACGTTTGACTCATGCCTAGCGCTGAAGTGAATGCGTTTGAAACATCTTCAGTTTGATGTGGTCGTAGAGGCATTCTGCGACTGAATAAATGCACTCCTTGTCAAGAAAAAAGAGACAGAAGTTGCAGCTAGAGTGTGGTTACCAACCCTAGCCCCGCCCTGCGTTAACGGCGTTAAGTAATTTTAAACCAAAAAAAGTTTGCATTAACGTGCTAATTTTAACAGCACTAATTAAAATAGATTTTTTTATTTTGAATTGTAATATTTCAAAAACATTCAAATATAACTGAACACCAAATTTTTGAAAGGCATATTTTATGAAAATGAAAAACATACTGCAGGATTGTTATTATAATTTATTTTTTATCATTTAATAAAACTGTTAAATCATCATCACAATTCTAAATTAATCCCTATTTTCATATTGTCCAAGATTTTAGTTTATTTATTCAAAATCATATAGAATTTTAATACAGGCCATAACATAACATTTATTATTGTAACCAACATTCATTATTGTAACCAATGCATTCCAAATAAGAAGTCATCTGTACTCACTGAAAAATATTTACTTTCCTTCAAAAAGCTTGGCAGTGGCCTTTTCAGATTCATTAAGCACCCCAAAAAGAGCTGTTTAAAATTTTCACTTCATTCAATTTGATCATTATCACTGCAAGATCTGTGTACCCTTTTTTTCTATTTGTAAAAACCCTGAAGCAAAGTACAACCAAATAACCAAATACAACACAATGGATGACCCAAGTGACCTAGTCTCATCACCAGCATGGTACATAAAGCCTCTTTATAATGATGAGATATGGAAATAATAAAAACTTGTCCGTGAATATATTGTAATAATATACAGTAGAAAACCAACAACGTAGTAACATTAAAAACAGTCTAAAACCATTTTTTTAAAGCAAATATTTTACATCTAGTTATGTTTGTCTTGTACAGGCATCTGATCATGTTTTGACTATCTGGTCGACCAGCATGGCCTTTTTGATGAAGCTGGTTTAACAAGGAAAGCTAGCGAGTTAAGTTAGTTGAGAAGCCTGATGGGGACACCAGCATCCTAAACACAAACCAAGCCATTTATTTAAACAGGGCCTCTGTTACTTACAGCTGAATGTTGAGAATCACCTGCTAGGTTTTACACTCAGGTGTCAGAGCGAGTGGATACTGCACATTATCAGATTTACACAGAAACACACCTAACACACAAACCTAAACACTGACTGAGCCCCTTCAACACAACCTTTCATGTCCAGACATGCAGGAGAGATAAAGCTTACAGCAAGTGTGCAATTGCATGCATGGACACCCTCGTGTAAAGCATACTTTCAAAAAGAGTTCTTACTACAGAAATAAGCACATATATTTTTTTCACAAAGGTAAATGAATGCACACTAACAGTGTATAAATGCTACATAAACAATTTAGGATTTGTCACCTGATATCATACATACACTGATGATATACACACAAACAAACAAAAAAGAAATACATATTTACCAAAAGACACACACAAACACAAGCCCCCGAAGATTCAAAGACAGACTTTTCCAAAACGAAGCCCTGCAGACGTGACAGTCTCACGAGACTATAAAAGACCAACATCCAACCACACACACACACACACACACACACACACACACACACACACACACACACACACACACACACACACACACACACACACACACACACACACACACACACACACACACACACACACACACACACACACACACACACACACACACACACACACACACACACACACACACACACACACACACACACACACACACACACACACCTCTCTGAAGTCCCCTGGGTGAAATCAGGCAGTAATAGGCCTCTCTCTAGCAGGCAGATGCATTATTTAAAACAGTGGATGAGACACAGAGTGAGGCATGGGGATTGGGGAAGAAAGTGTTGTAACCCGGGTCAAATATGCACTTAAAGAATTTGAGAGGGAGTGTTTGTAAATGTGTTCATTTCCCCGTACCGAACAGACTCTCCAGGTAGAGCAAAACGCCTCTCAGTTTTCATGTTGCGCCTCGAGGGAGCCGGAGCTCGTGTTACTCACACTGCTGAGTCTTGTAGTACAGTAAGTATTTCTGTGCATGAAGTAGAATAAAATGAAACGCTTCTGACAAGAATCCGCGTGTACGCACGTGTGAATATTTTCCCCATCGTCTCCAACACATATCCTCTGAAACATTTGCATGTTTACAACAGCCTAACATCTTCCTGTTCCTCGACAACAAAGGCAGAAAAACATATTCCACCTCAGATATCTCTTTAAGTCTGTGGCAGCGCTGGAAATCAAATCTTCACCTTTCTTCAGGTCCTTCTGAATCAACCGTCACAAACCACAAACAGACCAAAGCGTCTAGAAACATGCTTTATAAAGCCCTCCAGTTGGGAACGGCAGCCAACTTCAAAAATACCATTCTAGTCTCTCCAAGAGAGACAGATGAAAACAAAAACGACATAAAAGGTTCCTCGCAGTTCCTTGTGCAGATTAAAGGAGATGAATTCTTGGCTGCCCTTAATGCACGTTTAAGCCCAGGCATAGAAATAGATATTAATTAAGAGCGTGTCTGGAAGAAATAGGCCAGAAAAAGAGCAGGGCTTTGAAGAAAAGCTAATCTTCAAAAGCCTGTGATGTTATGATGTTGCGTAAGGCCACCGAGGATATTTTGACATAATGGGAACAAAATAAGTGGTTGCTTTTTTTACGCCTGTTTATGTAAATACCACATTTTGTTCGTGGAATTACAATCCGCTAGCTAAAAATCACATAATGAATTAATATGCAAATAAAGCAAAAACAGACCTATTCGCACAAAACATACACACTCACTACCCACCCCCAACATCATTTGCCAAACAGTCCAATTTGTGAGATTTATCTGCATGTGCTGTGCAGATGGTGAAGCCAATGTGCAGATATAACATGCATGACTTTTTCAAACAAACACACACGCACTATGATATAACCTCTTTATGGTCTTCACTGTCGAATTTTACTGGGTAATAACATATACTGTATATATGGGTACAGTCAGGGCTGTCCTTTGGGCGGTGCAACTGGTGCGGTTGCACCCCAGTGCTAAGGACGGCCCTGGGTACAGTGGTCAAAATTTATGAATGTCTTTGCTATATAACAAAATATCAAACCAAGTAGCATTTGATATTGTCATATCTAGTAATACAAAAAAAATACAATTAATGCATGTTATTCCAAACACTTTCAAAGCCTTTCTTTCCTATGGGAACACAACATACTATTTTGTTAGTATGTAAACAATTTTGGTTAAAACTTAATGTTTCTAAAACTATGGAGATGACTATTGATTTTAACCATAGGAGGACATCTATGATGATAAGCAAACAAGCATTAATTGAGTAGGTATTGAGAGTGTTGAACAGTACAAGTATTTGGGTACTGTTTTGGATAATAAATTGTCCTTTTCTCCCAAAACTGATGTTTTGTGTAAGAGGGGACAGCAAAAGATTGTATTGTTTGCAGAAACTAAGGTCATTTAATGTGGAGAAAACGTTGATGTGCATGTTCTACAGATCCTATATTGAGTCACCATTATCTTTTTCACTGTTGTGCTGGTTTAATTCTCTAAATGTGAAAAACAAGAATTGACTTGAGAGGATTGTAACCTAGGGAAGTAAAATAACGGGGAGTAAGCAGATGACTATGGCCCAGTTATATCATAGACATGTTTTGGGTAAAGCCCAGAGCATTTTGTTTGATGATTCCCACCCAATGTATCACAAGTTTAACCTCCTCCCTTCTGGCACTCGCTATATAACCCCGATTAGTAAAACATATCGGTTTAGACATTCATTTATCCCCTCAGCTGTAAAGTTTTTACATTTAATGTAAGATCTTTTTGGGAAGTAAACTGTTTTTTTTTTGTATTGTGTTTTTGTTGTTTATGTGAAATGCTTGTGTGCTGCAACCAGATTGCCTTCGGGAAATGAATAAAGATGAACTGAACTGAATTAATTAATTTATTATAATAATAATACATAAAACAAATACATATTTTATTTTAATAATACATTTTTTTTTTGGGGGGGGGGGCATAAATATAAAAAAGGAAAACCTTATTAAGTAGTTTGGCACTAATAATTCTGTATTTTATTTCCCCCTTAAAATACATATGGAAATACTTATAAAAAATTGATTTGAATATTTAAATTATTTTTGGTCGGCCAAATTAAAATCATGTGATGCATGAAAGTATACTTAAAATATATTTAAAAACAATAATTCAAATAACAACAAAAGATGACACCTTGTGGCCTCTGCATACAGAAATTGTGTATGTTTTTAATTTCTATCACCAAAAAAAAACAAAAACAAGATATGTAAAAGAAGAGGGTGTCAGGCCACAGTGATTCAAAGAAAAGATAATGAGTTATCACCCAATATCAAGATCTGCCATACTGATCTATGCAATAGGACTTGTGTGTTGAGCAAACAAAGACGGAGTCTGATCTCCCTGAATAGAAACCGCCTCCTGTAATAATCTAGTGAATAAACTGAATCTAATTGGCTCATCGAACGACTCTTCATTACCAGTGTGGCTGCACATTGTGTCAGCTCTCTTGCGAAAGTGGAGATTTATCAACCACATTTATGTCCTTCAGCAGGATGAGCTCAGCTACCACCAACTAAAGAGAACACTAACCTCCAGCCAGTCCTTTTCACTCTAATTCTCATCAATACGACCCTATATTCCTACAATCAGTTAGACAGTGCTCTCGCAGTCTTCAATCACCGTCAACATCTATGAAAGAGCCCGGAGCCAGAAATCAAACTTTGCTTAACATCGTTATCCTCAGACAGACGAGTTTTAGTTACTCTTTGTAGACGTAGAGCTGCGTTTGTCTGAGTGTGCATTGTGGCTATTGACCAATGAGGTTGAGGTGTGTCATTAGAATCACATTAGGCCTTGTGTTCCCTAGAGATAACCTCTGACCTATCATTTCCCTCAACTGCTTACCAAGAGTCCTCCAAAGACAACTCACAATGCTAGCAATACCTGCAAGAAAACGTTTGCTTTTCAGATCTACACTCACCTTGTTAGCAACGCAGGTACAGTTATATTTTTGAACAAATAAGTGTAATCTAAGTTCAAAATCACATAGTCAGCAATTTCTTGCTAATTTAATGGATGCTAAACTCTTAGTTAGCAACATTTAGCTGTTTAAAAGTAACTATACAAATAAAGCTCAGATGAGCTTTATTTGTCACATACACAATTATACAGAGTATAATGAGGAGTGAAATGTGTTCTCTGCATTTAACCCATCCAAGTGGAGCAGTGGGCAGCCGACATTGCAGCGCCCGGGGAGCAGTTGGGGGTTCGGTGCCTTGCTCAAGGGTCTCACCTCAGTCGTGGACACTTCCTGCCAGAGCCGGGATTCGAACCCACAACCTTGGGTTACTTTCAAGTCCAACGCTCTATCCATTAGGCCACGACTGCCACAACTGATTCTATCTAAACCAGTGCTTCCCAAACCTGTCCTGGAGGCTCCCCTGCCCTGCGCATTTTGTATGTCTCCCTTATCTAACACACCTGATTCAACTCATCAGCTCGTTAGTAGAGACAGCAAGACATGCATTGGGTGTGTCTGATAAGGGATATATACAAAATGTGCAAGGCAGGGGGCCTCCAGGACAGGATTGGGAAGCACTGATCTAAATTAATACTTTAGAGCTTTGAATTTGTTATCGATAGTTAGATTCTTAAAAAAAACTGACGAAATCTAAAACAAAATGCGCATGGTTAGCAATTTGCTTTTTCAAATTAGCAGCTCAGTGACAAGAAAATAAATACAAAAAGGGAAAAGATGACACATGATAGAATTGAAGTAAAGGGATGCTGGGAAAGACTCAGGGATTGATTTGAGAGGACAAAAGGAAAAGTTTGTGTTTATAGGAGGAATATTATCTGATCCCTATATCCTCTAATGGCCTGCACATCAGGCTGAGTGTCATCATTGAGAAAACTCTCCATGTAATGTTTCCATCCTCTCGAGAAAGAGAAACATTGCTATGTTAGATGCAGTCTATGTAGAAGAAATATTGAAGTCTGAAATGCAATCTAATTCTAGAGGGAGATGGGCGTTTATGCTAGAAAGAACACTCAACAATAGGGTGACCAGGTTTTTCAGGCTCAAACTGCAACAAAAAGGGAAATAACGACAGGAATGAGGGTCATATCAAAAGATGCGCTTTATTTCATGAAAACGGGAGAGTCATTTTAGTGTTGTTCCAATCCAATCTCACAGGAAATGGTAACAATTTTATGAGGTGGCAATTCCATATGAATATAAAAACATACAATGTTCGAAGACCTGCCCCCAACCCTATTCCTAAACATAACCATCATTTGGGTGTGAGCAGATCATACAAAAACATACAAATTAAATGTCAGAATTCATATAAATTACTAATGCACCAAAACTTGAAATAATTACAAATTGCCATGAGTTTGTGTTGGTTGTTATTTTAGTTTACACCTATTTACGTATCTTTGCTGACTAAAGGCCCGTTCACAACAAGGGCGATAACTATTTACCGTTAACAATAAAGATATCGTTCTAAAAGTCGTTCTCAGTATATAGTCCACACCACAGCTTTAGCGATAAAGACACAGAGAAAGGATATCATTTGAATCACTTTCAGAATGATTTTTTTCCAGATGATGAATGATACAAACATTGACAGCCACCAATCAGAATCCATCCTGCGGTAATAATCTCAAGAATTTAAAGCAGCAGAGGAGCGTGCAATGCTTAGAATAAACCTTCGTCCGCTGGTGTGGACGCTAATATTGTTATGTTTATAGTTATTGTTCTTGGTGTGGACGGGGCTTAGGGCCTTGTACACACTAAGACGTTTTCGTTTGAAAATGCATCCTTTTCCTTCCTGCTGCATTTTTTTTAAGGAAAACACAGCTTTTTAAAAATGCTCTCCAGAGTGAATAAGATTGAATAAACCGTGTTTGTGATGTAGGGTTGACTGTGAAAATGGAGGCTTTTGAAAATTTAGCCTTTTATGTGCTGTTTCTTTTCACACTTTTGCTTAAGATATGTTACTCTATACACTCTTCATATTACAGTTCTGCAAATGACAGAAAATGTCCTCCAAATTCCTGTCCTTATCAGGATTGTGGACAGGTTTTGTGTGTGTTTTTTCTCCCCATGTGTTCCCTGTGACCCAGTTTCCCCTGTCTGATTGTTCATGGACAGGTGGTCTCATTTTGTTGAATTGTCCTGTCTTTTAAGCCCTTACATTCTCAGCGTTTGTCGGTCCTTGATTGTCTTCCTGAGTGTCTTCCTTTCCTGAGCTCCCTGTGTAATATTAAAGTCATTCGTTTTGTGAATCCTCGTCTCCGTGCTTCCCTGAGATTCGTGACAGAAGGACCGACCCAAACAGTAACCTCCGTGTCTACCCTCAGTTTTGTTTCCATTTTTACCCAGTGTTTTCTGTTTCCGGTGTGACCCATGGATCCCCTCGTCCGGCCTGAATATCTTCTCCTCCTGCTGGAGCAGTGGACCGATCTCTCGAGTACCATACGAGACTGTTCCTGCTCGTAGCTAATGCAACCAGCTACCCGGACGACGCACTATGCTCATTCTATAATGCAAGACTGAACACCGCTAGCAGAGTGCTGTCTTCCAAAGATGGTCCTCGAGAGGATTTCGCTACATTTGTGGACTCTGGTGAGAAATGGATCGCCCCTTCACTGTCTCTCCCGAGGGGGACCTCGCAAGATCTACTCTAGACCCAGAGCCCAGCCCACCATCTCCCTGTGGTGCGGAGCACTCAGCCCCCTATATGTACAGTGCGAGCCCCATGGGTCTGCAATCCTCCAGCATCGCTGGAGTATCCCTCACCTCCAGCCTCTTCGGCCCGGACTCTACCTCGGCCTGTAGACCCAGCGGCTCCACCTCGGCTCCTAGCTCCCTCACCTCCACCGTCACCCACCGATCCACCAGCTCCTAGCTCCCTCATCCCTCCGGCTCCGCCTTGGTCAGGGTCGTCGACCCGCAATCGCCTCTGGACTCCTCTCTTCTTGCTGCGCCTCGCCGCTCCGGCTCCGTTGGGCTCCTTCCTCCCATCGGCTCCACCTGGGTCCTCAGTTGCTCCGCTGCGGATCTCCGGGCCCTCGGTTGCCAGAGCCCTCTGCTCCACCCTGGCCCCCCGGATCCTTGGCATCCCCATGGTTAGTTGGCTCTCCGTCTCCACCTCGGGCTCCTCCACCACCTGCTCCGCCACCATTGTTCGACCCCCTGGAGCCACCGCCGTAGTTCCCACCTGCCCCTGCCCCTCCCCTTTGTTTCTACGGTGCGAGGATGCACCTTCCGGGAGGGGGCCGATATGTCAGGATTGTCGACTGTTTTGTTCCCCATGTGTTCCCTCTGACCCAGTTTTCCCTGTCTGATTGTGTTCATGTGATCCAAGTGTGTCTCATCATTTAGCTGAATTGTCCTGTCTTTATAAGCCCCAGTCCATTCAGTCAGTGTTTGTCGGTCCTTGATTGTCTTCCTTGCCTGAGTTCCCTGTCTACCTGTATAATATTAAAGTCATTAATTTTGTGAATCCTCGTCACCGTGCTTCTCTGAGATTCGTGACAGTCCTGCGGCAAAACATAAGGGAAGTTGTGTTTTAGATCAAACATATACTTGGAAGTGTATTATGTCGGTGTCATCTCAGTAAACCTTTTATGAGGGTTTTTACACATGTGCAATTACATTACACATTTAATGTTTTCTGAGGTTCAGTTTAGATGAGAAACTTTTGGAAAACGCTTGAAAACGCTAATGTGGAAGGACAGCGTTTTTAACCCGAAAACTGTAATTTCAAAAGTATCTGGATTAATGTAGACACAGCCTAAATTTGATCTGCAATGTCTCATTTCTTAAAGTATGTGAAAGAAAATTAGCAAAACAACAATTTTTATTTATGTATTTGCAATTTTGTGTAAAACAAGTCTTCATTAAAATTATAAAATTCTGTATACATATACTTTTTGCAGTCATTAAATTACATTTATATTTAATTATTTAGAATTGTTTTATTATCATGTGTAATAATGCAATGTAATTGTACGAACATTTCCGTTAACCCTAAAACACAATGCAATGCGGTGCAAAATTTTACATCAGGTAAAACACCTGTAAAAATTGAAAATAGACAATTCCTTTATATTAATACACTACACTGTGCCCTGTTTTTACAGATTTGGCACAGTGCGTCTCTCTTCAAGTTCAAGTCAAGTTGAGCTTTATTGTCATTCCGCTACATGTGTGGACATACAGTGGAACGAGATGTCGTGCCTCACAGGACCACGGTGCTACATAAATACAGATATACAACACGAAGTAAAACAGTATAAACCTATAAACAACTAACCTACTGTCAGCTTTGACTATGCATATGCTATGTATAAAAGTGGTTACCTATACACAAACTAAAAAAAATACAAACTGTACAACTGTGCAGATGACTTCAAATACTGTACATGTGCAAAAAGAGAGACATTCAAGCAGCTGGCTGGGGAACAGTGTAAGGTGATTTGTGGTGCATGAGCCAGTAAACATACATACATTACAGTCATATATTGCAATCAGTCTTTTGTGGGATTATGTACACACAATGGTGTGTGAAAGTGTCTAGTGCATGTAGAGGCGAGTGTGTTGCTACAGGTGGCTTGTGCAGGCCCGCTCACCTGTGCGTAGCACACTTGAATTGTGACCCTTGAATTGTGACCCAATTGTGACCCATATCTTCACTTGATATTGGCATTGGCCATTACAATCTCTCAGTCAATCACAAGTCATGATATAAATTATTCATAATTATCTATTTCCTCACCAGAAGATAAAGTACCTAGATGTACTGCGGTTTTCAATATTTCGGCCGACTTTTTCTCTTTCTCTCACACATTGACTGTGTGAGTCACACATCGACTTAATCATGGATGGAATGAGTACATGTGGTGAACTATGTGATGCCTGTGGTCTCTCTCCCATACACACACACGCAGAGAATGGGCAGATGTCCTACAGAGTGGAGATTAGGTTGATATGGAGAAGGAGCTCTCTGCTGAGAATAAAATGGAATCAGAGTCTCTCCACCTGCCACCTGCAATCAATCCTGGGGAAGAGCTTCATCCTCACCGCACAATTACAATCAGCCATATTCAGTATCGGGTTTGTCCTCTTTGTTCCTCATTATCGACTACCACTCAACTCAGTGCACTCAACCTCAATAGAACGACAGGAAGGCCACTGGGAGAAAAATGGACGTGGACTGACAATTCGAGGGACTTGAGTGGAAGTGCAGGCCAGACATAAGAGAGCTACCCGTAGAAATGGGCTGGAAGGAAAAATAATTTGAGTTTAAAAATTGGGAGTTTAAAAAATTGCATCCTCATTTTACATTTGCTCTGGTCATGGCCAGAAAAGTGAAGTTGAACAACCTGCTGGAATGGTTCTCATACTGTCAGAAGGAAGTCATTGCTAAAATAAATTAGAATAGTATGTGAACATTTCTCTATACATTTTCAATAAATACTCAAATTTCAAACAACTCTACTTCACTTGTTTAGTTTAGTCTAAATATTAATGGCAGAAAAAAAAAATCAAATTAGACATCTTTATTGCTACTGTTTCTCTAAACGAAAGCATTGAGATATTTTCGGGACAGTGTCCAGGCAAGGAAGGGAAAATCTTTGCAGATTAAAAATAATAATACAATTAACCTTTATCCCATTTAAAAAGCTGCAATTCAATAACTCTAAAAATGTAATGTGCTGTGGATGTACAACATCTTAGCTATTTTTGAAAAATAAATAAAATAAATACATAAATATAATAATACAAATAATAATAATACATAAATAAATAAATAAACAAATACATCTTCAATTTCCTTTTTATAATTTTTTTGTTCTTGCATATCATTTTTATCTTACATTTATGTTTGTTGCACCACATGGCTTTGACTTGAGAAAATATATTAAAATAAATTATTATAGGATTATAAAAAAATCATATTTTTTATTATTTAAAAAATATATTATAACAATTATTTTAAAGAAATAATATACAGTAAAATACAATGTTGTTGCATTTTTTTTATTTTTTTAAATAAAGTTTTACTTATTTTAGTACATTAAGTACACTTTATTATGATCTGGTCATAATGAGGCATCTTGACATTTTCTAATTTATTCTTAAAAAAAAAAAATATATTAATTTTAAATGTATGAATTATATACATGCCCATTACAATAGAGATGTGTTCAAGTCATTATGTGTACAGATTGTATATTTAAAGTATTTCTGAACAATTAAAACTTCTAGACAAAATGGAACAACATGTCAATGACATTTTAAGTTTCCTACTTCACAAATTTACAAACAGTTCTCATTAAATGATCTGAGCTATAATACATTAATTTGATATATGTATAATTCTACTCTATTCCAGCAATTGTCTCAATTGTTTCTACTGCATTTCTCCTAAATAAATACTCAAATGAAACATAACTGAGACTACAGTCTCCTGAGCTGTGACAGGGCAATAAAACTTCCCTCTGGGAATCTAAAACTGTGTTTAGTGTTTACTTTCCAAAACAAGCGGTGACTCACTGTTCTGGAAAAATGGGTTAGAGAAACATTGCCTTGGCAATGTGAAAGAATGACCACATAAACAGGCAAATGCTACATACATACCCATGTCTAATGGCTGTGAGAATACACAAACTGCACATCCCAGATGCCGTTAATATTCTCTCTGTTGTTCAGTCTGTTTCTCCTCTGCTCTTCGATCGCCCTCTCAAACAGTTTTGGCCCGCAGGAGTGTGTTGTTTACTAACCACAAGGGACTCGGTATCTCGCGTAATGCTGACTACTGCGGTTTCACACACAGGTTTCACAAGGCAGAGATGTGATAGGACCGAGGCGCGCACACACACACACACACACACACACACACACACACACACACACACACACACACACACACACACACACACACACACACACACACACACACACACACACACACACACACACACACACACACACACACACACACACACACACACACACACACACACAACCAGAGGAGATCAGAAAAGATATCAGTGCTCGGAGGTAAAGAGCAGCACTAACGAAGCAGTGTTGTCAGGAATAAAAATAAAAAACATGCGAGAAGACACCTATGGAAAAGAGAGAATAGTGTCTTTTATCTATAATAGATAATGTGGAAGGAACATTATTAGACAACAGATGTAGCACAGAAAACTAGATTGAAATTCCCTAAAGCAAAAACATGTGCATTCAAGACAGCAGAAAAAACAGTGCTGTAGTTTTAGGCAAGTTTAGGATTTAAGGCATTATGAAAACCACAAAACCCCTCTCTGGCTTGGATTGCTGCCAGCACTAAAGTCAGTGAAGTTTTGGACTGATTCAGAATTATATTCTCAATTGACATATACTAGTGTCATCATGAGTTACTAGTATAGTTTGTTTGTTTTATATATTGTTCATTGTTACCATTTCAATTTTAAATCTTGTTAAAGTTTTACTAATTTTGCTGCATGCTTTGTTTTTTATTTTTGCTTGTTTATTTTGCTGTTTTTGTTGTTGTTGTAATATGTCTATATATTCATTTTATTTATACTATCAAGTTAAACTACATAACAATTAGATGCATATTTGGAAACTAGCTCAAACCAAGTAAAAAGTTTCACTTTATTTGTATTATTATTATTGTTATTTTTTTATTCCTCTTTGATTGTGTCCTAAAAGCGACGAGGAAAGGAGAGGAGAGGGAGGGGAGGGGGGGGGTCTTAATCTTAGCACTCAGCATATCCGTTGAAAGAAGTATTCTCGCCATTGTTACATTCATATGAATGAATGCATTAGTGAGAGCGATTGCGTGTGCGATTAAATTCTACCTGGCAGCGTCTCTCTACTAGTAGTGAAGCTGTGGGATTTAGTTGTTAAGAAATATATGCTCGAACTTTTCAGTTTCTAAGTTATTGTATTAAGAAATCACAGAACAGTGTTGACAATACATTTCTGCGCTGAATGATTCTGTGCACACGATCTGCACTACGATGTACACGCTACTATCTGTAGCCTATGTGTGTGCATTACAGTGCAGCAGCGCATTAGATTAGAACGTGATTAACTTACCTGTACAATAAGCTGTTTAAAACGTACGTTCTCCCATTAATATAATCACATGTTTTGTGGAGCACTTTCAGAGTATGAATTGTTTTTTTTAATTTTAACTGTTTGGAAACTGTTTTCTTATCCCTTTGCGCCCTCTATAGGACCAGCGACTAGTCGATTAGTTGGTGCAACCCCTAGTTTCTTATAGCAGTTAAAATGTCGTTTTAATATAGTGATTTTAACTTTTAGTTTAGTGATTGTTAATGCTTTAAAGAGCAATGTTAGATTGTAATGTTCTAATGCTACCTGTTCTAAGTATAAAATGTACAGCTAAAACCAGAAATAAAGGCTGCATGGCTATGATAGTATGTGAGAGAGTCAGTGGTAATGTCATTGCATTCCTAATGGTCAGTGAGCTCAGCTTAGCCTGACAGTTAAGTCGTTTCTCAAACGGAAGGCTGAATCACATTTGATTCAGTAGGTCACATTTGTAGACTGCATATGTCAATAAGCCTGGTTTATTTCAGTTAACTGAGCATTACAATTGTGAGTCAAATGCATATTACAACATTTTACACTTAACTTAGAATAATGGTCAAATTATTAACAGTTAATATTCTAAAATAAGATCTTTTTTATGACGTGTGCAGCCTACAAATGTGACATACGGAGGATGCAGCCTTCCGTTTGAGAAACAGCCTTAGTCTGCCCTGAACCAGGTTAGCTTTCCAGCATAAGTAGCCACAGTGATTGAGGTTGATCTTTGTTAAATTTGCTTTACGGAACCAACTCATTTGACAGTGGGTCAGACTAACTGAAATAAGCCTGGCCTATTTGGTAAATGTTTTTTTATGAAACAGGCCTCGAGGTGTTAGAAGTCAGAAGACAAAAGTTAATTTATGATTTGCTGTCTGTCTGAACCAAAGAAATAAAAGCGATCATATTTTTTACATTGCATCGAATCGCATTGTGTTGAATCGAATCGAATCGGAATCTAATCGCTAGTGATGTAACGTTCGACACCAAGGCTTCAAAGCCTGTATTCAAAAAAATAATAAACATTTCACATTGAAGCATTGTATCGGAGCTTGATTCGTTTTGCCAAAAGCACTTAATCTATAACGTCCGAAGCTTCATTCGCCTGAAAAAGTGATTAATTCAGTATGGTTCAAACGAAGCGAACCTCAGCGCCATTTCCTTTAGATTATATTACATTATAATCTGTTATCATTGTTTTCTTTTTATCGTAATTTATATATTATGGTCAAATTAACTTTGCCCATGAAATAACAGTCTAAGGACTGAGGCAGATTTAACATTGACAGATCACAGATTTCATTCATGAGTTTATGTTTGATTTATTTGAATTATTTTACTGGCAGTACACCGACACAAATTAATGACTTTGACAATGGCCGTTATTTTTATACAATAAATTAAAACAAGGAATCAGTAGTAGAACCAGATGTGAAACCAGCAGCTGTAATGAATAACAGCACTTTGGAAGGTGTTTTTCATTTTTATGACCACAAGATGGCCACAGCATGAACCATTTTAAAAAGCATCAAGTAATGAAACTTTTCCCGATACAATTGGGTCGAAAGCTTTACTGGTTCAGAACGCTTCACTTCGCCATCACTACTAATCGCACTGCATCGTAATAGGGGTGAATCGTATCGTATCGCATCGTATCGGTACCTTCTTCATACACTCACCGCCACTTTATTAGGTTCAATTGCTTGGTAACAAAAATTGCTAATCAGCCAATCACATGGCAGCAACTCAATGCATTTAGGCATCTAGATGTGGTGAAGATGACTTGCTGAAGTTCAAACCTATCGGGTCTCAGGTCTGATCACCTGTTCTTTGCTGTCTCTGTGTTGTGGTGTTATGTGCGCATTGTCAGCGTTATTGTTTCCCCGCCCTCCTTGTTTCCCTGCGCGTTAGCTCATCTTGGTTCACACCTGATTCTTGTCATCTCTTTAGCTTCCCCTTTATAGCTCCCTGTGTTTCTCTGTCCTTTGTCAGACTGTTGTGGTTATTCCCCACTGCTCTGACTGTATCGTCGATATCGCTCACCTCTTGTCTTGTCTCGTTCAGGCTCCAGTGCTCGCCATTGCTAGTTTGTTCCCCACACCTGCACTGTGCGTTCAGATAACCATGGACTTCCTCCGGCAGCCGCCATCCCTGGTTAGTGGATTGCTCAGCCTCTCGCTTGGATTAGCGAGCTACCTCGCCGGCTTCATCTCCTCTGCCACCGTTGCGGATTGTCCCGCCGCCGCTGTCCAACAATCTGTGTGGTAGAGGATATCACAAACTGTCCACGGAAGCACTCATCAGAATGGGGAAGAAAGGGGATTTAAGTGACTGTGAACGTGGAATGGTTGTTGGTGCCAGATGTGCTGGTCTGAGTATTTCAAAGACTGCTGATCTACTGGAATTTTCACTCACAACCACAGCCATCTCTAGGGTTTATAGAGAATGGTCCAAAAAAGAGAAAATATCCAATGAGCAGCAGTTGTGTGGACAAAAATGCCTTGTTGATGTCAGAGGTCAGAGGAGAATGGGCAGACTGGTTAGATATGATAGAAAGGCAACAATAACTCAAATAAGCATTTGTTACAACCAAGGTATGCAGAATACCATCTCTGAATGCACAACATGTCGAACCCAGAAGCAGATGGGCTACAGCAGCAGCAGTCCAGCTGTCTTAGCAGTCAGCTAAGAACAGGAAACGGAGGCTACAATTCGCACAAGCTCACCAAAATTGGACAATAGAATATTGGAAAAATGTTGCCTGGTCTGATGAGTCTCGCTTTCTGCAGTGGCATTTAGATGGTAGGGTCAGAATTTGGCGTAAAGAACATGAAAGCATGGATCCATCCTGCCTTGTCTCAGCGGTTCAGGCTGGTGGTGGGGGATATTTTCTTGGCACACTTTGGGCCCCTTAGTACCAATTGAGCATCGTTTAAACGCCAGAGCCTACCTGAGTATTGTTGCATGCTGACCATGTCCATCCCTTTATGACTACGGTGTACCCATCTTCTGATGGCTACTTCCAGCAGGATAATGCAACATGTCACAAAGTTCAAATCATCTCAGACTGGTTTCTTGAACATGATAATGAGTTCACTTTACTCAAATGGCCTCCACAGTCACCAGATCTCAATCCAATAGAGCACCTTTGGGATGTGATGGAACGGGAGATTCGCATCATGGATGAGCAACCGACAAATCTGCAGCAACTGCGTGGTGCTATCAAGTCAATATGGACCAAAATCTCTGAGGAATGTTTCCAACTCCTTGTTGAATCTATGCCACGAAGAATTAAGGAAGTTCTGAAGGCAAAAGCTGGTCCAACCCGGTACTAGCAAGGTGTACCTAAAAAAGTGGCCAGTAAGTGTATGTATATATATATATATATATATGTGTGTGTATATACGTATATGTATACATGTGTATATATATATATATATATATATATATTATACATGCTAGTTTTATCAGGCACTCATTTTAAAATAAATATAAATCAATATAATTATAATTATTAATATAATCATCACAGTTGCTTAAATTTAAAACACTGAAAATTTAATGAGTCAATGGGAGATCTTCAATTAATAATCCCTTACTTTTTTAAATAAAAGTTTACAATCTCCAAAAATCGAAAGCTTAATTACAGAAGTTTAATACTTCGGGTCAGAGTTCAAGAACAAACCCAAACCAGAGCGTTTGAAGAATATCAATACGGCACTGAATTGCAAACTCTAAAAAAAAGTTGACTCTTCTCCTCCACACTTCTTCATTCGGAGAATTGAGATAAAAATAAGACTAGGGGAAGGAGTGCAATCTGCGCAGGTTAATAACTTCACATTGACCCAGCAGACAAAAAACACTCTTCTTCCATCTGTCCTAATGAGACCGAGATAAAGAGAGAGAGAGAGGAAGTGATAATGGGAGACTTAAAAATGAAAAATAAGGATAAAGAACAAAAATAGAGGGTAGATGGAAAGGACAGGATATGACCAAGATATAAAGTAATGGACAGGTTAATACAATCAAATAAAATGGCACAAGCACTTCAAAGGCCCCACCCTCGCTTCACAGCCGGGGCCCAGCCCCAAAGAGGGCCCCTCATCGAGAGGGGAAAATAAGGGACCATCTTCCCTGTCTGAAGCGCCATATGCTCACAATAACAGTCAAATTCGCACACAGATTTCAGCCCTTTTCCATGCATATCAATTAGGTTTAATTAAGAATGCCGCTTGTCGACACACACCCACACCTCCTTCCACATCCTGAAGCTGTGTGTGAATACAGAGCATCTTGTTACAGCCGAGACTCCCAAATAAAATGCAACTAATTGATATTCACATATTCCAGAACCATAGGCCTCTCCGGTCAACAGATGGTGTTCATTTAACCCTAGGAGCCCAAAGCAAACAACACTGTGTCTTTTTAACACCTCCTGAAATACTCTTTCCACCCGTGCACCCTCGGTGTGACAAAATACCGTCATTTGGAGTCACTGGAAATTACACGCAGAACCGCCGAGACAATTTCTCCCCAGCTGAGCGATAAGAAATAAGTGGAGATAACGTACATGTTGATGTGTGTAAACGGAGGCTTGTTTGTCACGGTGTCTGTGACAAGATGGCACCGGCGTTCAGGGAGGAGGGTGCCCGGATTTGGGCTGAAGAATACCAGCCGCAAACTGATAGGAGCAGCAGCTACTTAATGATGGTACCCGTCCCCTTAGAGGGGGTCTGTTGCCATAGTAACAGATGCAGTTTGGGTGGGATGCTCTCAGCCAGTAATAGGGTGGAAGGAGGTAGGAGGACGGGGAGAGGCGTTGGAGAAAAGGAGGGTCCTTGAGGGCCTTTTCAACACCCAGACAGCCTGCTCACTGAAATGAGCCTTACATTTGGAGGAATTGAACTGTTATACAGCTAAACCAAGCAAAAAAGTACTTACAGACTATACATATGATGTTTGTCAAGAGACCTACATACACACAAATAAACAGCTTTACAGTCTACATATTTATGAATGCAATTGCTTCCAGCTACACAAGGTTGATTTCACACATTACTGCATTCCAAAATGTCCCAAAATACAATGCTTTATGCAACATATTTACATGTTGCATTCTTTGCTCTGCAAAAAGGGATGCTATAGCAGAATATTAACATATACTGTGCTTTGCTGCTGAATAGGTCTTAAAAATGGAGGACCAGTTTTGGTCAGGTTTAAATCAGCTTAAGGAGCTGCAGTCAGTTTAGGCCCTCAGGTTTGGAAAGCCCTGCAGCTCTAACCCTAATTAAACACAGTCCTCAGCTTATTTAAAAACAACATGGTTTGTGTGTTGGATCAGGGTTGGAACAAAACTCTATCCTCCGGCCCTCCTGACACCCCTGAGCTGGTTTGACACCCCTGGGAAACTGACCAGTTTGCCTAGTTAATAGAAACTGCAGTTAGACTATTTGACCAGCTGGAAACTAGCAATATTTTTTAATCTTATCTTTTCATCATGAAACAACCACCAGCAATATATATTAAGGTATTTTAAGTTTTTTGTTTGAATGATTGTTCTTTCATGAATCTTTGTTTAATATAATTTTATTGAACAATAAGAACACATCACCTATTGCTTTTATGCATATAAATTGAAAAATAACAAGAAGTAGCCATTTACTTCTATGTTAAACATATATATATATATATATATATATATATATATATATGTATGTATATATATATATTATATATAATTAAATTGCACATTTACAAAAATTATATAGTATATGTTTTAGCCATACTTTATTATAATAAATATACTATATATAAAATATGTTATACAATATATATATATATATATATATATATAATTGCAGCAACAAAAATTATATAGTATATAGTATATGTTTTAGAAAAATTCTATATTTTGTTGAAAGAATATATACATGTGCATCTCAAAAAATTTAAAAAAGTGAAACTTTCATATATATTTTAGATTAATTACATGTAAAGTAAGTAAGGTTTTTTTTTTAATTGTGATGATTTGAGCTTACAGCTCATGCAAGTCAAAATCCAGTATCTCAAAATATTCGAATATTTCCTAAGATCAATGGAAAAAAAAAATATTTTCTGCAAAGCAGAAAAGTTCAAGTTCTTTAAAGTATGTTCATTTATGTACTCAATACTTTGTCAGGGCTCCTTTAGGAAAAACTCCAGCATTAGTGAGGAATGGCATTGAAGCGATCAGCCTGTGGCTCTGCTGAGTCACTAGTGAGCCTTCAGCTCCTCTGTATTGTTGGATCGACTGTTTCTCATCTTCCTCTTGAAAAGATCCCATAGTTTCCATATGGGGTTCAGGTCAGGCATGTTGGCTGGCCAATCAAGCACAGTAATATCATGGTCAGCAAAGCACTTGGAAGTGGTTTTGGCACTGTGGTAAGGTGCTAAAGTCCTGCTGGAAAAGCAAATCAGCATCTCCATAAAGCCTGTCAGCAGATGGAAGCATAAAGTGCTCCAAAATCTCCTGGTAGATGGCTGCATTGACTCTGGACTTGATAAAATGCAATGGACCAACACCAGCAGACATCATGAAGACAGAATGAAGGTGTGATAGGGCGTCAGCTTTGCAATTGCGATTTCCTGGGCAATAATTGATGGTGAAATGGAACCGGGTGAAAAACAAAGCCCTACAGACTTGGCGGGGATTGAGCCTCTTGCCTTCATGGAGGTATTGGAGGTTTTTATAGTCTGTGATGACAGTGAATGGGTGGTTAGCTCCCTCCAGCCAATGCCACCACTCTTCCAAAGCCAGCTTGATGGCGAGCAGATCACAAAGTCATAATTCTTCATGGCGAGCATTCAGTTTCTTGTTTCTTTAACTAGGCTGGAGGCGTAAGGCTGGAGGCGTCAACGTTCGAATTTCTGGGACAGCACAAGGCAAATATTATTCTGGGACAGCACGGTTCCGGTGGTCCACCGGATGGCAAAGTATGGGAGCCGTGCTGAAGGCAGTCTTGAGTTTCTTGAAGGCTTCATGGGCAATGGTGTTCCAGGACAGGGATTTGGGTTTTCCTCGGCGCATAGACGTCAATGAGGCTGTATGTAAGCTGAAATCTTTGATGATGCATCGGTATAAATAAGAAAATCACAGGAATCTCTGAAGCTCCTTGACTGACTGGGGAATGGGCCACTCCGTGATGGCTGTCACCTTCCACTGGTCCATCTGAATCCCTTCTTGACTGATGATGTAACCAAGGAACTGCACAGTGGGTTGATGGAACTTGCACTTCTCCAGCTTGAGGTACAGATGGTGCTGGCGGAGCCTCTGAAGGACCTGCGTATTGTGGTGGCGATGGTGGAAGTTCCGTGAGGCAGTGTTGACGGCAGAATTCTCTCCAGAGAATCACCTCACAGGAGTCCCATCTGATCTCTGGAGAATGGAGGGTGAGGCAGGGGCGTCCCAGGATGAATCCACAATGGGTCCCTCCAGTACCAGGAATGTGATCTCCTCTTCATGGAAGGTACCGATCTTCAGCTTCACAAGAGGGGCCTCAATTTGTAGCAACATTCTCAGTATTTCTCAGAAGACAGACTTTAAGTATAACTCCTTTGAAGTAATGGTGCTTTATATAACATTATCTAGAGAAAACAATATTAATGATAAATCCCCTGTGATGTTTGTACTGGGTACTGAATACAGGCCACCAGGCACCATACAGACTTTATTAAAGAATTTGGTGATTTTCTATCTGAGTTAGTGCTGGCTGCAGATAGTCTTAATTGTGGGTGATTTTAATTTCCACGATGATAATGAAAAAGATTCATTAGGATCAGCATTCATAGACATTCTGAACTTTATCAGGGTTAGACAACACGTGTCAGGACCTACTCATTGTCAAAAATCATACTTATACTGTCACATGAAATTGATGTTAATGGTGTTGATATTCTGTAGCAAAGCAATGATATATCAGATCATTATCTAGTCTTGTGTAAACTCCATATAGCTAAAGCTGTACATTCAACTCCTTGTTACAAGTACCGTATAACCATCTCTTCTACCACAAAAGACTACTTTGTAAGTAATCTGTCCTGATTTATCTCAATTCCTCAGCATATCCAACAGCGCAGAAAAACTTGATGATGTAACAGAAACTCTGGGCTCTCTCTTTTCTAGCACTTTAGATATGGTTGCTCTTTTACGCTTAAGAAAGATTACGGAAAAGAGTCCAACACCGTGGTATAATGAGCACACTCGTGCCCTAAAGAGAGCAGCCCGGAAAATGGAGCGCAGCTGGAGGAAAACAAAACTAGAGGTATTTCATATTGCTTGGCGGGAACGTACCCTATCCTACAGAAAAGCATTAAAAACTGCTATATCTGATTACTTTTCGTTTCTTTTAGAAGAAAACAAACATAAGCACAGGTATTTATTCAATGCAGTAGCAAAATTAACAAAAAAATAAAGCATCAACAGGTGTTAACATTTCCCAACAGCACACCAGTAATGACTTTATGAACTATTTTACTTCCAAAATCGATACTATTAGAGATCAAAATGTTACCATGCAGCCGTCAGCTACAGTATCACATCAAATTGTCTGTAGGAGGTACTACTGTTTGTTAAGTTAAAGCAACATGTATGTTAGCAAGAAGTAACTAATTATTAATTCGTAATTGTCACTAATATCAATCATTAAGGGTTAACTACAGTACTAGATACTAAAATGTAGTATCCTCACAAGCCTTCATTTTCAATTTAGACTATATCATAGTACTGAGACTGATTAGAGTAACTTATCATAAATATCATGGTAACTATTAGGTTCTTTGCAGTGAAATGTTCAGAACACAATGGGTGCATAAGCCGAAACATACAGTAATACAATTTTGAGTACACAATACAATACTGTGATTAATGACGGATGTGCAAGAGAACAATGTCATAGCAGCTACAGTTTATTAAATTCTGTGGATGTAATGATGTTATGAGACACTTGGCCACTCCTTCAGTCTTTCTGCCATCATACTCCTGAATGCCAGATGGCAGTAAAAGAAATGATGGTTACCATTGTGATTCGAGTTATGATTTTTGCACTTTTCAGATTGAGAGCTCAGCTAAACATTTATGTTGTACCACACCACCCATACCCCATTGCTAAACTACTCGCAGAAAAGAGTGTGCAGCTTCCTCAGAAGTCATAGATCCTCTAATTTGGCTAAATTAAGTTTTTTCGTAATTGTCACTAAGGATCATCGTTGTCCCCACAAACCTTTAAATGGAAGTGGCTGTCATTACAGCCTCTCATTAAAAAAACACAACTTTATTCTGAAAGCCTTGGTCTATAGTTAGAGCAGTCTATGAATAGACTGACATAGTTACTGTCCAGTTGAAATCGTCATCACCTTTTCTACTAGATACTAGAAAATGTTTCATAAGTCATCTCAGTGCAACTGGACTAATTATTATCTTTTATGAGATTTTTTAAATTTGATCATTATATGATGGATTTCCAGTAATCCCAGACTCACTCTCCTTAGAACTTCATCCTCTGACAGATATACATGATCAGCTTCCTACTGAGACATTGCGTTTAATTCATTCATCTAGAGTGACAAATGTCCTGACTCAAATCTTACCATTTTCACTACGGAGAGAACGATGTTGTACTCACTATGTTCCCTGACAAAATACTCTGCGATTCAGATTGATCTCCTAGAAAAAGTCCTTATACCGTTTAGCTCACTGCAGCATTCGACACTATCGATCACAGCATTCTTTTGAATAGACTAAAAAACTGTGTTGGCATTAGTTGAAGTGCTCTAGCATGGTTCAAATCATACTTATCTGACCGCCATCAATTTGTAGCAGTGAATGAAGCGGTATCTAATCGATCACAAGTGTGCTATGGAGTACCTCAAGACTCAGTACTAGGACCATTACTTTGCATGCTTTACATGTTACCATTGGGAAATATCATCAGGAAACACAGGGTTAGCTTTCACTGTTATTCTAATAATGCTCATGCATTTGTAAAACTGCATTTTTCTTATCTTAAAAATATATCTAAACTTATGTCTAATGTCAAATGCAGAAAATGTTAATTCATGTGTTTTTGACCTCAAGGTTAGATTATTGTAATGCTTTATTGGGTGGATGTTCTGCACGCTTAACAAAACAAACGACATCGTCGTGTTTCTATCTTTAAAAAAAAAAAGATTGCGCCATGTAGTGGGTTGGCTTGCCGTCGCTCTGTGTTTAGGATGTTAATACATTGTTTGTTTGTTTGTTTTACTTTTATGTTTTACAAATTCTTTAAATTGCTCACGGTTGAGTTATGACCGTTTTACATTGTTGAGCCTCAGATCCGCTGCTCTGGAGATGTGCAGTCAGGATTTGAATATGAAATTATTCGCTGAACAGTCATTCACGTTCCAGCCACCAATGTAAGACTGTCATGAAACTGGCTGCAGGAGACAGGGCACTCGGGCTGGAGTTTTGGTAAAACGTAAGAAGCTGGGAAACTTAAACAGGAAAGTGCAAATGCAAATGCAAAGTGCATGATTAAGTGCAATTTACAGCCTGTTGAAAGTTTCATGAGCTTCGAAGCTCAATAAATGAAGATCGACTTGCCCTCGCCTGTGATTTGTGCCGTGATATATAGGCCTCCTGGCTGTAAGAACTTTCTTGATGAGTTTTATAAGTTTTTAACTGTGGTCATTCCATCCGCGGACAGGATTTTGATTATGGGTGACTTTAATATCCATGTCTGTTGTTCTGGTAAACCCATGGCCAAAGAATTTCTGAATTTAGTTGACTCTTTTAATTTATGCCTATATGTCTCCAGACCTACACATGAACATGGACATACACTTGACTTGGTTTTCTCATTGGGGATAACGATTGAAAATATATGTGTTGAAGAAACGGCTATTTCGGATCATATGCCTATAAGGTTTAATCTGTCATTTGCAACAAATTAATTTTGTCATCAGTCTTCTTCATTCTTGTCCCGGGTTATTACTAGCTCCACGTTTAGTGCCTTTTCAACTGCTTTTTTTACTGAATAATCTTTTCCGACAGAGTCTACAATGTTATACCCTATAGGACCTGAAGAATTGTAAATTATTTTAATCATGTCTGTTCAGATATCTTGGATAATGTTGAACCTTTTAAAATGAGATGTCATAAAGTTAAAAACCAACCTTGGTTAAATTATGTGACTCAGAATATGAGGCGGGTTTGTCGTCAGGTTTCTGTAAGTGGCTTACAGATAAATTGCAGGTATCTTATAATATTTCGATCAAATTATCAAAATGCTGTTAAAGCCGCTAGATCTTCATATTTTTCACGAATTATATCACATAATTCAAATTACCTGAAGATATTGTTCTCAATCATAGATAAAGTATTGAGTTAATCTATTATTTTTTTCCTACTACATCTAAGGGATTGTGTCAGAGTTTTATTGAATTTTTTTATTGATAAGGTCAATCGTATTTTGTCGGATATTGTGCTTGTAGGGAATGCTATAGCTAACAAAATAAATCTGTCTCACTGCCTGAGTAAATTTGAATTTATTACATTAGCTCAATTGGAAATTATAATATTGCATTTAAAGCCGACTACCTCTATTCATGACATTCGTCCATCCCGATTGTTTAAGGAGGTGGTAGACACTATTGGTCCCAATATATTATTGATTATAAACAATAGCTTATATCATGGAAGTGTACCGTTACAGTTTAAGCATGCTGTTATTGAACCAGTCTTAAAGAAAATTAATTTAGATTCACAGGATTCAGAAAATGTCAGGCCTATTTCCAAATTACCTTTTATGAATAAGATTTTAGAGGAAGTTGTCCATAATCGACTTCTTGATTATTTTGAGTGGAAACAACGTAATGGATAATTTTCAGTCTGGATTTCGGTCAAAACATAGCACATAATCAGCATTATTAAAGGTTACAAACAATATTTTGCTAAGTATTGATTCTGGGGAAAGTGTTGCCTTAATGATGCTGGATTTGACTGCAGCTTTCGATACTTTAGATCATGCGATTTTAATAGAATGCCTTAGAGAGTATGTTGGGATTAAGGGTGAAGCCCTTAAGTGGTTCTCTTCTTATCTGCAGGATAGGACAGGCTCAGTTAAAATTGGAAATCATGTCTCGTCATCTACGACTATCACTTGGGGGGGAGTCCCTCAGGGATCAATCCTTGGTCCGACTTTATTCTCATTATATATGTTACCTTTGGGGACAATTCTTAGGCAATATAATATTAATTATAATTTCTATGCTGATGACCTACAATTGTATTTTCCATTGGAGTGTGATGGCTGCACATCTTTTGCTAATTTTTAGAAGTGTCTGACTGAGGCAAAGAGGCTAGCAAATAATTTTTTACAACTAAATGAGAATAAATCTGAGTTCATTATGTTTGGGAACAAAATGCTTGGAAATGACCAAATTGAAAGCTATGTACCTGTCCCATAATAGTTATGTGAAGAATCTTGGAGTATTTTTTGATTCTGAAATCCACTTTATTCAGAAAGTTAACAGCATGGTGAAAACATCTTTTTCAATTAAGGAAATTGTCTAAACTGAAATCTATCCTTTTTTTTTTTTTGCATGCTTTTATTTCCACACGGTTGGATTATTGTAATGCTCTTTATCTAGGCATAAGGGAATCCTTGGTTGCCCGTCTTCAGTATGTCCAGAACGATGCTGCAAGAATTGACAAACACCAAAAAACGAGTTCATATGACGCCTGTATTGATATCCCTTCATTGGTTGCCTGTAAAATACAGAATACAATGCAAGGTGTTAATGTTTATCTATAAAGCATTGCACAATCAGGCTCCTGAATATATAAAAGGACATGTTAATCCCTTCCCAGTCCCAACGTCATCTGCGTTCCTCTCAAAATATGCTCCTAACAGTCCCGTGATCTCGGTTGAGGAGTAATGGAGACCGCGCTTTTTCTGTTGCGGCTCCTGCACTCTGGCATGTATTACCGTTATCCATAAAATCAGCGGCAAGCATGGACATTTTTTAAAAGGACTTGAAGACCTATCTATTTTATCAAGCTTTTGGCGTTTAATTGGGTTGGAGAATTGTGATGGATTGGCTTTCTTATGCTTGTATTAATTTTAGAATTTAAATTATGGACAGCACTTTGGTCCATTCTAATGGTTTAGAAAGTGCTCTATAAATAAAAGTTGAGTTTAGTTGAGATGTTTCAAAATGCAGCGGCTAGAGTCCTTACAAGAACCAGGAAATATGACCACATTAGCCCGGTTCTGTCAACACTGCACTGGCTCCATATTAAACATCATATAGATTTTAAAATCTTGTACATTACTTCTAAAGCCCTGAATGGTTTAGCTCCTCAGTACTTGAGCGAGCTCTTATTCCATTATAGTCCTCCACGTCCACTGCGTTCTCAAAACTCTGGCCTAGAATATCAAAATCTACTGCGGGCAGCAGATCCTTTTTCTATTTAGCACCCAAACTCTGAAACAATCTACACAACAATGTTCGGGAGGCAGACACACTTTGTCAGTTTAAATCTAGATTAAAGACCCATCTCTTCAACCTGGCATACACTTAGCACACTAATACACTTCTAATATTCAAATCCGTTAAAGGATTGTTAGGCTGCATTTATTTGGTCAACCTGAACCAGGAAAACCGGAACCGGGAAAACACGGTGTACTTGTTACATCGTAAGAAGATTGACATCTACTCTAATATTAGTCCGTTTCTTTCTTATTCCGAGGTCACCATAGCCCCCCTATCCGGTCCTTATTCTCAGATACTTCGACATGAAGTTGCCAGAGGAGCCAGAGTCGACAAGGGCAGAGGCTGTAATGGAATGGACTGGAGTGAATAGTTGTACTGAGAGCATGGAAAGCGGGGAAATGACAGGTTCTGACTGAATAGCACTCACCGCTGGACTTGGGGGTCTGATGGGGCAGGTCCCCAAGTAGTGATCGGTAGAGGGACAGTACAGGCAGAGTCCAGAAGCCAGTCGGCGCACGCATTCCTCGTGAGAAAGCCAGGTGGAATCCACTTACATGGGTTCTGGTACTGGAGGACAGACTAGTGAGCGGCTTTTGAGGTGTGGCAGGCTTATAAGCGCTGGGAAATCAGGTTGGCTTTCTTCATGAAGCTCTCCAAAGGAATCGTCAAAAATAGCCACCTGGGCACGGATACGGGGATCCAGTCCTTGCCTTTAAGCGCTGAGAAGAGCTACCTCATTCCATCCACTTGTCGCCACCAGAGTGTGGAACTGCAAGGTGTAGTCAGCGGTGGAAGAAGCGCCTTGACGCAGCTGCATCAGCTGATCTGTAACGGAGAGCGCTCTAGTGACCTGGCCAAAACACCTCTGAGAAATGTTTTAAGAATGCTTGATGGGAGTTTATTATGGGCGTGTCGGCGTTCCATATGGCCTTGGCCCATAACAGTGCTCGACCTGAAAGGAGAGAGTTCAAGAAGGCCACCTTAGAGAGCTCTGTCAAAAACTTCTGTGGCTGCATCTCCTGATACAGTGCGACTTGTAGGAGGAAGCTGCCCCCCTCAGCTGAATCACCCGCGTAGGCAGCAGGCATAGCCATGGGACTGGCAGAGGCAGATTGAGGGTTTGCTGTAGGCATGAGCGAGATCAGAAGAGTGTTGACCAGCTCCTCCAGGATATCAGCAGGTGAGGGAGACCAGGGATCCATGGGAGTGTCTGTGTAGGTCCTGTCTTCTGTCATAAACGGAGCCGGAAACAACAGGTAAGGGTATAATCAGGTAATTTATTGACAGGTATGAATGAAGATCGTGAGGAGCAAATGGCAGGTGAGAATGTGGTTGAAGATACAGTTCAATGAGCTTAGCTGAATGCTGATGGTGGTTTGTCTTTGCAGGAATGAAGGAGAGGGGGGGCCAGGAACTGAGGAGGCTTTGCTGGAGAGGAGCAGAATGAAGGTTTGGAGTCCAATCAGGTAAGTATACACCGAGGGGTATATTCGAGGTCTGGGAACTGTTCAGGGTAGCGAACGGTAGACCGGGCAGTGAGTGACTGGATGGAGTGTTCTTTTAAATGGTGTCTTGATTGCAGGTGACAGGTGCGGGGAATCAGTTGTTGAGGTGACTGAATCCCTGACACCTTGCATAATCTGCAAAATGTTGATTATTTTACCAAGTAAGAGGGATCATACAAACTGCATGCTATTGTTTATTTAGTACTGACCTGAATAAGATATTTCACATAAAATATGTTTGCATGTAGTCCACAAGAGAAAATAATAGTTTAATGTATAAAAATGACCCCGTTCAAAAGTTTTCATACTCTTAATTATTAATACTGTGTTGTTACCTGAATGATCCTTACCTGTCTTTTTTTGTTTAGTGATAGTTGTTCATAAGTCTCTTGTTTGTCCTGAACAGTTAAACTTCCTGCTGTTCTTTGGAAAAATCCTTCAGGTCCCACAAATTATTTGGTTTTCCAGCATTTTTGTGTATTTGAACCCTTTCCAACAATGACTGTATGATTTTGAGATCCATCTTTTTACACCGAGGATAACTTTAAACTTTAAAACAAGTATTGCCAATTACTTTGTTTTCCCATTTATTGACTGACCAGTCTCCTGTCCCCATGTCCGAGAAATTGGAAGTACAGAGGCGTTGTGTGCGCTATGTGAACATGATGTCACTGTAGTTCTAGACTAAATGTTATTGTCCATTAATTCATCTCACTCGCAAAAAAACTAAAACATTAGTATTCATCAATTTATTAAAACTGAAATGCAAACTCAGAATATGACACAATCCTGCAATAATTATATAGGTTTAATAGCACAAATTATCTAATCCCATTATTATTAACCAATGTCTTTGCTGCTGACCTTTGATGAGCCAGTTCAACCATACTAATAAGCAAAAATGACTAGATAAACTAATAATTGTGCTTCATTGTTTTTTAATTATTGAAGAGTGTTGAACCTTCTTCTCCTGCATTCTACTGTACAGACGTGAATTTACTTTTCCTTCAGCCTGAGGTTTATTCATTGCAATGTTTGGTGTGAAAGGGCTTTTACATTTGCTATAAATAGAACTTATTTAAAAAATCAGGCCCTGCTCATATTTAAAAAGTAACATGAACGTAACGCCAAAGTAACGCAACGTATTACTTTCCATAAAAAGTAATAACGCAATATGGTAATACATTACTTTTAAAAGTAACTTTGCCCAACACTGTATATATACATTGTCGCGGGGTGAATGAGAACACAGACTCGGAAATGCTGGAAAGTTCCCCAGAGGACGATTTATTAACACACACACACTGATCACACATGCTTAGGTGAATGGTGCAATAATCCACTCGGTGCTTGTGGGTTGAAGTGTCGTGATGAGTGTCACTCTCCTGGGGTGCAGTCAGACTCTGTGAGGAAGGAGAAACAAGCATTAGTTCCGCCTGGAGCTCGGTTGCAATTCATCTCGTGTGCCTCTTCTCCTGGCTTTTATGGCCAGCGGAAACGATCTCCAGGTGCGCCACTCATCACTCATCAACGTGTTGTTGTTGTGTGATCAGTGCGGGAGTGGCATTTCCAGGGCGACGCTGATCTGGAACTGGGATACTCGCCACAACATACATACATGTATGTATTTATATGCAAAATAACATGCCCACTTGAGCATTTCAATTTTTTTGAGAATAGGTTGCTATGATTAACTTTACCTGAAAGTTAACTCAGCCTGCATAGTTCCAAAAACTATCCATTTATTCATTCATCAACCATGGTCTGGAATGCTCGCGAACCAGATAATTGATCAACATACCATATTGGTGTCATGGTCTTCAGTTGGTGTGCCCAGGATGGCCACCAGAGGACACGGTATCATTTTAGGCCCATGGCTTCTGTTGTGTTTGTGTTGTGTCATGTGCTTTCTCCGGTCTATTGTCTGTCCCCTCCCATCTTGTCACCTCATTTTTTCATTGGCTCCACCTGTGTCTCCCTCATTACCCTCCTCATTTGTCTCCCAATGCATTCTCCAGGTGTCTGCAGTCCTGTGCTGATCCATTGTTTTACGTTGTGTGTGTGTGAGTGAGATGTCTGCCTGTGTGTGTGTGTGTGTGAGATGTCTGCCTTTACTGCAGTTCTCTGCCTTCCTGCTTCCCCCCCTCTGGGTGGTTTTTGTTCATCTTTTTTTCAATTTATTATTAAAAGACCATTCTTCCTGCAACTTGAGTCTTCGCCTCAAGTCAAGTCCTTTATTGTCATTGTGGAACATAACAAAATTCCTCTTGTGACAAGAGGTCCTCGCCTCATCTCTCCTCACGCACTGTGACAGTTGGGCAGGCCAGCATAAACCGTTTAGTTCGTTAGGCATGGTTTCTTTAGTTTGAGCAAAATCTTTTTGAATGAGTCAAAGTTAAATTTTTTATAACAACACCCTAAATAGTGGTACTGACATTTAAAAGTAATGCTATCACCCTATTTGAGTACTAAAGTTTCCAACCTGCAAATCACACACCAAGTACAAAACTTTCCTGTCAGTCCGATTAGCAAATGACAGGCCCACAGCAACACAAGCACTAGGCCACTTCTGAGAGGAAGTTTAAGGTTGTCATTATGTCTCTGTGGAAATTTGTGTGTCTTTTCTACCTCATCCCTTCCTCTTTCTTTCAGGTGCCATGGCTTCACTATGATTAACATGAGCATATTGCACTGTCTTCTCTAATTACACACACACACACTTACTCACAAGAGAGTGCACTGCACTCCCTTTCCATTTCTCCACATGCATTTCACAGCTATACACCAGTGACAAGCTGGCCTTGAAAGCAACATAAACTCAATGTATGCCATCACGTTAGATTGAATATAAATCAACCTTTTCAGAGATCAGCGGATCAGTTTTTACTTTGTTTCTAGACCGGTTTACTCAACTGAAAACAACATGAAAAAAGGAAGTTCATCGAGTCAATGGATAATTTTAACTGAACAAACTTCAGCAACAAATAATTGGCTTGTAGCCATTCCTTCTGTCTTAATGAGCTTGTTTTCATTAGTATTGTTTAAGTGCATTGCTGTGGAAATGACAGGAAGTTTGTAGCTGAATGTTATGAAAGGTAATAAAGTCCACATTCTAATTATTCAGCATGGATCTCATTAAGACAAATAAGATCAGCAAGTGTTTGTGAAGAGCTCTCCCCTCCAAATGTATGGGTCATTCTTCACTGGAATGGCATAAATATATTGATATTTTAGTGTGGAGAAATTATATTGACAATTTTGAAATGTTAATTCATATACATGATATATAGTAAGAACATGTGGCATGTATAAGGACACCTTAAAATAAAGTTTACCCAAAAAAGCATACAAAACTTTACAAAATACATGTACTTAACTTACAAAAATGGTGTATATATAAAGTAACGTGTATATATATTTTATTAAATTACTTAGAGCTTTCATTATTAATGTTAACTAGTATAAAGAATTTAAATCTGTTTAAAATAATAAAATAGTTATTATACACACATACATATATGTATATGTACACACACACATATACACACATATACAGTCGTGGTCGGAATTATTGGCACCCTTGGTAAATATGATCAAAGAAGGCTCTGAAAATAAACCTGCATTATTAATCCTTTTGATCTTTTATTAAACAAATTCCCAAAAATCTAACCTTTCATTGAACTAAAACAATTGAAAATGGGGGCAAATCTCATTATGAAATAAATGTTTTTTTCTCAAATACACATTGGACACAATTATTGTCACCCCTATAAATTCTTATGAGGAAAATATCTCTTAAGTATATTCCCATTCATATTCAAAATTTTAAACACTCATACGGGGTATAATGAGTGTGATTTTAACATTATCAGAACAGGTCCGTCATGAAAGCTTCCTGCAAAAAAAATTTCACTGAAATAAAAATACATAACTAAAACACTGAAACATAACACAAGAGAATATATATATAATATAGGTGAGAATGAAAAAAGGGAACAAATAATACAATAAAAGGTAAGATGTGCTAGATAAAGGTGCAATACAGTATACTAGTCGATTAATAATATTAATAAAAAAACACATTGCAAGAGAATTCAAATAGGTTTACCGGGTATTCCCATAGCAGCAGTTGTGATGATGGTTGGATTGTTTACAGTTTAGTAATTGTCCTTGGATGTAGAGAGAGACTGAGTTTGCAGCCTGATGCAGCAAGCAGGTACACACAACTCCTCCTCATCTCTCAGTTTTTGCTCTCTCTCTCTAAGCGTTGAATGGCATACATGCTATAATTTGTTCAAATAAATTCGAGTCTTACCACACGGTTTTTGCAGCTCTGTCTTTTACAGCGTTTGAGGTAGCTGCTCCTGCAGAGAGGGTGAGAGCAGACCTGAGATGCGCTCTCAGCTAAGCGCACGACTCTCTGAAGAGCCTTGCGTCCTGGTTTGTGGCGTTCTATACCACACTGAGATGCACTGAGTCAGTACACTTTCTATGGCCCCTGATTTGAAAGTTTTCAGGATTGCTGGTGAGACCCTGAATTTCCTCAGCTGTCGCAGATGTACAGTCTTTGCCTGGCTTTCTTGACCTGTGTTCCTGTGTGCAGTCCATGGTCAGGTCCTCGGAGTTGTTTACACCGAGGTACTTGAAGCTACTCACCCTCTCCACAGGGGTCCACTGATAATAAGAGGAGTGTAGGGCCGCTGCTGACTCTTCCTGAAGTCCACGATCAACTCTTTAGTTTTTTCACGTTCAGAGAGAGACATGTCCTGGCACATGATGTAAGTCTCTCTACCTCATCCAGTATGCGGCCTCGTATCGTTGTCAATGAGGCCCAGAACCACAGTACATCCGCAAATTTAACGATGGAAGTGGAGTAAGCTGTGTTAGAGGACACACAGTCGGGGGGTGTACAAGAGTGTAGAGCAGGGGATCAGGACACAGCCTGTGGGGTAATGTTCAGGGTGATGGAGTTGGAGGTGAACTGACCGACTTAGACTTGTGGTCTGGCGGTGAGGAAATCTTGAATCCAGTCACAAAGTGAAGAGTTTATGCCGAGGTTGAAGTTTGACAGCTAGCTTGGTGGGGACTATAGTGTTGAGCTGAGCTATACTGCTATGAATAGCAGCCTGACATAGTTGCCATTTTTTCCTGTCAATGTGAGTGAGGGAAGGATGCAGTACCTGAGAGATGGCGTCATCAGTAGACCTACCGATAGGCTGAAGAGGGTCTTAGTAAAGTATCTTAAGTATATTCCCATTCATATTCAAAATTTTAAACACTCCAGTGTGATTTTAACATTATCCAGTCATGGCTTCCCTGTTTCACTGAAATATACACTCACTAACCACTTTATTAGGTACTAGGGGTTGCACAGACTAGTCGACTTCATTACATTATTCATTATATTCCCCAGCAACGAGTTGATAAAAATCGCTGGTTTTGAAGTAATTGTTTGTAGAGAGAGACTTGCAGATGCAGCAAGCAGGTACACACAACTGTATCTCTCGCTCTCTCTCTCTAATTGAAATACATGCTATAATTTGTTCAAATAAATGTGGTCTTACCACACGGTTTCATCTCTGTGTCTGATTTGAAGCTGGCTCCGCTTCACGTCACATCACAATCACAAATCATATATTCACGAGTTCACACTTATAATCATAGACTGTCAACAAACATAGGTGAGTCTGCTGTGTATGTATATACACCTCTTACCTTGTTAACTGGGTTGATTACTGATTGTGATCCCCTCGTGTTAATTAGGTTAATTATCTGAATGTGCTCCTCCCGAAATTTGTTAATAAAACATAATTTCAATGAATGTACATGAACTACAGATATGGTAAGCAGTATATGTTTGTAAAAAACCTACTAATGAAAATTGCTGTGTTACAAAACAAAAACATACAAGAGTATTAATAAAAAGACTGTCAATGTTTACATTGATTTAAATATGTTCTCTATATCATATTCTTTTGAAACTCATCTGTCTATGAAAAGGTCAAAAACATTTAAATAATTTAAAGCTATGGACAGCTGAAAATGAACTGCCTTGTGTCTGTGGTCTAGCACTGCACATGGCTTGATAATATGTTGTTTAACATCTCATGGAACAGTAGGTTAAGGCCAGAGAGCCGGAGAAAAGCGGGTCCCCATCCATCACTCATAACTTTAAACAGCAGCCACAGCTTCTCTCCACATTGACCACATCATCAATCCTGAACCGGGCCTGCAGTGAGCCAGTCTAGGCCCTCATGTCAGCACTTTATTAACACAGGCAGGGAACTGGACCGAGCCTGATACACAGACCCTACAACCCAGACCTCAGCTCTGCTACTGGCCCAAACGCTCCTGCGGAAAAACGGAGGATATTTAGACACCTGCTGGGCCGAGCACTCGTGCTTCTGGGAAGATGTGAGGGACCATGTACTGTCATATTCCAGTTTTATTCTCACATAGTCATGCATACAAACACACACAATGTGTCGAACCAAATCCAAATCCAGCAGATGTGCCTTCAAATGGTTCTCCAAACATTTGGTATATATATTATATATATATATATATATAGAGAGAGATTTTTCTTTTTTGCCTTAAAAAAAAACCCCCAAAAAACTATGACTGAGCAAGTTGAGCTGGATGTAATATTTGACCTACCTATTATGTCTTCCCAATGTGTTTTATGTTTAAAAGTCAAAACATGATTTGAGCAACAGTGGATCCTGGTTTCTGGTATATATAGGCAGTCGCCCAGGGCAGCAGCGTTCTCTGGGGCGACACATGGCGCTACGTGTGTAGACAGCTCCCAGACGCATGCTCCATATTCAGGGCAGTTTCATGGGATTGCACTTTCTCTCAATTCCGCATACATCTGCCAGGGAAACGTTGAGTAATGTTTCTCTGAGCCACCTTCAAAATCAGTTTGACCATAACAAATCTATTTACCTGCTAAAAGGCCCAATATAAGGGATTATAATGCTTTACACTACAGTTCAAGTGAATTCATTTATATCAATTTTAATCAATTTAAACTAAGATAATTAAAATGTTATGCTTTAAAATATAATTTACTCCTGTGATGTAAACCTGAATCTTCAGCATAATTACTTTAGTCTCATGATCTTTTGAAATCATTCTAATAAGCTGTTTTATCATCAGTGTTGGAAACAGTAGTGCTGCTTAATATTTATATATTTATTTATTTGTTTGTTTGTTTGGAACCTTTGATTTTTTTTCAGGATTCTTTGATGAATAAAAATTGACTAAGAACAGGATTTATTCAAAATAGAAAATATTTTGTAATATACACTACCATTTAAAAGTTTGGGGTCATTTTTTTCTTCTTTTCAAAGAAATTAATATTTGTATTCAGCAAGAATGTATTAAATTGATTAAAAAAGTGATGCAAAAGTAAACACTCATATTGCTAGAAAATATATAAATTTTGAATAAATGTATATTAAAATATATATATATATAAAAGAATCCCTCTTGCCTGAAGTATATAAAAAAAATAATAAATAATAATTAAATATATATATATGAAACTTGTTTGTTTAATATTTTTGATCCATTTTGCAATATATATGCGGGATATTCTTTTTTTATTGAAGTTGGACTTTTTTGTAGTTTTTTTATGCACCTATCAATGAGTTATAGGTGTTTGAAGGTGCATGATGATTGAATAAATGTATATGAACATAGAACACAGTTATTTTAAACTGTAATACTATTTCACAATATTATGTTTTTTTCAGTATTTTTACAAATGAATGAGCCTTGTAACATAAGAGACTTCTTTAAAAAATATATTCATATATAGTGCTGGTCATATAAAAGAATACATCAAAAAGTTGATTTTTTCACAAATTCATCAAAAATGAAATTTTGATACTTTCATTCCACACAATTGATTATATTCAAGTGTTAATTTATTTTAATTTTGATGATTATAAGACAACAAATGAAACCCCCAAATTCAGTATCTCAGAAATTAAATAGTGAAAAGGTTCAATATTGAAGACAACGGGCCACACTCTAATCATAATTAACTAAACACGGCCTTTAAATCATCAGTCTATTTTTAGCTACACAATTGGGGACACTGTGTTGACAGATGTCCAAAGACACATTGCCCTGACAAGGAGTTAAGAACCACTACGCACAGACGTTGCAAGACATGTAGCTGTCGCAATTCCTTTGAAGCCACTTTGAACAACAGACAGCGTCGAAGCGTTCGCCTGCTAAAGGACAAAAAGGCTGGACTGCCTAGTGGTCAAAGTTTATGTTCTCTTGATGAAGTAAAGTTATTTCCTTGGAAACAGGTCCCAGAGTGGAAAGAGTGGAAGCACAGATCCAGGCCTTGCATGAAAGTTTTCACATTCTTTGATGGTTTGATGTCATCTGCTGGTGTTAACTTGTTTCTGATAAGGTCAACACAGCCGTATACCAGGATTTAACATATGCTTCCTCTGCTGACCAACTTTATGGAGACAGATTCTTTTCCAACAGAATGGCACCTGCACACAGTGCCAAAGCTAAACTGTTCAAGACCATATCCCTGTTCTTACTTGTCCACAAACTATGACCTTAACCCCATAAAAACTATGGGTATTGTGAGAGGAAGATGCATATGCCAGACCAACTGCAGAAGACTGAAGGCCACTATCAGAGCAACCTGGCTTTAACATGAGCGTCAGTATCCATGCCACGCCGCATTTGCAGATCAAGGCAAAGAGCCCCAACTAAGTATTGAGTGCTGTAATGCTCATACTTTTCATTCATATTTTCATGCAGATTTCTAAAATTTCTTGTATTGTCTTAAGTATATTCAAATTTCTGAGATACTGAAAGGGGTTTTTCATTAGTTGCTTTATGATCAAATTAAAATATAAACACTTGAAATATTACAGTCTATGTGGAATGAATTTAAAAAAGTTTCACTTTTTATGTATTTTGAAAATCAACTTTTTGATATATTCTATATATACCACAATATACATATATATGTATATATTATTTCAAAATATTACAGTTTTACTGCATTTTTAATCAAATAAAAGCAGCCATGAGCCTTTCAAAAACATCAAAAAACCTTACCTTCAAAAATGATAGTGCACTGTATTCGCTCACATGTATGACTCTGCTAGAATTTCCTACATCTTGCATCAAGAACTATTAAATGTTAGAAATAAAAATACATATTAAGCTGAAAACTCCTGAAGAGCTTGATTGTTGATTGTTGTGATTGGTCCCTCACCATGTGCTAATCTAATTTTGCTCGATTTTCATAACCATAAGATGGCTGCTAGAGCAAAAGTTTACTTCTTGCCATCTGGGCTGACCCGCTTTCCTGCACAGATCTGCATCGCCCCAAGTTCCCAGGCCTCTGACCTGACCCCTGATCTTTGCCCTGTGACCCCAAGCGCTGCCATTAGCATCAGAGACAGGGGGTGTAACTGGACACTCACTATTACACAGCGGCTGATTAGAGCAGGGCCCGGAGAGCACAGGTATCATGGCCTTTCACCCGATAATGAAATTAGCGCTTAGCAGCTTATATTCAGGGTCAGCGAAAAAGGTCAAGCGTGAAGAAGAGAAGCACTTATTACCAGTCAAGGGTGCCGAGGTCTTGAGGAAATAAGGAGAGATAAGGGTAATCTACACATTGCTAATAAGGAACAGACAAGTGGCTCGGACAATGAAGGTCCTTCTGACTAGTAGCACGGTTACAGCCGTTTCACTACTGTTGTGTGTCTGCAGCACCATAATAAGAAGTTCTTGGCTGGAATCCTGGTTTAAACCCCAACATCCAAAACAACACACACAAGTAAACACAAAATTATTGACAGGTATATAGTGTTTCTGATTGGCTAACTGCGGAGCTGCCCGCATACCTTAGTCTTTACTTGCTGTATAGGTGTGATTCTTCACAGTGGTGAGCAGTAACTAAATGTAGTGATGATCACAATGTACGGCATGAGCAACACTGTAAAGAGATCTGTGATAATCAAACATGCTCTCTGCTACCTCGCTCTGAAATCACTGAAAAGCTTCATTCAGTTCAGTTCAGTTATGTTGAATGCACACATCTAGTTTATTTAGAATCTTAAGTATATTTTAAAATAATGTACTCGCAAACAATTTAATATTAATTAAATTAAAAGACACTTAAAAATAATTAATAAATGCAAAAATGTAACATTAAAATATGAAATAAAAAACATAAATTATACTTTTTTACAGACCTTTTCTCTTAGTTTTTTTTTTGCCACTAAATATGAAATGCAAGTTTGTAATTATAATTTTGCATTTATATCTCAGAATACTTTTTTTTTACTATTCTAAAAAAATTGAGAAAAAGTTAAATAATAATTAAATAATGTGAGGAAAAAAGTCTGAATTGTTAGATAAAAAGCTGCAATTATTATCATAATTATCGTTTAATATTATTATTATTTTTCTAATCATGGGGGTGGAAAAAAGTTTACCATATAATTACTTAAAGAGACCATAATTCCCTGACTGTGTTTCTTTATACACACTTTTAAAAAGTGGGTCCAAATGGGACTTAAATCCCCCCCCCCCCCCCCTAAAAAAACCCCACTAAAACTAAAATAAAATTCAGCTAACTGCATTCAGTATAAAACGCTAGAATATAAAGCTAGGAATTTCATTAACCATTTTATTTCTATAAATTGTATCCTCTTTTTATTATTCAAATTTGTTCCTATTTTTATCATAATTCTACCCTATTTTATTAAGTCAAATGAAAATGAAATCAATTACAACACTTTTAAAGAAAGCAAAATTCAGTCTTTCAGAGATTTAAAAAAACAAACAAATAAAAAACAGATTGGTCTCAATGTTGGAAAGTACTACATTAGTTTGTTCTGAAGTTTCCTTTGGTTGTGACCTTAACAGCTGCTTGGCCGAAGTGCTGCGGTTTCAGTTCATGCCAATAGTCTTGAGGAAAGGTAAAAGCCGGAGTATTGGATGGCTTTCATCTTTCATACTGTGATTGTTATTTCATGAGCTCGTCTCTCAACACTGGACTTTTGAGTCAACAAGGATGTATGTGTGACGCTGAGGCCTCTTGCAGTACTGGGTCATGACTCATGAGTCAGTGTTATGACACCCAGGACTCCTCTACAAGCTCTTGTAGACATGTCTGTTCCATAACCCTGCTCCCGGGGGCGCTGACTAACATCCTGCAGAGATAAACAACTGCCACCCTGAGCCAGGCGTCAGTCCTGAGAGCATGCTCAGTCTAACTCTTCACACTGCTGATTCAGCAGCTTAGCCATGTAGATAAGAGCCGCCTAATCTCTGAGTGCCTGTGTTTGACAGCATGTCACTCAGAAAGAGTTTGTGGTGTTGTGACTGCAAAGCAGTTTAATGTTTAGGAGTCTGTCTGACTGACGGCTAAACTTTTAGGTAAGTATGTGAATATGCATCAGACTGAATGAATGTGTTTTTTCCAGATGTTTCAGAGCTTTAGAGAATAAAACGAGATGCACATCTTCTATTACTCTTGTTTCTATTTGAAAGAACTGTCATACACAAATGGATAAAAATGTGATGGATTAAATAATTGTTTGAGTGGAAAATTCTTAGTGCTACTGAGAAGGACTATTCCTGTATTAAAATAAATATATTAAATCATCAAATACATTTCTGTCAGGACCACTATCGTCAAATGATAGACACTTAGCATACAGTTTGGTTTGGCGGTATGGTTCTGTTCTGGGCAAAAACTCTGCCCATCCATGTAGCCCGTCATGAATGAACAGAGAGAACAGCAATAATAACCCCCCAGGGTTAACAGAAAAGAACCAAGCAGATATCATTAATGTACTTAATTATATTTAGTGTAACACATTACTCGAGATTAGGGAGTCTGATTCAACAGGATGGAATATCAGAAGCCAAGTCCTGACTGTGGCGAAAGGAGGAGTTGGGGATGGAGGAAGGTAATTTGCTTCCGAGCAAGCAAGCTGCTGAATAATACTGAATAGCGCTTATGTAGGGATGCCGTGATAGGTGTCGTATTCATATAGTTAGATGTGATCAGCTGAGAGTCAGCTGATGCCAGCTTGACTCAAGTGACCTGCCAGAACTAACGCTATACTTGATATCTCTTTTTAGCTCTGTTCAGACAGGGACTAGTTTTCCCTGAGGAGCTCGGGTAAATTCAGGTTTGTTTTTATGTCTGTTTTTCTTGTATGACCATAAAATAAGGAGCGACTTACTTAGAAAACAATTTGAATATTATACAGTATTTTCACAGCATATCTCATTTATTTAAAACATTGTCGTATACTGTAACTAAAGCTACATTTCTGCACCTATTTGACCAACTTTCTGGGTAAAAAAAAATAATAAAAAAATACCTTGGTTGGTGTTTCGAAATAGTGAAGATTCAAGAGAAGAAGGAGAGAAGAACTGCTCAAAATGATCACTGTAATAGAAGCATCTATTCTCACCTTAATTAATGTCTTTCCTTAAAAGATACATTGTGGTCGTGCTGTGGAACAGGTGACAGTGTGCTGATATGAACATGCAGGGGGCTGAAATGCTTGTGGGGTCCCAGGTTTGGGTTCGGCCTGTGTCACATTCCGGTCCCATTCCTGCTCTCTCCCTCTGTGCTTTGCTGTCAGATCTCTGCTGTCATAAAGACAATAAGCCAATAAACCATTGAAAGCCCGCTGAAAAAAAACCTACAGAATTTTTCTATTATAAATTAATTTAATTTTTGATAAACGATCAGTGATCAAAATGACTGTATTCATCTGTGCAGAGAGACATCTGTGCATGATATTTCAGCCACAGATGTCAATAGAGGGCCCAAAATTAATATTGCATCTTTGAAGGCCCCTATATCAAAGTCCCTTTTACCCTTTCGCATGTGAGTTTAAAATATTCTAACTGAGCCCCCAGCGTGAGTTTTTTAGGCGACCATTATTTTAAAATGTATCGCCTTATTGTTTCCATGGCGACGCGTCATGCTTGTCATGTGACACAACGCATGCAGCCACATAGCTCTGTGTGACGTGGATCGCTTTTATTTCGTTTTTCCTTTTTTATTCAAAATATTCACAAACATGCTCACTATATTATGAAATATCTGATATTCTGAAATATGTGTAAGTAAATGTATTTGGTAGTTTAAACACTTTTATAATTACCATGTTGGTTAATCTATACCGGCTAATGGGCGCCATGTTAGTTTGCGCTGAATCCTAGCTGCGGGATAAATAACACGTAAATTCATCCTCTCCTCCCAAAACACGTTAAATTAAGTCTCCGGTAAACTGGGAGAAGAGCAGAGTAATATTTATAGTTACCTACACAATCTGTATATGATATCAATAAAACATGTCAATAAAACATGTTATATTTGTAATGATCATTATTGCCGTTTCCATTGGAATCAGCATATATTTTATAAACTATAAATGTATGGTTTTGCTAGTACTTATGTGTATTTAAATGTCTGAAACCTAAAATAAGCATTATATGGTTGAAAACACTGAATATTTGTGATAATATGACAAATGCTCAGCGCGTCCGATCTGGTTCAGCGCCAGCCAAAGCATGAAAGCAGATTTGAATTCAGCAGTTGATGACGTGACGCACTGAACGTTCTAATCACACTAGTGTGATTGTACGCTTCAGGGACCAGCCAAGACTGATCACACCGGGGTGATCGTACGCGTCAAAGGGTTTAGGGGCAGTTCACTCAAAAATGAAAACTCTGTAATTAATTACTCATCCTCATGTCGTTCCAAACCCGTAAGGCCTTTTTTCATCTTCGGAACACAAATTAAGATATTTTTGATAAAATCCGAGAGCTTTCTGACCCCTGATAGACATAAACGCAACTAACCACAACTGACGCCAGCTGCTGAATCAGAAGCAGTACATGCATGCATCGTGATACTCTCCTGAACACGCACAAAAGACAGACACAAAAGAAAAATCATTATTTTTGTTTTCTTCACGCACAATCAAATTTCTCGTAGCTTCATACAATTACGGTTGAACCACTGATGTCACATGGACTATTTTATCGATGTCCTTACTACATTCTGGGCCTTGAATCTGTCAGTTGTATTGTGTGGGTCAGAAAGCTCTCGGATTTCATCAAAAATATCCTAATTTGTGTTCCGAAGATGAATGAAGCTGTTACCGGTTTGGAACGACATGGGGCTGAGTAATTAATGGAATCATTTTTATTTTTAAGTTTCATTTTTAACATCACCAATGAAATCAGACAACTGTTCCATACATTTTATTGATTATGCTCAAAAAGCATTTTAAAAAGCGTATTTTTCAGGTTAGACCAGCTAATTCACATGTGCAGTCCTAAGCGCACATCTCAGGACACTAAGGTCTCAGGTTTCTACAGCTGCGTCTTATTTCAGAGGCTCTGAAATGACATGCAGCTTATAGCAACCGTAGCTTCTGACGGCAGCTGCAGTGATGCGATGACTTTACCAATTAACGATTGGCTCTTTTATTTAGAAGGCGGGACTATTCTGCCATACTGCGTATTGCACTTTCTCCCATTTATAAGAAATATGAGTGCTCTGTCTTTATATATCTAAAGTCTTTGAAATCGAAGAATGACCTGGTGTGAACACAATCAGTCCAAAATCAAGTATGGAGTTCATTTCGGGAGAAACAGCTCTGCAAATCACACTTTCTAGAAAGAGTTTGCTTTGGCTGGTAAACACATTTGAGCTGCCATTGGTCTGTGACATTTACACAAGAGGTAGGTGAAAGGAATCATCTTCAGTTAATTTCTTCTGTTTACTCTGTCGAAAAAAAAAGCTGGAAAAATCTTCATATCAGTTCACCCAAAAATTTAAATGATCATTATTTTCTTGCACTTATGTTGTTTCAAAAAGTATATATTTTGAAGCATGTTAGTAGCCAGACGTTTTGGTTACCATTGAATTTCACTGTGTGGACAAAAAACAAAAAATAAAAAAATCATATTATCAAAGAAACTCACACAGGTTTGGAAATGGGAGAAAATGCTTAAAATACATTTTCATTTGTGGGTGAACTATCCCTTAAAAAATTACACATAATGTTCTAATTACATAATTATTCACATGCATAGCACATGATCTGCCATAACGTCAACATTCAGACAACAGACATTGCCATCTTTGTAATTACAGAGATTCCAACTGCATCAGAATCAGTAAATGACATCACAAACATCCATGTTAATAATGGTTTAGACTAGAGAACTAATCCCGTCTGAATGGAGCTTTTGTCCCACACACACACAGATGAACATTTGAGCAGATGATAATAAATAACACAGATAATATTGGTACATAATGAAAGCCTTGGCCAGTCATAGTTTAATCTCTGCCCCGCAGGGTTTTATGGAAAAACATTGCTGGACCCACTGCAGGTGGGAACAGTAAAATCCGGAAGCGCTCTAATTTAAGCATGTATCTTTAATTGTTCAGCACATGACATTTGACCTCATAAACGACTTGCAGTCATTTGGAGAGTCAACAAAACCAGGAACTTATTGAAGGAAAAAAATGGACCCAGTGCTGTATGACAATGTACGAAAACAGCAGCCATTTAAAAAAACAAAACAAAGCACACACAGACTTTTATTCCCCACATGTCCTATTTACTTCAGAATTCAGAATGTTTTGACCTCGCTGGTATTTATAAACAGCAGATGGAAGCCCCCTTGTCCCAAAAACCCCTCTGGAAATGAGCTTCAATATGATGATCCGGCATGAAAGCGAGGGACAGAAAAAGAGACGGAGAGAGAAAGACGTTCATGTCTATTTTTGGCTCGGCTTAACATGATGTGGATTGCATCAGTTCTATTAGATAAGCACAGCCGTGTGGACTGCACAGAAACGATCTTCATCTTATCTTATGTGGTCTTCATCTCTTTCAGGGGGTCGGATCATTGAGAGTCCTTACGAGACATGCATGCTAATCTTCAGCACATCATCTAAAGACAAACTTATCTGATAAAGCAATGCCAATAATTGCAGCCAGAAGAGAAAAGTCGAGATGTGACGAGAAGCAGTGAGAAGAGGAAAACAGTCGATGAGAGGGAAAAAAGTGAGAGTGATTAAAAGACTCACAGTGACTGGCCTCAGGTGAACCTGGTTTGTGGTGTTCTTATCATCTTCCTGTGAGGGAGTGAGGAAAGAAAGGTCATTAGTTTGAGTTCTGCGTCTGTTCTGGTGTGTGAGACATGGTGTGTGTGGTTCTGTGTGTGTCTGGTGTGTGTGTGTGTGTGTGTGTGTGTGTGTGTGTGTGTGTGTGTGTGTGTGTGTGTGTGTGTGTGTGTGTGTGTGTGTGTGTGTGTGTGTGTGTGTGTGTGTGTGTTGGGGAGTCCTCCAGTCAGGTCAGACGCAGTCCATGTAACGCAGTCCATGTAACCAGTTGCAACAGAACTTTAAGCTCAGAAAGAGTTTGTAGTGTGTAGTATGTATGTTAAAGGGACAGTTCATCCAAAATGAAAAGACTGGTATCTACTCACCCTTATGTCGTTCCAAACTGCATTATTTTTTTCCTGTCGAACATAAAAGGAGAAATTCTGAAGAATGTTCATGTTGCTCCTTTCCACACAATGGAGCATATAGTGAGCAGGGGCCAGTTGAACCAGTTACAACATAGTACTAAATATTCAAACACTGCACCATTAAGTATAGTTGAAACCATGCTATGTATACCCTAATTATTTACAAAAGCATCCAACCAGTAGTAACAGTTGGAATACAATAGCAGACTGATTAAAGGGTTACTCCACCCCAAAATGAAAATGTTGTCTTTTACGGGTTTGGAACGACATGTGGGTAAGTGATTAATGACAAAATTTTCATTTTGGGGTGGAGTAACCATTTAAATTACTAAATTAATGTATGCGTGTCATCTTTTGTCACTATGTTATGTATAGCTAAAATAAATATAATGAAATAAATAAATAGCTTTCACTCAATATTAGGTGTATAAAAAAACAATACAGAAATAAATACAGAAAAGTGAGCTATAGGGTAGTTACAGATGTAACTACAGAAAATTAATTGTAGACGTAATAACAGGAACGTATTTTTAGATAAGTACAATGTAAAAATACATATGTACACAAAAAGTGCATTGTATTAAATTATTAATTAAAATGTAAGTATATAGTTAAAGAGACTTAATATAAAGTGGGTCCAAATAAAATACAATAAAAATTAAATTTCTTATTGATGGTTGTGTTAGTGATAAACCTACTAATGTAAAGCAGGCAAACAGAGAGTTTAACTTCCTTTTTTACATAAACACAAAAACCTCCCAAACTGGCAAGCATACTGTCACGGTGCACACAGCGGGGAGGAACGAGGAACACGAAGACGAGTATAAACTCAAATTAACAGTCTTTAATAAATCCAAAAGGGCAAGACAAGGCAAGGCTGAGACAGACAGGAACACGGGGGTTGTAACGAGTAGATCAGACAACACTAACTAAAAAGACAGCAACGTAAATACACAGGATAATCACCAACATAATAAAACACAGCTGGGACATAATTAACTAATAATGACACTAGACGAGGACAGGAAACAAACCAAATAAGGACACAAGAGGGAAACACATGACACTCATGACACATTACTGACATAACCCCCCCCCCCCCCCCTCCCGGAAGGCTCATCCCACACCGTAGCAGTACCACCGAGGAGGGGGGTGGGTGTGATGGAACAGACAGTTCGGAAGTGGTCCTTGTGGCTGTGGCCTCCTCCCTCGGCCCGGCCACTACAGCAGGAGCTCAGTCTAGGGGGTATCAGGAGTCCTCCGGGGATAAACACACAGGAACAGGACAATCCACAGGAACAGGAGCCCAACATGGGCTAGGCTCGTAATCTGAGACCTCTCTCTGGGTTATCTCAGGAACCGCCTCCATCTCTGCGACAGGAGGAGCTAGGGCTAGGGAATGGCCTTCGCGGACATAACTAGAGAAGCCGCCTGCCCCAGACGAGTCTTCATGGTCAAGACAAGACCGACATGACAAGGTAGATTAAAACGTTCCTGTGGACACGACAAGATTTTAAAAACATGTCTCCAGGGGACATGACGCTCCACTCCTACAGCCTGGAAACAGGGGAACTAAATGCACCGTCCCTGAAGTGAGCCACAGCTGGCGGGCTTGATGTCGCAGCAGCCAGCGGGCTTAACTTCAGATCAGCTGGCGGGCTTGAGTCAGCGGCGTACGGCGGGCTTGAGTCTTATAGTAGCTAAACACTGTGTATAGTTTAAATTAATTTATTCATGATTTTATATACACATGATTTTATATACACTTACGAGATCCGAGATACACTCACTGGCCACTTTATTAGGTACACCTTGCTAGTACTGGTTTGGACCCCCTTTTGCCTTCAGAACTGCCTTAATTCTTCGTGGCATAGATTCAACAAGGTGTTGGAAACATTCCTCAGAGATTTTGGTCCATATTGACATGATAGCACCACGCAGTTGCTGCAGATTTGTCGGCTGCACATCCATGATGCGAATCTCCTTTTCCACAACATTGCAAAGGTGCTCTATTGGATTGAGATCTGGTGACTGTGGAGGCCATTTGAGTAAAGTGAACTCATTGTCAAGTTCAAGAAACCAGTCTGAGATGATTTGAGCTTTGTGACATGGTGCATTATCCTGCTGGAAGTTAGCCATCAGAAGATGGGTACACTGTAGTCATAAAGGGATGGACATGGTCAGCAACAATACTCAGGTAGGCTGTGGCATTTAAACAATGCTCAATTGGTACTAAGGGGCCCAAAGTATGCCAAGAAAATATCCCCCACACCATTACACCACCACCACCAGCCTGAACTGTAGAGACAAGGCAGGATGGATCCATGCTTTCATGTTCTTTACGCCAAATTCTGAACCTACCATTTGAATGCCGCAGCAGAAATCGAGACTTATCAGTCCAGGAAACGTTTTTTCCAATCTTCTATTGTCCAATTTTGGGGAGCCTGTGCGATTTGTAGCCTCCGTTTTCGGTTCTTAGCTGACAGGAGCGGCACCCATTTTGATCTTCTGCTGCTGTAGTCCATCTGCTTCAGGGTTTGACGTGTTGTGCGTTCAGAGATGGTATTCTGCATACCTTGGTTGTGGCGGGTGGTTATTTGAGTTACTGTTGCCTTTCTATCATCTCTAATCAGTCTGCCCATTCTCCTCTGACCTCTGACATCAACAAGGCATTTTCGTCCACACAACTGCCGCTCACGGGATATTTTCTCTTTTTCGGACCATTCTCTGTAAATCCTAGAGATGGTTGTGCGTGAAAATCTCAGTAGATCAGCAGTTTTTTAAATACTCAGACCAGCCCATCTGGCACCAACATTCCACAGCCATTGAACCATTGAGCCATTCCACGTTCAAAATCACTTAAATCCCCTTTCTTCCCCATCCTGATGCTCGGTTTGAACTTCAGCAAGTCGTCTTCACCAAATCTAGAGGCCTAAATGCGTTGAGTTGCTTCCATGTTATTGGCTGATTAGCAATTTGTGTTACCAAGCAATTGAACAGGTGTACCTAATAAAGTGGCCGGTGAGTGTATATATATATATATATATATATATATATATATTAAAACATTGACAGTTTCATTACAGTTTCAAGTGTAGCATGAAATACTCATTTATCTCAATTATATATCGAGAAGCGGAAAGCGCACCATGAACATTCTTCAAAGTAATTTATTTTGTGTTCTACAGAATAAAATAATGCATACAGGTTTGGAAAAACATGAAGTTCAGTAATTGACAACATTTTCAAAATGTTAGTGATGTATCACTTCAGATGTTGTAGGTTGCATAATGTTACACATTACAGAGTAAGATTTTAGGTATGAGAGCTACTGAATTTTCTTCTTTTTATTTTTGCATACTAAGCTTCTTGGCCTTGGCTGTATGTGCTGTAAACAATAAACTGCAGTGTCCCCAAGTAGCTAGTGCTACACAGACAGTTAAACCACATTCCAGCCTTTAATGGAGCATAACTTGTAGATGTGTAGTGGTCAGTCCGGTCTCAAAGGAGGACTTTTAAGTGGATTTGCACATAAAACTCAAGAAAACTGATATAGGGCCACATCGTGTAGACCCACAGTCCAAACACTGCTGACACAAGGTGTTTCAAAGCCAACAAAAGATGCTTTCAGGGAGTTATGTAAGCAAAGGCTTCTGACAACTCTTATGAAATATTGTGACTTCAAGTAAGGCATGGTTGTGGAGGAGTACTTCAGTTTGAGAAATCGAGGAAAGTTTATATTTATAAGTTGAACAGCACAAAGTCTTTTCCAGGTTTGACTTACCACTTTTGTGTGGTTAAATCATTAAAATATTAGTCAAACGTGCTAACAAATCAACTCAGCAGTGCGCCGTGAGGTGTTTGGCACATATTTGCCTTAGAAGATTCAGTAAAAAACCTCCAGGCTACTGTATTTTCACACGCAGCCCGCAAACTTTACCTGAAATAAAATAATAAAATGTATGTTTCGATGAAAGCAACAATACTAGAGCGTCTGCTCTAGCGATTCCTGCTAACACAATTTTTCTTTCAATGGGTGTCAAACTTTATCGGCTGATTTGAAAATTGACAGTGTGTAAAGATGAAAAACAAGTTGGAAAAGATGTCAGTTGCCAAAGAAACCGAGACATGACTGAAAGACACTTTTCTGTGGAGACAGTCTTGTGAAATTAGCAAAATGTCACTCAGAGACTCATTAGCTTGAAGCCGAGGAGATGGAGTTAGTGACTCAAGACACTGTGTGAGAATAACATCTTGTCAAAAGGTTTTCTTTTTGTGTTTATCTGAGCTTTTGGGATAACAGTGGAATCAATTGAAAAGCCAGGTGAGTTCCTCTTTGGAGAAGAAGATGAAAAAGTGAATAGCCCTTTTACCTCCTAAGGATATCAATAACCTGTTTGCCAAGTGAACAAGCACTTAAAACAGGATCAATGGAAGATGAGAGTTAAGTCAACAAAGTGGAAACACAGACATGAAGACTCCAAAAACTTACTTACTCTCACTTATCTATCTTTCTTGTTCACTGTTTGTTCTTTACTTTGGTTTGTGAGCCAGTGTTTGTACTGCAGACTGAGCACAATACTCTAACATCCTATCAAAGGCACAGTATGCTTTTATGACCCACGAGCACTTTGACAGATTGAATGAATCCTAAACTCCCTGGTCTCTTTTATCCTTATCAGATTCACATCTGGAGTTTTGGAGTCAGCATTTGCCATCTATTACTAAGATAGGACAGTGTTTGGTTACTCACGTTGCATGTCTTTTTGTATGCGCTACCTGTAACAGCTGCTCACTGGGCTATTTGAACAGCATTTCTCCACTGTGAAAGGCAGGTCGGTTTGCTGAAAACAGCAAAGGGAGCACAATGCCCTGGCCCAGTCATGAACTCCAGAGTATAATATCTTATCTAGCGGACAATTGAAAGGTTTGGTGAGTCAGAGGATGTTAAAAGACACACACTCTGGGTTGGCAGCTGTTATGACACAATACAGCCACACATGAAACAGAAACCGCTCACATCTTATTATTCCCTAATGAAAAGTCCAGCATAGCCCGTCACCAGCATAAGTTGTGTTTAGGGGCTGTGGGTGTGCTGGTGTCTCCGTCAGTCTTCTCAACAAGCTTAAAAGGTTGAACATTTTAATTATGTCATCATTTACTCGCCCTCATGATATGCCAAACCTGTATGACTTTTATGACTTGCTTTCTTACGTGTAACACAACAAGTATTTTATAGATTATAGGCTATTAGTTGGTCTTTTCTGTGCTTTTGAATAAAGTGAGCTTAACTGTGTTCAGTGTGCACTTGTACTGTACTTCAAATCTTAAAAGTATATATTTTTTTAGAAAACAGTATTTGTAGATAATATACAATCAATAAATAGAAATGCCCCAAATCGTGTAATTATTTACTCACTCTCATGTCATTCTAAAGCTCTATGAGTTTCTTCCTTATGTTGAACTCAAAAGAAGACATTTTGAAGAATCAAACAGTCATTGGTCCCAATTAACTTCCAAAGTAAGAAAATAAATACTATGGAAGTCAATGGGGACCATCAACTCTTTGATTACCAGCATTCTTCAAAATATTTTATTTTGTGTTCAACATTAAAAGCAAACTGATACAGGTTTGGAACGACATGAAGGTGAGTAAATAACGACAACATTTTCATTGGGTGAACTATCACTTTAAGTGTACTTAAGGAGAATAGACCTTCTTGGTTGTTTCTAAACATTCACATTTTTTTAAAGGTGCACTTTGCAATAATATCAAATTAAAAGTTTTACTTTAAAGTATGTTTTAAACCGTTATGTTTTAATATTTTTTGTTATGCTTTAAAGTACATTTTGACTAACATACTAAAGCACAATTCATCTACTTGATTATAATTTTGACTATCATTTTATCCAATATTACATTTAAAAAAACAACGCTTTAAGTGTACTGAATTGCAACCTCATTACGAATTACAAATATATTTGAACACATGACATGGGTTTCTACAGAAATGACAAAGCATATTTTAGTTTACCATAGTTGCTTGTCACTAGATTTGGCAGTACATTTGAACCATATTTCAGTAAAATTACATATAAAGATTTACTTAACCGGGTCACAAGCACTCTAAAGTATATTATTTCCATAGTAATTGTATAGTATGATACAGCTTACTTTTTAAGCAATTGTGTTAAACAAGCTTTCAAAATGACACTAAAGCACCAATAAAAGTATCATAATCATGATCCAGATTATCTGTTCGCTAAATTCTAAGTCATCTGAGATGCTGTTATGGTTATTTTCCATCTTTTTTAAAGCTTAAGCGCTCTAGTCCAAATTCATTATAACTGCATGGAAAAGAGTGACCAGCACATTCATCAAAATACCTCTCTTTGAAATAAAGTCATACAGGTTTGTAATGATTTGAGGATGAGTAAATAATGACTTTTGGGGGGGGGGGGGGGGGGGTTAAACTGTCTACAAAACCACTACAAAATCCTTGGTCAACCAGCTTAAACTTATTTTCCTGGTGAACAACATGGCCAAGCTTGTAAAAACTTGTAACAACTAGCATAAACTAGCCTGAAAATCCATCCTGGTCTTTTTGGCTGTATTAACAGTAGGTTAAAATGAAAAAGAGAGAAGAAAAAGAGAGATAGAGGAGGAGAATGTGACCCATGCTTCACACAATCACCATCAAATTGACATAAAGATCACAAAGACACAAATCACAACTTGGTTTTAACCTTTCCACAAAAACACTGTGCTCTCACCAATGAAAAACATGTTTGGTCTTGCATAAAAAAAGATTTTAAAAAAGCAGAAGTACTGATATCAATCTCTACTAGACTCACCACTCCAGCGAGTAGGCAGTGTAGAGTGGTAAACACACATTTAAATAACCGACTAATGTTACCTAACGGTTACGAGTGCATCCCTAAGGTAAGACCAGCTTTTGTTTCTCACAGAAAGCACGAGGGTGGGTCATCTCTGGTGTCAACTGTCCATTAGCAGGGTGGAGGACAGACAAAAAGAAGTACAGGCGCTTGTGTGCATGTTTCTCAAACATGTGCTTCTGGGCTACAGCAGGGATATAAAGAGACAGAAGGACTCAGAAACCGATCCAGGCTGCAGGGAGCTGACTCACCCTCTCAAATGGCAGTGGGCTTGGTCTCTCTGATAACCGAGCCGAAGGAGCTTTGTGAGGCTGTGAGAGGAACAACACATGTCGCTCACCTGATAAGCATTGGGGAGCTTTACTGCAGGACACAAACACCAGCGAAACTCCTCCTCTCCGCCTGTTCAGTAACCTGACACAAGTTGGACAGGGATAGGTATTGTATTTTAAACATCACACTGGTGGTTTGCTGATTGTTGTGGTGTTGAACCTCACACTGACGTGTCAGGCCTTCCAAGAATGCACTTCTGCCACTTTTCACCCTAAAGAATTAGAGCATCTGAAAAAAATATTTGTTCTCAGCCGTTTGATTTAATTATCAACATTGTTTCAGCAGTTTCTCTGAAAATAAAATAAAATAAAATAGACACAAATTATACTGCTGAAAGACAGTTAGAGTATGGAGCTACAACATTTAATATGAATCACATAGTTCATTTAATTCAGTCTTGAAATAATTTTATGATTGAGTTAATTATGAGATCAGAGTTTTGATTCTAAACTTTGGCATTGTTACTTTTAAATGTTACATTTTCATTTTTAAAATGCTTGTTAAACGAGTTTTTATGTATGTAATATTGTAAACTATGCTGTATTCATCCAAATAAATTCAAGTTGTCTTATATTTTTTTGTCCATGGGCATCCTTGCTTATTAATAAATGTTCAACTTTTCATTATTACTGTTGCCTCTAGTAATTCTATGTGAGATTTCTAATTTCCAACCCATTTTAAGCCAGCAATATAGTAATTTTTCAACAATAGTTGAGTTAAATTACACAACCCAGCATATTGTGTCAAACATTTAACCCAACCAGCTGGGTCAAAATAACCCAGCTTGTTTTCTGTCCAATATTTAACCAGCGCTGGTTTGCCAAATAACCCAGAAATGGTTGTTTAACCCAGCATTTAGAAAATCTGAGAAAAGTTATCTTCTGGAGCTCTAGACTAGAGGATACTATGTGTTTTTTGTCAAGAGAAACATCTGAAGTATCTCAAAAGTAAAACAAAATATTTCCAATTTGTCTCATGGCTGTCTATGAGTAACGATTGAGGTATTATTATCTTTTCTTTAGGTTGGTATAATGGCAAACCTGAAACTTTGAAACTTTGTCGACATCTGTTCTGAGACTGGTGTATTTTGTCAAGAGAAACACCTGGTTTAAAAAGTCTCAATTTGCTCTCTCAATTTGGTCTCATGATTGTATGTTAAATGGATAGTTCACCCAAAAATGAAAATTATGTCATGTATTACTCACCCTCATGTCATTCCAAACCCGTAAGACCTTCGTTCATCTTCGAAACACAAATTAAGATATTTTTGATGAAATCCGAGAGCTTTCTGACATAGCTTCGTAAAATAATGGTTGAACCACGGATGTCACGTGGACTATTTTAACGATGTCTTTACTACCTTTCTAGGCTTTGAAACATGTCTGTTGTGGAACTGTCTATGGAGGGTCAGAAAGCTCTCTCATCAAAAATATCTTAATTTGTGTTCCGAAGATGAACAAAGGTCTGCAGATTTGGAACGTTATGAGGGTGAGTAATTAATTAAATAATTTTCATTTTTAGGTGAACTATCCTTTTAAAAAAGAGTTAATTTGTGATCTAGTTTATTACGCTCATGGCTCATGAGAAACAGCTGAGATATTAAAGAGATCTCATTTGTCTTTTCTTTAGTTTGGGAGGTTGGCAGATCTAAACACAGTTTTGACTACTGAGATCTCTTCTGAAATTCAGAAGATCACTGGAATATTTTTCTCAGGAGAAATATCTGAGGAGCAAAATTACTTTAAAAGTCTCTTTTTTTACTCTTGATTTAATCTCTAGGAGAAACAACCAAGATTAAAGTAATTAATTTGTGACTTTTCTTTCCTAAGAGAATTACAGAGTGTGTTTGTCCTGTACAAATGAAGACAAACAACTATGAAGAAGAGACAGAAAAAAGGGTGCATGGGGAGAAAGCAAAAAACACCAGTGTCACTTTTCAATGACAACAGAGTATTTCCTCATGGTTTGTTGTACTATTGAGGCTCATGTGATTCACACTTAGCAAAAAAAAAAAAAACTGCATTAGTACACTAAGCAGGCTGTTTGTGGCAACACCTACATAATATTTTTTTTCTATTTATGATTTTAATAGACTCAGATAAGGTGATAATTTCCATTTGGATGAGCATGATGAGAGCCTGGACAGATACAGTTGATGTTGCTTAAAGGCCCAGAAATGCATGTTGCAATACCTTTCTTTTAGGGTGAAAACAGAGGAGACGTGCTTCTCTCTCCCAGGGGCGTTATAGCCTTTCATCAGCACTGGGGCACAGGCTTCCCTTCAAGTAAAAAAATGTACCCTTATTTTCAAGGGGGGTCCAGGGGCATGGACTCTCCTGTGAGATTTATTTTCTGCAACAACAGCACAAAAGCGGTCCGAATCCTGGTGACTATGTGAGCATCATTTTTTTTTTTTTTGTGTTATGTTACACAATTCTGCAACTATGGGCTACAGATGATTTCACAAGTTCAGTTTCTTATCTGCATAAATGTACCCTAAACATAATTTTACAAGACAACGTTCATTACCAAACAGATGGATAATAGACAAAAAAGTTTACTTTCTTCACTTCTACACATTAGACAGATGAATTTATACTTCAATAAATGTTTCTTGAGCAGCAAATCAGCATATTGGAATGATTTCTGAAGGTTCGTGTGACATTGAAGACTAAGTAATGATATTGAAAATTCAGCTTTGGATCACAGGAATAAATTACATAATAGATTAATAGATTAATAATTACAAATAGAATCAGAATCAGCTTCATTGCCAGGAATGTTTGTTTACACATACGAGGAATATGTTTTCATGACAGAAGCTACCGCAGTGCAACAGAATGACAGAACAAAAACACACAGATAATAAAAAGAAGAATTTAAAATAACAAGTAAAATAGCAATATACAAATTGACAATTGTATGTACAGGTATATAACAATGGACAGTTTTGTTTGTACAGGTATATTATGTGCAATTGAAGTGTAGACTAAGTATGTGTGTAAGATAAATAAGTGTAAAAATAGTGTGTGTACCATAATTATTGTCAATTGTTCATAAGATGGATTGCCTGAGGGAAGAAACTGTTTCTGTGTCTGGTCGTTCTGGTGCTCAGAGCTATGAAGCGTCGACCAGACGGTAACAGTTCAAAGAGGGAGTGTGCTGGATGTGAGGGGTACAGAGTGATTTTGCCAGTCCTTTTGCTCAATCTGGAAAAGTACTGTTTTTGGAGAGTGGGGAGGGGTGTACTAATGATTCGCTCAGCAGTCCGGACTACCCTCCGTAGTCTTCTGAGGTCAGATTTGGTAGCTGAGCTGAACCAGACAGTTATTGATGTGCAGAGAACGGATTCAATGATGGCAGAGTAGAACTTTTTCAGCAGCTCCTGTGGCAGGTTGAACTTCCTCAGCTGACGAAGGAAGTACAGCCTCCGCTGGGCCTTTTTTTTACAATGGAGTCTATGTGATTTTCCCACTTCATGTCCTGGGGGAAGGTGCTGCCCAGGAATCTGAATGACTCCACTGCAGTCACGGTGCTGTTCGTCATGGTGAGTGGGGGGGGAGCAGAGGGGTTTCTCGTGAAGTCCATGATCATCTCCACAATTTTGAGCGTGTTTAGCTCCAGGTTGTTAAGACTGCACCAGACAGCCATCTCTTTAATCTCCTGTCTGCAAGCATACTCGTCACCTTCCTGGATTAGGCGGATCAGTGTGGTGTCGTCTGCAAACTTCAGGAGCTTAACAGAGGGGTCTTTAGATGTGCAGTCGTTGATGCACAGAGAGAAGAGCAGTGGGGAGAAAACATAGCCCTGAGGATTTCCAGTGCTGATCGTACAGGTGCTGGATGAAAATTTTCCCAGCCTTCCTAGCTGCTGGCTGTCTGTCATGAAGCTGTTGATCCACTGACAGACGGAGGTGGGCACGGAGAGCTGAGTTAGTTTGGGCAGGAGGCAGTTTGGAATGATGGTGTTAAAGGCCGAGTAAGTCCACAAACAGGATCCTCACATAAGTCCTTGGTCTGTCTAGATGTTTCAGAACATAATGCAGTCCCATGTTGACTGCATCGTCCACAGACCTGTTTGCTCTGAAGGCAAACTGAAGAGGATCCAGCGAGGGTCCAGCACCAGTTTTTCAAACGACTTCATGACCAGAGATGTTAGAGCCACAGGCCTGTAGTCATTTAGTCCTGATTCTCAATTTATCCAGAATCGTGCAGCTCTAGTTTATATGTTGTTATTACTGCATATAATTCATTTAAATCGAAGTTTAATTTCATAAAGTACAAGTTCATTCAAAATGCACAATTTTTAGCATTTTGTGTTTTTCAGTTGAACAAAATACTTTTTCCTTATATATTTCATCATTGAGGATTAAAAAAAAAAGTCTAAAAATCTTGTCTCGTCTCGTTCTCGTGAACTCAATCTCGTCTCGTCTCGTCTCGTGGGATAAGTGTCTCGTCACACCTCTACAGACTGGTATAACACAGTCTGGGACTGGTGTTTTTTTTTTTTTTTTTTTTTCAGAAGACCTGGCACACCTCATCGTTGCAGATCTGAATTGCAGGTGTGGGAGAGAGGGGGGTTGCTGGAGGTGTTAATAGTTGTGTGGAGAGGTGTCCAGAGCAGGCTTGGGGTGTTTTTTCATACCTGCAATAGAACTCATTCAAATCGTCGGCCAGTTGTTGATTCTCCACAGTGCTGGGAGATGGTGCCTTATAGTTTGTTATCTCTTTCAGACATTTCTACACTGATGCACTTTCACACTGAGTCACTGGAAGAGAATTGGATCCTTAGTTTATCGGAATAATTCCTCTTTGCCACTCTGATCTCGTTTTCCAGTGTGTATTTGGCCTGTTTATGCAAGATTTTATCCCCCTTCCTGTAAGCATCTTCTTTGGCCTGACGGGGCTGTCTGAGTTTTGCAGTAAACCATGGTTTATCGTAGGTTAAATGGGAATATAGTCAAAAATATAGTCAAGATGGCACTGCTGATGGCAGCCTTCGTGGCGTCGTCCTGGTAATAATATTTCCCAATATTACTGTTTTTGCTGTCTTTTGGTCAAATAAATGCAGCCTTGGCAATCATAAGAGACTTCTTTCAAAACTATTAAAAAATTGTACCGACCCCAAGGGCAAACTAAAGAGAATAGAGCTGGCTGTGTATATGACTTGTTCACTGCTGCAGAAGTGTTCACCTCATGTTCACCTGCATATTAAATATATGCAAGGTCAGACTGTGCCTGTCCATTATATATTCTCTATTTACCCATTTATCCGTATCTGACTCCACTCCCACCCTGCCCTGGATGACTTCGATCCAGCTGTTGTTTTGGAAACCCTCACCAGCTCTATGGTTTGGATTGACTGAGAGTGAGAAGGAGCGAGGGAGGGGGTGAAGCACGAAGAAAAGTAATAAAGAGGGAGTTCACTTCAGTTCAGCGTTATTGTTTTTTTTTTTTTTTTTGGAGACACGAAGCCTCTGTGAGAAAATGAGTCAGCGCTGAAGTGAGTGAGAGGGATAGAGAGAGAAATTGGTGAGAGAGCCGAAAGGAGGTGGTGGAAAAGAGAAAGTGGCATTTCAGAAGTGACAGATCTGCTGAAGCTGATTGGCACATGCTGTTAGCGGCCGCAATAATGGCCCGCTCTCACTCAGCAAATGTGTAACTGCTCATATTAAAAGCCTTACACCGTGGAAAAACTGTTGAGGGCTGATGGTGCACAAGTTGTCCTCAAGTGACTCTGTAAACATTCACTTCCTCTCATTGCCCTACAGACATTACAAATTAGCGAAAGACCTGAAATATTTTAAGATTACTGAAAGGTCATGGACTTCAAAATATAATTGTATAAATGGAGGAAGCTAAACATGGGGTGTTCACATACAGATTTATGGCCCTCATTGTGTCTCAGCCTTACAAAAGGGCCGGCCACAGGCCATTCACTGATAGTCTGATGCCAACTGGACTAAAAATGACAAACACTGGCATAAATCACCAGTTCAAATATGATATCAGATACCAGATCAGGTTTATTTATTTATTTTAGTTGAAAGAAAATATGATCATATTACCCCAATTTTACAGTCTCTGCACTGGCTACCTATTAATTTCTGTATCAGTTACAAAATATTATTACTTACCTATACGGCTCTATATGGTTTGGCTCCTGCATACCTAACTAGTCTTCTATCACGCTACAATCCAACCCGCTCCCTAAAGTAGCAAAACTCTGAACTCTTGGCAGTACCTAGGATAGCAAAGTCCACTAAAGGAGGTCGAGCTTTTTCATATTTAGCTCCCAAACTGTTGAATAGCCTTCCTGGTGACATTTGGGGTTCAAACACACTCTCTCTGTTTAAATCTAGATTAAAGACACATCTCTTTAGCCAAGCATTAATATAATGCATCTCACAATCTTGTAGTGCAGTTATATCTGATCAAATGCACATTATTATGCTTTAGCTTGGTTGAAAAAATATTTTTTACTTGGATGGAACAACAGCTACGCTAATTATGTCTCTATTTGTTTCTCTGTTTCTGCCACGGGGTAACTAGGAATTACACAAGTTTCAGTCTGGATTCAGTCTGCTTTTCCACAACAGAATAAAATAAAATCAAAAGTAGACTGACCGAAAATCAGTTTTAGTGATATGCATTTAACTTCAGATGTCAGATATTGTTTTTGTTGTTGTTGTTGTTGTTTAATATCAGATCCAACAATAAATGGCTCATGAATACAAGATCACACAAGACCAGTATTACAACACTGCACATGAGTGAAAAACTATGCTGTTCACATGCAAAGTAACTTGATTAGCTTTTTTAATTAATTTTATTCAACAGCCATTCATGCTCAAAGAGAAGTGCTATATACAGTATCTCACATAAGTGAGTACAACCCTCACAGGTTTGTAAATATTTTATTTATATAATTCATGTGACAACACTGAAGAAATGACACTTTTCTACAATGTAAAGTAGTGAGTGCACAACTTGTATAAGTGTAAATTTGCTGTCCCCTCAAAATAACTCAACACACAGCCATGCATGTCTAAACCGCTGGCCAAATTAGGCCCAATTAGCCATTTTCTCTCCCCGGTGTCATGTAACTCGTTAGTGTTACAAGTTCTCAGGTGTGAATGGAGAGTAAGTGTATTCAATTTGGTGTTATCACTCTCACTCTCTCATACTGGTCACTGGAAGTTCAACATGGCACCTCATGACAAAGAACTCTCTGAGGATCTGAAAAAAATAATTTTTGCTCTACATAAAGATGGCGTAGGCTATAAGAAGATTGCCAAGACCCTGAAACTGAGCTGCAGCACGATGGCCAAGACCATACAGTGGTTTAACAGGACAGGGATCAGGGATGTTCTCAAATAATGGCATCTCCATGTATTTTTTAAAATCCACAAGTTCAATAAATGTAAGGTTGCAAGTTAAAAATTCTGATTTAATAATTTAATAAACATTTAGGTTGCAAACATTAGTTTATAGTTGATTGAGTACAGTTTATTTTGATAATTACATTAACTTCATACTGTGTGTAATGTAAATTGCAGTTTCTGCATTAATTTAATTTCTAATTAAATTTTTAACTGGATAATGAGAGTTTAAAGGAGTATCTGGTATGTTGACATTTTTGTGGTTACAATTGTGCTGAAGAGTAGACCACATGAAGGTAAATACTACGTTGACTCTATTAGCAATGGCAGTGACAAGTAACTTATCTTGTATCTTAATTGTTCATGAAATATACATGCTAAATAAGTTACATTTAGCATGTGCTTATGATAGATGGGGATTTGAACTGGGAAAAAAGATAATATAGATTGGTTCCAGGCCCACAAACCCATTAGTTGAAGCAACTTTTTTTTATTATTATTTATTTTTGAGTAATCAACTTAAATTATGCGTTTATGTTACAATTTATTACGTTTTTCTAGCTCAGTGCAGTTTGTTGGTTGAACATAATTTCATTATTTCATGTTTTCATAATTAAAAAAAATTATGCAAGCTGTTGCGTTAATTGTTTATTTGTATTTTTTTAGCTAAAATTATTTTTTAGAGTGTACTATTTATTTCACTGTTATTCATAATTTCTGTACTTACAGCTCTGTGAAAATTAATTTGCTATCTCTGTAAGAACTATTCTTTACTATTAAAGAACTATTAGAATTATTCCGGTGGCGCTGCTGAGTTCAGTCGCCTGAGAGTTAGCTCCGCTCAGAAATTTTGCTTTTATGTGTTTTTTTAGGTTTTTTTTTTACCTATTTTTACTCCTCTTTTACACGTGTAACGTCTGCAATGATTATGTATGATAAAATAACACTTTTGGACATTGGACAGCGCTACACTAACCTGATCCAGGACACTTTATCCACGGATCCAGCGTGGCCATTGGAGATACTTCGGAGCACCGAAGTTAACAAAGGCCGCCTCAATAATCCCAGGAGGCGAAGGAAACACCGCGGGAAACGCGCTGGAATACGCAACAGACTGAGGGAAAGGGCTCACAGTCCTCCTCTGCCGAGAGTTTCTGCTCGCTAATGTCCAATCCTTGGAGAATAAGATGGCGATCTTAGAGCCAGGATTAGTTTCCAACGGGACATCAGAGATTGTAACATCCTTTGTTTGACCGAAACATGGCTCACGCCGACGGTCCCGGACCACCGCTGTAACGCCGTCTGATACTTCTCTGTTTTACGGATGGACAGAACAGCCGAAGCCGGGAAAACCAAAGCGGTGGAGTGTGTTTTATGATTAACAAGAAATGGTGTGACCCCAGGAATATCTCCACTCTGTCGCGTTCCTGCTCGCCTCATCTGAACATCTCTCCATGATCTGCCGCCCATTCTATCTGCCCGGGAGTTTACGTCGATCATCGTTACTGCCGTTTACATTCCACCACATGCAGATACTAGCCTGGCTATGTCCAAACTCCATGATGTGCTCAGTGGATACATCAATAATCACACTGACGCTGCCTCTATCATCGCTGGGGACTTTAACAAAGCCAGTCTCAAGAAGGTCATGCCGAACTTTCATCAACATATATCCTGTCCAACCAGAGGACAGAATACACTCGACCATTGCTACACTCTCAAAAATGCTCAAACAAAGCCCACTCACACTGCCGCTTTTGAAAAATCAGACCATGTCGCCATTTTTCCTCACACCGGAATACAAACAACGATTGTTCAAATCCCCCCGGTGAGAGGGAAGTGACGCGCTGGTCCCCCCACTCTGAAGCCACGCTTCAGGCGTCTCTTGATGACGTCGACTGGGACATGTTCGGCAGTTCATCTGACGTCAGCGAATTCACGGATGTAGCATTAAGCTTTGTCAACATGTTAACCGAACAGGCCACTGAAACGGTAATAATAAAAAGACTTTCTCAAATCAGAAACCGTGGGTGGACAGAACAATCCGTGATGCGGTTAACATCGAACTGCGCATACACGCCGGTATTTTGTCGGGTAACATGAGCGAATACAAAGCATCGTGCTATGCCCTCCACGTGCAGTTAGAGCTGCCAAACTCTGATACAAGGAGAGAATTGAGTCACACTTTCAGCTCAATGACTCTCGACGCATGTTGCAAGGACTAAAGACCATCTGTTCTTCTCTGAAATAACTCCTCCGCTGAGGTGAGAGCAGATCCGTTGCTGGCGAAGAGCTAAACACTTTCTACGGCGCTTTGAATGTAATGGCGGCAGTGTGACTCTGCGATCAGCGTGTCAGAGCAGAGACAGAGCAGCGAGCATGTTATTCACTCTGTCAAGATGAAGTTCGGAGGGAACTAAGGAGAGTGAAGTCAGGAAAGCAGCAGGACCCGATGGGATTACTGCCGCGTTCTGAGGTCCTGCGCCGATCAGCTTGCTGGTTTGTTTACTTCCATCTTCAATGAGTCCCTTGCTACTTCTGTGGTTCCCACCTCCTTTAAAAAATCTGTCATAATCCCTGTGCCTAAGAACAGTAAACCCTCTTGCCTGAATGACTACGTCCATTGCCCTCACATCAACAGTCATGAAGTTTTTGAGAGACTTTAAAAGAAACACATTTGCTCCTCCATCCCTGCTACTTTGGACCCTCTTCATTTGCCTATCGGCCAAATAGGTCTACTGATGATGCCATCTCCCAGGTACTGCACTCCTCCCTTATCACATTGACAGCAAAAAATGGCAACTATGTCAGGCTGCTATTCATCGACTATAGCTCCGCTTTTAACACTATAGTCCCCACCAAGCAGCTGTTTAAACTTTCAACCTCGGCATAACCTCTTCACTTTGACTGGATTCAAGATTTCCTCACCGCCAGACCACACTGGTGAAAGTCGGCAGTTCACTTCAACTCCATCACCCTGAACGAGGAGCCCCACAGGGCTGTGTCCTGAGTCCCTTGCTATACTCTCTTACACCCACACTCGTGTCCTCTCACAGCTCCACTTCCATCATTAAATTTGCTGATGATACTGTGGTTCTGGCCTCATTAACAACGATGATGAGGCCGCATACTTGGATGAGGTAGAGAGACTTACATCATGTGCCAGGACAACTGTCTCTCTCTGAACGTGAGCAAAACTAAGAGCTGATCGTGGACTTCAGGAAGAGACAGCAGCGGCCCTACACTCCTCTTATGATCAGTGGGACCCCTTTGGAGAGGTGAGCAGCTTCAAGTACCTCGGTGTAAACATCTCAGAGGACCTGACATGGACTGCACACATCCAAACACAGGTCAAGAAAGCCAGGCAAAGACTGTACCATCTGCGACAGCTGAGGAAATTCGGGGTCTCACCAGCAATCCTGAAAACTTTCTATTCAGGGGCCATAGAAAGTGTACTGACTCATGCATCTCAGTGTGGTATGGTAATTCCTCGAACCAGGACTGCAAAGCTCTACAGAGAGTCGTGCGCTTGGCTGACGCATCTCAGGTCTGCTCTCCCCTCTCTGCACATCTACCTCAAACGCTGCAAAAGCAGAGCTGCTAAAATAATCAAGGACTCAAACCACCCCGGCAACCATCTTTTCTGTTACTGCCATCTGGCAAGCGCTTCCGGAGCATGATGGCAAAAACCGAGACTGAGGAGGAGCTTCTTCCCTCAGGCCATCAGGCTCCTAAACACAAACTCAGTTTCATAAACATTACAAGACTCGTTTACATTTACCATCATCTGTATTGCTGCTACATGTACATACCCGGTAACAACCCGTTTGCACACCCCTCCTGCACATCCCTGTCCACATTACTACTTATTAAGTCCCTGTATACTGTTTTTTGAACATCTTATTTGTTTTGCAACATCTTATTTGTCTTGCACTTTTTTATTCTTTTTTTTATTGCACATTGTACTCTTTCTTTTTTGCTTATATTTATATATATGCTCCTGTGTTTGTGTTACTTCTATTTAACATTTATTTCTTTTGCACTGTCCACTGAGGCGGACCTGACTTGATTTGCTTTCACTCTGATTTTACCCGGTATAATTTAGTATGTGACGAATAAACGAACCTTGAACCTTGAACCCTGAAGTGATTGTGGTAACATTCAAGTAAAAGTTTTGCATAATTGCATAGAAATGCATGGACTCAAATGTAATTCTGAAATAACGTAGCTTTGTTTGTTACTTCCCTGATACAGTATAATTATTCAGAGAACTAGCTGTATTTATTCTTAGCCCAATAAACAACACCTAAACCTTAATTTCAAACTGCAGTTTAAAATTTTAAATTAAAATAAAAAAATTATTATTTAATTTTTATTATTAAAATCAGCATTCAAGCTTACATTTACGCAAAGCTTACAGACTTTGTACAGTCATAATAAATCTAAGTCTAAAAAACATATGCTATGTTTTTATTACTGTGAAATGAAGATTACAGTGACAAATTCCAAAAGTTCAAAAATATTTTTTAAAGTTCAAAAATATTGCTTCTGCATATTGGTTGTCTGTCATATATAATACAAACAATCTGTATCAGTTGTAAAAACAGTATCAATTTTTCTCAGAATTTCAAGCTCATCTCAATTTTAGCCCAGCCCTAAACCACAAATATAACCAAAACAAACCATAGATAGTTGCTTTACATATCGGTCAGCCAGTCTCTTCCTGTCTAACTGGCCAGTTCATGGCTAGAACCAGGAAGTCCAGACCTTATGACCTCCAGTCAAATGTTTAGCTACAGTATGTGAGACAAGTGGCCTTTCATAAGTGTCTCACACCACAAATGCCACATGTTTATAATGCTGTGTCAAGTTAAAAGTACTTCAATCTGTTGCTCTCCGTCTGGTTGCGTTTAAAAGCAACAATGCCTCCAACACAAGACCATGTGCCTCCTAATGTTACTAATGTCAATGACTCCAATAAAGTCCCACCACAACAGCCATATCCCCCATCCCCCTGATCTCTGACAAATCCTCTCATGACCCATATCTGTAGAGTCAACATCCTCAGAAGCCCAATTACCCTCTTTCCAGCTCAAAAGCAACACAGAACTGTCCCCATTGTCGCCCCGCCGAGGCCCGCAAACACCAATCTGGAAAAGGCCTCGAAATCTGTACCAAACACACGCTGCTTTGGGAATGTTGCCTCTGATTAGCGCAGGGACAGGAAGACATTCAGGACTGGTTTTCGTGCGAGAGGCCGGGCAGCAGAAGTGGGGAGTAATGGACAACCGCATCGGGACGAGATGGGGACGGTTGGGGTTTAGAGAGCGTTTTCATGAGGGATTAATATCCTTTTAAAATAAGCCACCGGAACGTACATGAACACAGCTGGAGTTGATAGTATGGCTATAGGTAGCATGTTTGTTTACAACCTAGACATCTTTGCGAAAGATAATATCAAATGAGGGCACGTAACTTTCTATGAGATGTGACTGGGTTTTTGAAGTCCTGCCAGTGTTTTGAGAGATGGTCTTGGAGGCTAAGTAGCTGTCCTCTCATATGCCTGAGGGCAAACATCTGGATCCAAAGTTGAGACCTGACACACTTAAGATGGAAGAGGAATCAGGTCATGGTGACCCATGCAGGGCACAGATCCAAATAAATAAATTAGTAGAGTAACAAGGCCACAAGGCTAAAAAATGTAAGCACTGACCTGCACTGGTATAAATATGTTTTTTGAATCTATAGAGACATGGATGAAGATCTGATTTCTCAGAACTAAAGACAGTGCATTTAACTTCAGGCCAGACTCTCTTGTAACCATATAACTGCAGAGCATGCGATTCTTGCAATATAGTTAGAGGCCAGTTCAACCCAGCCAGACACAATTAATGGTCTTATTGTGTTAGCCTGCGTGCTGCGCTGTCCATTCCAATCAGCCCAGAGTGCACATAATCTGATATTCTCTTTACATGCAAGGTGCACGCTGTGCATCCGCCACTTTTTAGCATCACTAAACAAAGCTCACTCTACTACCGAAACGTCACAAGGGGTTACGTCAATCAACAGAGCACCATGGCAGGCAACGTGGAATATTTCATACCACCGATATTCCACAGAGAAAGCTCTCTCACACACATACATACATGATGCGCAGATGTGTATTATCACGGCACACACACACTTCCACTCAGAGAAGCAACAACAGTCGACATCTCTCACTATTACAGGATGAGCAGTGTGAGGGAATAACTAACTAAAAGTAGTTTCAGTATAGTGACACTGGCTCAGTTGTTTTGAAAACAGTAAGTTTTCAGTAACAAGCTACTTATTTTCCAACAAGTAGCAGAGTAGTGTGACAATGCTACATTTCTATTTTGTAATATTGTATTGCATATACAGATTTACAGCAGAACAAAGAGGTAATATTGGTGACTCTCTTGAATATAAAGACCAGACTGAGAAGCTCAATTAATTTTTGCGAATTGGCTTGTTCAGATAATTTACTATTTTATCAGTTAGATTTTTTTTCTTTCTCTTTTTTTTCCACTGCTTTTTTGGTAATGCATTAAAGGTGGTTTAACAGTTCTATAAATACTTAAATAATAATCATAATAATAATATGAAATATGAAAAAAATATGATAAATAATAATACATATTCTATAAATAATAATAAGAATAATAAGAATAATAAAAATAGTTGTTGTTGTTGCTGTTGTTTATAATTATTAGCAAATTTATATACATTTATATAAATATAATTTATAATTTCACATGCTCAGAATATAATTTCACATGCTCTAATATTCTAACAAACATTTTTTTTAGGAAGACCACATTTATATATATTTACACTAAATACCACCACTGTTGTTTGAGCTATTTAATGTAAATAAAAGTGCTTCACAGCCCAGAATAACATGTTTACAAAATTTTAAAAAGAAAACACTTATAATGAATAATATTAATAATAAGAACTGTTGTTAATATATGAAAATATGCTGTAAATATATACATTAAAATACTTATTATTACTGTTGTTATTATTTTATTATTATTAACAATAATTGTATTATAATTTTTTTATTTGGTAAAAAATATATTCTGAGCTGTGAAGCACTTTGAGCTGGACTGTGTGTGGAAAATGTGCTATAAATAAAATGTATTGTTTTTATTTACATGAAATAGCTCAAATGACAGTGGTGGTATTTAGTGTAAATACGGTATATCTGAATGAAGTCAAAAAAGTTAATTAAATATTTTACTTGCATCCCCAACCCTTAGGAGCCTTTGTATTCAAGTCCTCAAAAACATGCTAGAAAATCTCATAATCTAAAAGCCTTGCAAGTTTTAAAACAAACAGTTTCTATGCCGCTGTAAGGGTTAATAAGAAGGATGATGACAGAAGTACAGAGAGCAATCAGCCTGTAAACCACAGGAACCAGCCGACAATACAATACAGAGCCCTAAAGCTACGACGTCCGTTATGTGACAAACCTCACATAGTTTCAGACTTTAATTATTTAACTGTTTACGCTGTAGGAATGTATCCTTTTTTGTAAACTTCAGACCTGGGGAAAATAGACAGTAGCAGAGCGTGGGTAGAACAGAAAGTAGGCCAGATAAACAGTGTTGCAGCAATAACATGTCTCGTTACATCACATTCATACATAATGTCATTTAAGGTTGCACCGGTATCCTGTTTATGTTTTCATGCGGCTCTAGACTATGGCGCTATAAAGCTGCTGGCTTAAGCCAAGATTTTCCATTCAAATGTCAAATGCAAGAGCGTCTTTCCCATTTCTGGCATTTGTCATGTCATATTCAGCAAATAAAGAGGATGAAATACGTTGCGTCCAAAGAAAACAGTCATTAATCCAAGAGGCACAGAGGGGACTGGGGAGATGGATAGGAAAATCAGCGGCACTGTATTTGAGCTAATATAAATTAATAGCTTCTGGTACAGGTCTCACTGGAGTTATCAATGGGACCGAGTCGCTTTCTCTGGGGGTAACAGACATAAAGAGCGAGAGGCTGAGAGTCTGGCACCAGTCGCTGTCTGTCTACTCAGACAGAGTGAGTTATGCTTCCAAGATATTCTTTGCCTACAGCTATCCTTTATCCCAGAATATAATGGGGTTGTAAGATGCAGAAATGGCTCATCTTGAGTATCTACTATTTGTGTGAAGGAAGCTGAAGTGACAATTAAAATGATTAATATTTGTCAGACCTTTAGAATCATAAGACCAGGATATAAATACAAAGAGAGATAGAAAGGACCAAAATACATATGAGAGGAGAACAAAAAAGAGGGAAATAGGAAGTTGAATGCAGACCTTGACTAAAAATACAAAAAGCATCGACTCTATCAAGTACATGTTTCACTATCGTGACAGCAGCTTAGCTGTTTTAATACTAGTGTTGCTTTTTTAGCAACAAACTATTTTTTTCAGTGAGTAGCGATGTACTGTGACAAAGCGTCAAAGCGCATTACAGGCAGGTGAGATGAGGTTATAATCAGAAGTATCCACTTTCTCTAATAGGAAATTATTTAATTAATTGGACCAATTTAAATAAACACCTCAAAGAATAATTTGAGCCCATGGGGAAAGTCTTTAGATAATCTGTTTTTGCATCATTGCATTTTTGTAAATTCTGTTCAATTTAATTAATTAAAATATAAATTCTACTCTGACTGCAGAATTAGAGGTGCATATTTATTTTATTTTGCACTGCTCATTATAGTAGTCATCATGAGCTTATACTGACACCTACTGACCTGAATATAATTTAACGTAAATTTAAAGTGATTTATTTTATGAAATGATATAAGCAGATAAATTCTGCTCTGATTGCAGAATTAAAGTTAAATATGGCCGTGCCCTCTCTTATGTTCAAAATTAGTTAGATAGTCATACATATGTATACATACAACCGAAATTCCAGAAATGTTGGGACATTTTATAAATTTGAATAAAATGAAAATTAAAAGACTTTCAAATCACATGAGCCAATATTTTATTCACAATAGAACATCGACAACATAACAAATGTTTAAACTGAGAAATGTTAAAATGTTATCAGCAAAAATTAGCTAATTTCAAATTTGATGCCTGCTACAGGTCTCAAAATAGTTGGGACGGGGGCATGTTTCCCATGGTGTAACATCTCTTCTTCTTTTCAAATCAGTTTGAAGACTTCTGGGCATCGAGGTTATGCGTTTCTAGAGTTTTGGTGTTGGAATTTGGTCCCATTCTTGCCTGATATAGGTTTCCAGCTGCTGAAGAGTTCGTGGTAGTCTTTGACATATTTTTTCATTTATTGATGCCCAAATGTTCTCTATAGGTGAAAGATCTGGACTGCAGGCAGGCAATTCAGCACATAGACTCTTCTACTACTAAGCCATGCTGTTGCGATAGCTGCAGTATGTAAAGTTGCATTGTCCTGCTGAAATACACGTCGTCTGGAGGGAAGCATATGTTGCTCTAAAACCTTTATATACCTTTCAGCATTCATAGTGCCTTCCAAAACATGCAAGCTACATGCATACCCATACCGTATGCACTTTTGCACCCCCATACCATCAGAGATATCTTTTTAACTGAACGCTGATGACACGCTGGAAAGTCTCCCTCCTCTTTAGCCTGGAGGACACGGCGTCTGTGATTTCCAACAAGAATGTCAAATTTGGACTCATCTGACCATAGAACACTTTTCCACTTTGAAACAGTCCATTTTAAATGAGCCTTGGCCCACAAGAAACGACAGTGATTCCGGACCATGTTCACATATGGCTTCTTTTTTTGCATGATAGAGCTTTAGTTGGCATCTGCAGATGGCACGGCGGATTGTGTTTACCGACAGTGGTTTATGGAAGTTTTCCTGGGCCCATTTAGTAATGTCAGTGACAGAATCATGCCGATGAGTGACGTGGTGTCATCTGAGGGCCCGAAGACCATGGGCATCCAACAAAGGTCTTCGGCCTTGTCCTTTACGCACAGAGATTTCTCCAGTTTCTCTGAATATTTTGATGATGTTATGCACTGTAGATTATAAGATTAGCAAAGCCTTTGCAATTTGATGTTGAGGAACATTGTCAAATTGGTCTAATCTCAACAAATTAGAATACTTCATAAAGTCCAATAAAAAAAAAAAAAAAAATTTTAGTGAATTGTTGGCCTTCTTGAAAGTATGTTCATTTACTGTATATGTACTCAATACTTGGTAGGGGCTCCTTTTGCTTTAATTACTGCCTCAATTCGGCGTGGCATGGAGGTGATCAGTTTGTGGCATTGCTGATGTGGTATGGAAGCCCGGGTTTCTTTGACAGTGGCCTTCAGCTCATCTGCATTTTTTTGGTCTCTTGTTTCTCATTTTCCTCTTGACAATACCCCATAGATTATCTATGGGGTTCAGGTCTGGTGAGTTTGCTGGCTAGTCAAGCAAATCAACACCATGGTCATTTAACCAACTTTTGGTGCTTTTGGCAGTGTGGGCAGGTGCCAAATCCTGCTGGAAAATGAAATCAGCATCTTTAAAAAGCTGGTCAGCAGAAGAAAGCATGAAGTGCTCCAACATTTATTGGTAAACAGGTGCAGTGACATTGGTTTTCAAAAAACACAATGGACCTACACCAGCAGATGACATTGCAACCCAAATCATCACAGACTGTGGAAACTTAACACTGGACTTCAAGCAACTTGGGCTATGAGCTTCTCCACCCTTCCTCCAGACTCTAGGACCTTGGTTTCCAAATGAAATACAAAACTTGCTCTCATCTGAAAAGAGGACTTTGGACAACTGGGCAACAGTCCAGTTCTTCTCCTTAGCCCAGGTAAGATGCCTCTGACGACAACTGTAGCCAAATTCCTTGACACGTCTGTGTATGGTGGATTTTGATGCCTTGACCCCAGCCTCAGTCCATTTCTTGTGAAGTTCACCCAGATTCTTGAATCGGTTTTGCTTGACAATACTCATAAGGCTGCGGTTCTCTCAGTTGGTTGAGCATCTTTTTCTTCCACACTTTTTCCTTCCACTCAACTTTCTGTTAACATGCTTGGATACAGCAGTCTGTGAACAGCCAGCTTCTTTGGTAATGAATGTTTGTGGCTTACACTCCTTGTGAAGGGTGCCAATGATTGTCTTCTGGACAACTGTCAGATCAGCAGTCTTCCCCATGATTGTGTAGCCTTGTGAAACAAACTGAGAGGCCATTTTGAAGGCTCAGGAAACCTTTGCAGGTGTTTTGAGTTGAATAGCTGATTGACATGTCTTGTGCCAAGTGTATTGTTTCTCTTAAACAACTGTCCCTCAAGGAAACTTAACGGAAGCATATGTCTCAAGATTATTTGTATATCTGATAAGCTCTCTTGTCTGCTTTTAGTTATAATAACTGACTTTTAGTTTGCATGCTCATAATTTATCATAGATTCCCTCTGTTTACAGCCAGTAAAGCTAAACGTAGTCAAATTTGAATAGTGTTTTTAAATTTAAAATAATAATTCCGGATTGAATATTCGACTATTTGTGCACATCTCTAGTTTAGAGACAGTAACCAAAACAGACACTGTTTTGTGAATCCCGTCAAAGCATAAAAAATGTGAGGCTATGCAAACCATATTGGTTCGAATTTTATTACTGGTATTGCCTTCCCTTTTGGAGATGATTGTATAATATTCCCATGCATTATTTAAATGTAGTTACCCCCCCCCCCCCCCAAAAAAAAAAAGTATATACTGTATATATATATATATATATTTATTTATTTTATTTTTTTTTGGTGGTGGTGGTGAGTAAAAGATAACATAATTTTCATTTTTGTGTCAACTATCACTTTAACTACTTTACAAATTGAGTAGCTTGTGGTTGTGGAAGCTACAATTTAAAGGGCTTCCACTAAAGAAGACTGTTTCAGTTAGTTCATGGTGTCTGGATTTGATTGTCATGTGTGACAAACTCTGTGTGTCATTCTATCTCACACTGAAACAATAGCACTTTGATTAGGAGCAGTCACTTTCTGAAATCCCCTTTGAGTGAAGCCAAATGCACTGTGGTGACAATTAACCATGCATCTCACACGAGGAAATTGGCAGGGCTAACCTTAGAGTCATCTCATATCTCAATGGGCATGACCTCAAAGTAGTTATGTCTCTCCTGGGGCACTTACAGTAAGTCAAAGCCAAAATTATTACAGAAACACATAATGTGACTCAACCACCACACCATAGAAGACAGCAGCCTGAAACTGTGATGTGGAAGGCATTGTGGGATGGTGGGTTGGGGAATTGAGAGGGTAATGACTAGGTCCAGAGCACAGTGAAATGAAAAAACAGGCCTTGACACATCAGGGGAGGTTCTGCTTTGTTGTGGTGTTGCAGCAAAAGGTTACAAGAGGGGTAAAGCACGATACAGAAGAATGATCAAAACTAGAGCAGCACAGCAAAGTCACACAAGTCAAGACAACCTCACAAGACTGATCAAACATCCTTCCTCCCTTACAACCATGTGCACAGGTACAAACACACACTCACACGGACGGTCTGAACCACAGAAGCAGACAGTAATTAAAGCTACGTTGGAAAGCCCAGAAGGCTCACAGGAGATCAGTGTGTCTATGTTTTTTGAAAAGGAGAGCAGAGATAACTGTCTTACTGTTCACATGAATAAGTCTGCTACTTGGCTTTTCAAGCTGTCAGCTACTGTTTTGAACAGACTTGCGGAGCTCCTGAACATGGCACAACATTCCCTTCAGATAAAAGTTTATAAAGTGTTTCAGATATGAGGTGAAACACCAAAACATGATGATACAACGTATCTGTCAAATTTTACTTGACTAGGTCCACGTCAAAGAGATAGTTCAACCTAAAATGTGAAATCTGTCATAATTTGCTCAACCTCATGTTATGTTCTAAACACAAAATACATGTTTCACCTGTCCATACAGTGAAAGTCAATGTGGTCAGAAACAAAACTGAATCTCGTTGACTTTTTTGTGCATAGACAAAGGTGTTTTCCAAACCCGTTTCACAGGCAAAAAACAAACAAAAAAACAAACAAAAATGAAGTCATGCAGGTTTGGAATGACGTGATTAAGTACATTGATGCAATTTTCAGTTTTGAGTAAATTAACTCTTCAAGACATTTTAAATGTTTTATATCATTGCTGTATAGGGTGTGCAAGATGATTGCTGTAGAAGATTGATTGGTAGTTGGTGGTTCTTTATGTTCCCAAGTCAAAAAAACTATCTCTCTCTATGATATTATCTGTGATATTCTGGTCCCTAGATATGACTTGGCCTCTTTTACTGTACATTAGAAGTTTAGATAAATCAAGAAGGAAAGAGACAAAAAGAGAATAGAAGGAATGCACATTATTATTTTTATTATTTTAGTTTTATTTTACTTGTTAGAATTAAATAAAAACAGTAGTGAAGTTATTTTATTATGGGAATGATTAGATGAGAGTCTGATCACTTTATGTCAGTAAAACAAACAATGCAGGACAAGTTATGTGCTCAAGTTTAATGCTTGGGGTTAAAAGTGGATAAGAAACCAATAGTAATGACACTTTTATTAAAAATAACTACTTAAAAACAACAAATATACAAGCAAAATGTATGTTCTATGTCATGATTTTACAACATATATCACCCATTTAAAACTGCAGGACTCTACGGTTTCATTCCAGCCCAAGGGTCATGGTAAACTTCCACACGTACTAATCCAAGACTGAGATGTTTACCTTCTGGCTGGGTCCCACTTATACAGCTTACCTCATTTTAGAGTAATGACAGCATTTTCCTTTCTGTATAATGTGGATTGTGTGTGTGTGTGTGTGTGTGTGTGCGTGTGCGTGTGCGTGCGTGCGTGCATGCTGTGCATGTGGAACACGCTGGGATGAAAATGAGTTGTATTGTGGCAGGCAGGGCTGGGGGCCGTGTAATACAGATCGGTGTGGTATTGTGGCCTCCTGCAGGGGCTGATGGGAGGAAACAGCTGTAAGAGCCAGAGGGAAGGAGAGAGGCATACCAATACTCAGTGCTTCCTGAAGAACAGCAGACTCACTCCAAAACAACACTCTCCTACCTCTCCATTACAGTACACATCTTATTTTCCTTCCTTGCCGTCTCCTCTTTTCTCATTTTGTCTAATTTCTTCTCATTATAATTTGCCTGATCTCTTCTTGTCTCATCTCACTTTGTCTTTTCACTTCTCAATTTGTCTCATCATATCTAAATCTCACCTCACTTTATCTTTTCTCTTCTCAATTCATCTCATTGAATCTCAAGGAACCTGTTTTTTTTTTCTGATCTCAGTTGAGATGAGAAATCTTGTCTTTTCTCTTTTCAGTTTGTCTCATGTTTTGTAATTTCTTCTCAGGTTGTCCACCTCAGTTCGCTGCCTCTTCTCTTGTCCTCTTCTTGATCCTCATTTGTCTTCTCATCTCAGTTTCCCTGACCTCTTCTCTCCTTATATTAAAGGGATAGTTCACCCAAAACTCTCTTGTGGTCATTAAATCATTTGAAAGACTGGTTTTGGCTTATCTGAAGGCCTCCACTGGACCCTTAATGGACCCCCTGCAGTTTGCCTACAGAGCAAACAGGTGTGTGGATGATGAAGTCAACATGGGACTGCTCTTCATCCTGCAGCATCTGGACAGACCAGGGACTTATGTGAGGATCCTGTTTGTAGACTTTAGCTCCGCTTTTAACACCATCATCCCGGACACCCTTTAGAATAAACTGACACAGCTATCTGTACCCACCTCCATCTGTCAGTGGATCACCAGCTTCCTGAAAGACAGGCAGCAGGTTGTGAGGCTGGGAAAATTCTCATTCAGCACCCGCACGATCAGCACCGGAGCTCCTCAGGGCTGTGTTCTCTCCCCTCTGCTCTTCTCCCTGTACACAAATGACTGCACATCTAAAGACCCCTCCGTTAAACTCCTAAAGTTTGCAGACGACACCACACTGATCGGCCTCATTCAGGATGGTAACGACGGGAGGTTGAGGAGCAGGCTGTTTGGTGCAGTCTTAACAACCTGGAGCTTAACACGCTCAAAACAGTAGAGATGATCGTGGACTACAGGAGAACCCCCCCCCCCTCCCCCCACTCACATCATGAAAAGTGAAGTCGTTCAGATTCCTGGGCACCACAATTTCTCAGGACCTGAAGTGGGACAATCACATTGAGTCCATGGTGAAAAAGGCCCAGCAGAGGCTGTACCTCCTTTTCCAGCTTAGGAAGTTCAACCTGCCACAGGAGCTGTTGATACAGTTTTACTCTGCCATCATTGAATCCGTCCTCTGCACATCAATAACTGTCTGGTTCAGCTCAGCTACCAAATCTGACCTTGAACATTACGGAGGGTAGTCCGGACTGCTGAGCGAATCTTTGGTACAACCCTCCCCACTCCCCAAGAACTGTACTTATCCAGAGTGAGCAAAAGAGCTGGCAAAATCACTCTGGACCCCTCACATCCAGCACACTCCCTCTTCGAACTATTACTGTCTGGTCAATGCTACAGAGCTCTGAGCACCAGAACGACCAGACACAGAAACAGTGTCTTTCCCCAAGCAATCCATCTCATGAACACTTGACATTAAACAAGGAACACACAACACTATAATACAATTATTTATTCACCACACACACTTATTTTTTCATTTAAAATTTGCACATGTCAGACCTCACACATAATTGTCTGTATTGTATGTTGTGTTTTTGCCATTTTGTACATTGCCTATTTGTATATTTGTATATTGTTCTTTTGTTGTCTGTGTCCTGTCCTGTCACTGTCATTCTGTTGCACTGTGAAGCTTCTGTCACTATAACAAATTCCTTGTATGTGTAAAAATACCTGGCCAATAAAGCTCATTTTGATTGTTACTTTACTTTTTACTTTTTAGTAATTTAGCAGACACTTTTATCCAAAGCGACTTACAAATAAGAAAAAGTAACTAAAACTATAAGTTAAAACTATATAAATACTATATATACACATTTAAGAAAATTGTATAAATTAAATAAAATGACAAATGCATAAAACAACATTTCAAAACTAAACATTTAAATGAAAACAAAAATAAAGCTAAAAACTATTACAAATATTAAAACAACAAAAGGTATGAGTATAAAAATGATTCTAACATGATACTAAGCCAAACACATATATATATATATATATATAAATGTTATTTCATTTCCATGTAGTATGTTGAAGCAACGTTACTAAAATAACTCCAATTTGTTAAAACTAAAACTTAAAGAAATTCCTATAAAGACATAATAAATTAATATACAATTTATCTAAAATTAAAATAGATAACAAATCAAACGGCAGTAGTTATCAGTAATCCTAAAAAAAGAACACTTTCAAAACACACATGCTAACAAACAACAACTTACACATAGTAAGAATTGGTTATTAAAAAGTAAAACAGAAGTGAAACAAGCAGTAAGAAAGATAAATAAAAAGATAAATAAAAATACTTACTTCTATCCTTTGCCAGTGTCCCTGCCCGGTGGAGTCACACGGTAGAGTCGATTGTCTTTACATTCTTCGGTCTTCACACGAAGGCTGCCGTGGTAAACTACGCTTTTTATACCAATCTAGCAAAATACTACTCCAATTCAGTTGAATACACTTTCCTGTTAATCACAATAAATGGCCAAACAAGCCTTCCTTTGTGTTCAGCAGAACAAATATATGCATACAGGTTTGGAACTGCTTGAGGGTGCACAAATGATGACAGAACTTTCATTTTTGGGTGAACTATACCTTTAATTTGTCTAATCATAATTTATTTATGTTCATAACATAACTTTAGTTCATAACTTATTTCATCTCAGTCTGTCTACTTCTCAACTCACTTTCTCTTCTTTTGAATTTACTTGGTCTTTTCCCATGTCGTCTCACTTTGTCTCATGTCTTTTGCATTTATTTCATCTCATCTTTATATGTCTCATACTGTATCTTCTGTCCTATTCTTGATTTGTTTTATCTCTTGTCAATTCAATTTCCCTTTTATCCTCTTATCTCAGATTGCATACTTCTAGTCTCATCTCACTTTTATCTCTTCTCACCTCTCTAGTCTCATTTCTCCTAGTCTCATCCCATTCCTTCTATTCTCTTTTTGCCTCTTTCCTTCTTGATTTATCTCAACTTCTAACATCTATTCTTGATATGTCTCATCTTAAGTTGTCTCGTCTCCTCCTGTCTCCTAACCTCCTCTTATCCCTGCTCATCTGTCCTCACACTGCTTGTTTATCTTTGTTCTTAGTGAAATGCATATATCTAAAGGGAGGGGGGGAAGGGGGAGAACAGGGAGACGGAGGTCAGCGAGTTTGTCTGAGCTGATGTTGCTGTCATAACCATTTCCCTCACAGCAACACTGAGGAAAGGTTTCTGCTTTCAAAACATGTCCTGATCAGGTGGCAAGGTCAGCGTGGCCTGTCGGTGTGTGGAGGTGTAAGAGGTGGCCTGTGCAGACTGCCACCATGCCCTTTCCTGACATTGTTGTCACCAGAAAACGTTGTAAATTTTATATATTCATACTCAACAGAAGAACAAAGCTGTAATTGCCCACATGAAATATAAAAACACGGAAGCATTTACTTAAGGGCTGACATCACTGTCATCTATTTAGAAGCGAGTCTCTAGGAAAGCTCACACGTCCTCTCTCAAGCAAACAATGCTACCTACATTGAAATCACTTCAACGTGTCAGATTTAAAACAGGCTACCAAGAGTTCCCCGTTAGACCCATCCTCATTTTCCTGCTTGTCTGTTGCATCAGAAAGCTGGAACGCTAAACTTCTTAATTCCCAGTGAGAACTGGCACGGTTTGAGATCTGGCATTGCACTGTTTGTCTGTAAATTATCCCTCAGAGAGGGGGAAGATGGCATGGCTGAGAAGTGTGGTATGGTCTGATGTGGTGAGGCAGTCCCACGCTACTCTCTCTGGGGGGCTTCGACATGCCGCATAAATGTAGCAGACTAAATTAATCTAATCACCGTCAGTTTGCACCTAATTTATGTCCCACAAGCGAGAAACCAAACTCCACACCTCCTCTGCTTTAGTAGCCTCAGAAGTAAGCTGTGATACGCAAGATCCTGAAACAGAACTGCTCCATCATCTAAAAAGAGACACATTTCAGGCCAGTCCAGAAGACAGTATGGTACACAACAATAAATCTGTTATGGGAAAGACCTCCATTTGACATATGTCTGTGTGTTTTGGCAAAGCCGATGTCTTTGTATTAATTTATAGACTTTTATTTGTAGCACATTAACGTCATCCCAGCTATAGAAATAAACTTTTCCCGAGTTGAAAAGCAGGTCAGTTCTCTCAATAAAATATTGCATGAGTGAAACATGTTGTGGAGGCAGACAGTCCACATGAGTCTGAATATAAATACGGTTTTAAATAGAAAACCCAGAGATGGTCAGTGTTTTGCAGGAAAGCAGTGCGAGGATACGGCTGTGCAGAGGAGAGGATAAAAGGAGCTTTATGCAGCTTTGGCTTTACCTTGGTGCTGTTGGTGGTGATACAGTTGCTGCTCCCCCATAAGCCTCCACTCTCCATCTCTGTACAGTCAGCATTGCAAACACATTGTTGCCGCGGGCAACCAAGCCGGTGACTCGGTGGGTGTTTTTTAATGCATGACTGACAGTGACTCGTACCTCTCCCAGAATTTTGGTCCCCCTCTCCCTGTTCTCCTCCAACACAATGCAAATCAGAATTGAACGCTCTAAATCAGCCTGCAACATTCTTCTGAAATAGAATAAATTTAACCAACTTATTTCACGATTTAAATTCTGACACACTCACATAAAAGCAAAGATGTCACTGTCAATACATGTGCATCATTCAAAAAAAAAAAAAAAAAATAAAAAAACTCTGATAGAAAATTTGATTGATTTGATAGATCAAGTGGTCTGATGCCTTCGATCTTATAGCAGACTGGCCCATTGCAAATGTAAAGCTGATAAAGGCCTATATGATACAATACAGTTTAATTTACAATAACACGTGCACAATTTCTGCAAAGAAAAATATTTAAATAAATAAATATATCTGTAATTTGAACAGATTTATAATTTAGCAACTTCTTGATCCTATAATGAAGATTAAGATTGGAATGCATTTAACATTATTTTTTCATGCATGTGAAAATAAAAGTCTAACACTTATCAGCTGATGTCAATAATAAAAAATAATAAAATGAAGAGATGAATTTTATCCGATAACAATGGCCATATTGATATATCGGTCAACCACGTATATTAATTCTTAAAATAATTTAAGTATTTTAATCTATGTATTTTTTAGTGAATGCATAAATGTCTACAAAAAAAGGTAAATGTTGCAAATGTTTCACAACGGTTCTGCTAATCTACTTTCATGCGGAAAATCAGTTTCAAACCATGTCATTTTAATGAATTAAAACTGAAGCCTATAAGAGCATATCAATATAAAATGTAAATAAAATCAGAATCAATTTAAATTTGATTTAATTCTATTTTGATTCAGATTCTAAATTCAGATTCACATTAACATTCTAAATTTGAATTCAAATTCACATTTGGATTCTGAATTCAGATTCTGATTTACATTCAGATTCTGCATTTGAATTCTGGTTCAAATTCAAATTTTGAATCAAAATGTAATATTGAATCAAGAAATTGTGAATCAGAAAATCAGGGATCTGTCATAATCTAAAGCTTCTGTGGAACCACCACCGAAGTAAACACTTGATTACACAGATATATCCAGACATCAAGAAGCATTGTGTGCAAAAGCATGAGTCAAATAACATTTATGTGTGCCTGACATATGGCCACTTTATGAATTGACTTACGGTTCAGCGAGCTTAAATTCTTAGCCACAAGCAGACAGAGGTAGAGGAGCTACACTAGGCCCAGTAAAACATTATACACCGTGATTCAGTCATTCAACCAATCAGAGCTCTGCCGGAGGGTGTTAAGGCCTGTCACAACACATAAGTCCTCATAAACCTGTCATATGGCTGATGGGCTTTTATGTATAAAAATTCCCTTCAATAAAATGTATATATATATATATATATATATTATATATATATATACATGACGTCTGTTTGAAGTTTAAGTTTCCATTTGTGAAGATGTGTCTGTACTCGATGTTGTGCACCTCATCTCATCTATACTTAACACCCTTTCTGACCCAAGGCATGGCCTCAGAGGGTTGAATGGGCTTTTGGGTCAATGAGAATCTGTGAGGGGAAAACCTGTGGTGACTGAACACGTACACACACGTTTGAAGTGAAGTGTCACTGGCCGTAACTCTCTCAGGCCCAACGGTGTGATTCATTCCATGATAAATATTTCATCCCAACTACTTTCTTCACTTACAGTCAAATGTAAACACCCTAATTCAGCCTTCATAGACCAAACCTGGGTTAAAGAGCATCAGATGGGCTCTGCACTCAACGCTGGACCACCTCGGGCACAAAAAATCCTTTGATTACACTTCCACACTACTTCTACCCATTCCACACTTCACCACTGTCCCCAACCCCACAGGTGAGAGTTACACGACTAAATTGGATTTCATTCAATGTCCCTTTCGGATGTTGCCATAGAAACCCCGACAATAACAGCATGCAGAGTTACATGTGGCTTTGTGTATGCCAGTTGTCGCTGAGGCATCATGGTAGAGGAAAAACAGGAGGCTATTGTGCACAGCCCTAGGGAGTGGCATTGACATTTGCTTTTGCAGGATGCACTCTCAGCTCTATTATAACAAGATCCATGGCAGAGTGCCTCAACACAATACCAGCCTACCTCTATTGAAGACTTGTTGTCCAGGAGTGATTCATCACCAGAACTGTGGGGACTCACTAGGCACAAGGTGGACAAAGCTAAGCAGGACACAGCCTTGGAAAAACTAGAATTCCTAAAGAGAACGTAATTGGAATATCTCACTGATGTAAATATACCGCCGGTCTGGATCACCTTTCAGTGGATGTGTTGGCTGTGTGCCGTAGGGTAATTTCCTTTTGTTGCTGGCTGTGTGTGTGTGTGTGTGTGTGTGTGTGTGTGTGTGTGTGTGTGTGTGTGTGTGTGTGTGTGTGTGTGTGTGTGTGTGTGTGTGTGTGTGTGTGTGTGTGTGTGTGTGTGTGTGTGTGTGTGTGTGTGTGTGTGTGTGTGTGTGTCTTCACAGATGCATCATTACAGTCGGGGTCACTGCAGAGCGAAGCAGGGAACTCCTTTTAACAGACAGACAGCCACTGCTCAGGAACACCACCTTCATCCACCTCAAACTGGAAGACCTCATCTCTGCTTGCTGCCCAGACTAACAAGCTACAGTGTTCTGGAATATAAACAGGAAAAAGAAGAAGACTCTGGAAAGAGTACAATGGTGTCAAACTGAGACAGCAGTGACTGAAACTCTGAATCCTAGAAATATTTGAAAACCATATGCTCTACAACTGCAAGTAGAAGAAACAGTATTACCTGATGGATTTTGTTTGTAATAATAGTATTTTCCTTATGTTATTTTCTTATTATTTTCCTATATATTTTATACTACTATATAACAGTCTGCATACTGTTAATAGTTAATTTCTACGAATAATTGAAAAATACAACATTTAAAACTATTGTGTGTGTGTATTTTACAAACTATTCTGGAAACTCACATTTATATAAAAACAAAATCTTATCTCTATGCAAGTTATGTTCCAAATTTATTTAGATTTATTTATTTAGTCATTTAGCAGACACTTTTATCCAAAGCGACGTACAAATGAGGACATTATAGAAGCAATCAAAACCAATAAAAGAGCAACAGAGCTAGAGTTAGAGGGTCAAATAAAGATGGAAGAGATGTGTTTTTAGCCGTTTCTTGAAGATGGGTAAGGATTCAGCTGCTCGGATTGAGTTAGGCAGGTCATTCCACCAGATGGGAACAGTTAATGAAAAAGTCTGTGAAAGTGATTTTGTGCCTCTTTGGGATGGTACAGTAATGCGTCGTTCACTTGCAGAACGCAAGCTTCTAGAGGGCACATAAGTCTGAAGTAATGAATTTAGGTAAAGGGGTGCAGAGCCAGAGGTGGTTCTGTAGGCAAACATTAATGCCTTGAATTTAATGCGAGCAGCTATTGGTAGCCAGTGCAAATTGATGAACAGAGGTGTGACGTGCGTTCTTTTCGGCTCATTAAAGATTAATCTTGCAGCAGCATTTTGGATTAATTGTAGAGGTTTGATAGAACTGGCTGGAAGACCTGCCAAGAGAGCATTGCAATAGTCAAGTCTGGACAGAACAAGAGCCTGAACAAGGAGTTGTGTTGCATGTTCCGAGAGAAAGGGCCTGATCTTCTTAATATTATATAATGCAAATCTACAGGACCGGGCAGTTTTAGTAATGTGGTCTGTGAAATTCAGCTTATCATCAATCACAACTCCAAGGTTTCTGGCTGTTTTTGAAGGAGTTATGGTTGATGAGCCTAATTGGAAGGTGATATTGTGATGAAAACGATGGGTTTGCTGAAACCACAAGCAGTTCTGTCTTAGCTAGGTTTAGTTGAAGGTGATGGTCCTTCATCCAGCAAGAAATGTATGTTAGACATGCTGAGATGCGAGCAGCTATCGTCAGATCATCAGGATGGAATGAGAGGTAGAGTTTTGTAAAGTAGGTAAAGTAGTTTTTTGTAGGTAAATTTGAAGTTGATATCACAAAAATTGAGGTTCCTGTGAGATTTTTTTTAGGCACAATACCAAAAATAGCCACCGGTGACACCCAAACTCTACTGAATTTATTAATGAATTTTACTTTTAAAAATGTTCTTGAGTTTGATTCCCATCTCAAGGTCCTTTGTCGATCCATCTCCACTCTCTCCACCCAGTATTTTCCTTGTATGCTTGAATTTTGTGCTTTTAAGCTTTATAATTATATCTCATCTATGATTACAAGGATATGTGATAAGGAAAAAAAGCTATAAAAAGAACACAAATTTGATAGGTTAAAATGTCCAAGTGAATTTGGCATAACAACATTACAATATACAGTATGAAAAATGGATATTCATTTTGAACTTTTCAAAGATTGTATTTAATAGTTTAATAATTTAGCATTTTTTAATTATTAGAGATGTAAAACAATATATAAAGTGAATGTTACATAATGATCAATTTAATCTGAACGCAAACAGAGGAGAAGACCAATTGCACAATTAAAATATATAATATCGAACAATACGGAAAAATGTATAAAAATATATTTTTACATTAATACATTTACATATATATACATTAAAAATGTATTAGGGGCCTAATTGAGATCGCCATATTATTACTAAAATAAATCACACTGTAAAATCATGCTATATTTAATTACCTTATTAGGAAAGTACAAAACATCAGACTCACTTAAGTTTTAATGACCTGATCTGATAGACTTGCTTTTGTTTGAAATTAGATCAACGCAAACTAACATTCAACATCTGAAATTGTGTTTCTAGGTTTATTTGTGTAGCAGAATACCTGAAGAACTCTGAATAAAAGGGGCAAAAACAAAACATACTAAACTGACCCACATAGCAACACACAACACATATAACATACACCACAAATCTCCAGACTCTTCACAGTTGGTTTAGGCTTGTATCCAGACTGCACTCGCCAGACCTGTCACTCCCAGCATTCCATACTGCTGCCATGACAACCGGCTGTAAACTGGTGCGCGAGCATTGCCGTGTGACCCTGTCCTGTCAGGGGTCAGTCTCACTGCACATCATAAGTAAAAATGGACAATTGAGCCATGGACAGAAATGCCTGAGAGAAGGACACAGCGAGAGAGTGATCGAGCCGGCCCGCCCACTGACTGCTCATCGACTGTCTGAGGCAAATTGCACACAAAAATGGCAATGGCTGTCTCAAAATAGCATGCACCAATCTGACTGGCCTACTTTATGCAAGTTTTTACACCATTTTGCCAAAATTTGTGAGCTTAATGACAAGTGTTTTATAGATATTTAATAATTTAGTTTGAGATCATCTTCAGTGTTTAATAGTTTTTTTATTGCTGTGTTTTAAGCAGTTGTTTTAGTATTTTATTTATTGTAATATTTTATGCATTTTATTGTCTTATTCTTTTAAATCTATAGTATTCTCTCTTTTTTATTAATCTTTAGACCCTAAATGTCACAAGTTACCCAATTTCAGTCTAATTTACATACAATGTGACCGTAAAATGTACACACACAAAAAAATGTAATTGATTAATAAAACAAAGATAATTACAGAGTATTTTACAAGAAAATTATATATTGACATTGAGTCACATTTAATTCAATGTAATGTGTTGCTTACTGTTTCTTTGTAATTGCTTGAAGAATTGACCAGCAATTTTTGAATGAAAGTATGTATCTTCATTTGTCTTATTATTTTTTTTTTTATTATATATATTTTTTTATATTCTTTCCTTTCTAAGTAAACACTGCATGTCACATGCTGCCTAATTTTAGCCAACTGTGCATACAATGCAAATGTAAATTGATTCAATAAACTATATTTCAAATGTTTTAATAAAAAAAGATCATTGTAGCATGTTTTACGTGAAAATACTATTTCACATTTAATTGAGTGTGTTACTTGCCATTATTGAATGAATTTTTTTTATTCATTCTATTTTATTTTATATATTGTTGTTTGCATTCTATTTTCTTGTTCTTTTAATTCTAAATTATTCTCTTTTTTGTACAAATCTTTCTATTTTAAATAGACTCTCAATTTTGGCCAAATTCACATACAATGCAACAGTTAATTGTTTGATGTACAATATTTAATATGTGTAAAATATTTATATTGTATCAAATAGTATATTGTATTTGTATGTATATGTATTTTTGTGAAGTTGTAAATAAAACAGATTATTTCAAGAAACTGTTTGTACTGTTTATACAATAATATATTTATTTCAATGTGTTACTTTGCATTTCTTTGTAATTATTTTGTGAAATTTACTAGCAATTTCTGAGTGAAAAATGTTGGACCCCCCCGTATACTGTATTTGTCATACAAATCCTTAAACATGCAAGCAATTTATAGTAGAGCAATGACAATGCATGTGCCCGCTATGTTAAGCACTTGACATGTCAGTCAGACAATCTCTTCCTGTCTACGTAGGAAGTTTTAGACCATGATAAGCTGCAATGTGACCAGACCGACTAGACTGCTAAGCTTTATTGAAAATATGAAATCAGATTCTCTCCTTTTGTATGTTTCTATTCAACCCACATATTAAAGGCTTCCACCTTTCAAATTACAGGTTACTATAAAACCTGATTTCCCACAGCATGTTAATTACACAACACCTCATATATTTGGCGGAGCACACAGGTGGTGGACAGCCTCTTTATTATTAAGGGACTTAGCTAGAACAAGGAGAGGTGTGCGTCTGCTTCACCGAGAGGCTTATGAGCTGTAAAGACAGACTTTTATAGCGGTTATTGAACTCTTCTCATCAGATGACTCCGGGCGCCAGCTGTCTCTTCTCTCACCTTATTGTGGACAGGTGCGGGGCCACCTGCCATGCACCTGCTCCTCGCACTGTCCTGCCGTGCAGGTGCACTGCCACTGGATGAGAACAGGCCTACTTTCACTCTCTCGCTTTCTCTGGCTCTTGCTCTACCTGGAAAGATGAGGCGATTATATCATATTGACATCTAGATTTCACCTTCTAATCTCTTTGCTGTAACCGAATTTGCTTTGCTCTAAAACACTCACACGTACTCACAGAAACACAGATGTCAGTCCATCACACAGATGTCCCAGGCCACCTCACACAGATGTTCAGGTACAGTGCGATGCATGTAGACAGGGTCACTCAAATGAGAAAGGCGGGTCAAACTGGCACTCAACAGCTGATGGGAAATCCCACGCGATCAGCTTCAGGCAAATGCACATTTAATATGTGGAATGTACAAGATCTAAAAAACAATATAAAAAGTATGAACGATTTAAATATTAATGAGGATTAATATACATCCTTCGTTTGAAAACATGCACTGTCCTGCAAAGCATATTTAAACCTTCTATATCCCTCATGGGCAGTTTATATTGATTAAATGATGGAGAAAATCAATGCAAAACATGTCAGCAATGTGTTAGAATCATAATTTGTCACGGCAGTGAAGCTTAAACTAATGTAAACAGCATCAACAATTATATATCACTTTTTCTTTGAAAAGAACATTTAAGTTCCATCATGAATTACTCACCCGATGTTGCATTTTTATCATAATAGCTTAACAGTACCTAACAGCACTATGAATATTCACACTATATATATTCAAAAGGTTTCAAATTTTTACAGAAAATGCTGATTACTTCTAATTACTTAACTGTAAGTTACCTTACCATCAGAGCGGAGTCATAACTGATTACATGTAATCTGGATTACATAATCAGATTAAATTAATGAAGTACTTGTAATTAGATTAAATTTCATTTTAAAATACTTAGAATCAGCCAACAGTTAACTCTTTTGGTGATTTACAAGATTACATATTATTCACACAATAACAATGAATTATGCATAATTTATTGATCCTCTCTAATATCTCTTTTACATTTTTAAATGTCCCTTTATAAAATAGCCTACCACTTATATTTCTGCATGTAAAAACTATGAATTACCATACAACTTACAGTGAAAAAAAAAAAAACACAGTAATAGCACATTCCTAGAAGTCCCTCCCTGTGTGACATCACGTGATTATAATTTATTTAAATAGTTTCATTTCTTCTTTTTGTAATCATTAACATAAATTAGGGTGTTTTGTGTTACATTTTATGCTATTGAGTTAATGTTTATTGCATTATGTGTAATCCTCAAAGTATACACAGTACACCTTTTTGTATTTGTGTGTAGGGCCCCGTGCACTATATAGCCTATAGTCTATACAAAAATATTGGATATTGAATTCTAATTCGTCATGATTTTCTACTTCACCACCTTTATTATTATGGTAGTTATCAGAAAATCAGAAATAGTTGCTTATGATTACCGATCGCTTAGTAAAATATACAGTTATAATTTGTAAAATATAGACTACAAGCACCAATATGCCATCTTGTAATACAAGAAACACTGTCATTTTTTTTTTAAGGTGAATTTCTGGCAGCCACTGCAGCATTTTTTACCATAAATTAAACAGGACATATTTACAGTGTACTTTGTGTAGAAATGTAGAAAAACTAGGAGAAAATAACTTTGCACTGACATAAGGATTTCATTTTGCTTGTAAACTTAAATTTACATGTTGCATGTTGACCCACACTTACAACATGTGCATTGACACCTACACACACACACACACACACATGCTGCACACACCACACACACACACACACACACACACACACACACACACACACACACACACACACACACACACACACACACACACACACACACACACACACACACACACACACACACACACACACACACACACACCACACACACACACACACACACCACACACACACCACACACACACACACACACACACACAAGAGCAATAGACATAAATGGTTCACAGAAGTAAAACAGCCTCAGTCTGATCATTAACCAAAAAGGGGGATACCAGATGACTTCAGTTTCATGACAGACAAACAAATGTAAGAAGTCTCCCTAAGTAAAAACAAAGCATAACGTCATCCATCATGACATGACAGGTCAAAAGTGATTCTGTCAGCACTCTCAATTGAAGGCATTTTATGCTAATGAGCCCTTAAGGATTGAACTGATCACATAGGTTTTAGGGTCTACAGATAAAGAGAAAGATCTGAGGGGGAAAAGTGAGACATGTAATTGATGAAGACTGGACCATAATGTTGTTTCGACGTTTTGGTTCAGTCAAAGGATACTAATAAAACAATGAGCTTTATTATGAAGAACATCTCTTCTCAGGTTTTATTCACGTCCGTACTGAACTACTTAAGTTTAAGGGTTTGTTTAAATCCCTAATGTACGTATGAGAAACAGTAATAATAATAATTTGCCTGAGAAATGTACTAGTTTTGGCTGCTCTGTGCTAAGTTTAGCAGGGAGACATAGGAAGCCAGTCTTTGTTCCAATCTTTTGAGTAAAAAAGTGACCATCTTCTCAAAAAATGCCTTTTGTTTTAGTATTTAAAAGAACATTGACTAGTTATGATGACAAGCTGTCAAGACACACTGCCTTTGCACAAGGTAGAGAGTGCTTAGCTCAGCATGTGCACATACTGACATCAAAAGCTCTACTGCCACCTAAAGGATGCACAGGGAACCGCAGTAAATACAACATCCCTCCCTCATCTTAAAAAAATGTCATTCAAAATCACACAGGGATCTTCACCCTGTCAGTCACCTTTGATCACAAAACTATTTCAGACTAGATTTCTCTTAGAGGGGTTAATTTGCAAGCATATGCAAATCTTTAAAGCTCAAAATGAGGGAATGTGGTTGCATACAGAAGAAATAAGTGTTAGTGAACAAGAAAGGAAGTGGGTGAATGGGTACATAGCATGTACAGCACTGTTATTTTAAAGGTGGAAGAAAGGGTTTTTTCAAAATCTCTGAGAGACATGTTAAATAACTGGATGTGAAACCTCTTAGCTCTTACAGTCATAATTAATCATATAAATTGGTGTTATTAATAGCTATCTGCTAGAATCTGACAGGAGATGTGGAGATAAGAGAGGCAGACATGGAAATAAACTCAAACATCACAGTCTGGCTTGCGCGATTGCCTTGCATCATATTTTGTCTGGCTGCTTAACAAGAGCGTCTAGCGTATTAAGCAGAGCAGAGTTCTCGTCAGGTCAGTTTGAGCCGTGTGCAGACTGAGTCTTAATGACACACTCACACACCTCATGTTTAACTCCCTCCACTGCAGTAATAAAACACACCCAGCACCATTAACACTTGCTTATGGGAGTGTAAACCAGTTAAATGCTGCAGTGCTGGGCACATCAAGCCTGATAAACTGCATGTAGTTACTCACCCTCATGTCGTTCCAAACATGCTGCGGCGTTTTTCAGTGAAACTTAAAAAGGAGCAATTCAGAGAAATAACTCACAGTGGCCACAGGTTCACGGGATGTCAATCTCCAAAAAAATAAAATTCAAATAAGAAAAAAAAGAGGGGAAAAAATCACCATCAAAGCATCATTGCTTTTTATGGTGACTTGTGAAACCATAAATTACTCATAATTCAATATAAACCAAATAAATAGTGATTTTATGATTGTAGGGATCCACATTATCTAAACTATATACAGTATAGCCTTCCAGTAGTTTCCTGTAGAGAAGCAACACGCTAGCAACAACAAGGTCATGGGTTCAGTTCTGTATATATTAGTTTATATTGGATATTTAATTGTTCATACACATTTTCCCATTTTATTTTACAATTTTTTATCTATTGTAACACTCATATAAAGTTAATATTTCAAAATTAATAAGTAAGCAATCTTTAGCAAATCTCATAATATAATGTACATTATGATGTTGTGATAAATTTACTATGACATTTAAATTTAATAATGCACTAAGTGTAAATGGCAATTACATGCTATTTACACTAAGTGCAAATAGCTTTAGATTATATTTACACTGTGCTAAAATAGCAGGATTTTCTGCTGTTTATTGTACTTATTGCAAATAGTGGCAGTTATCGGCACCTCATTATAAAACAATATGCAATAATAACATATTGAGTGCAAATTATAATTTTTATTCAAACTATTAAATGGATGCCACCTTTTTGGGACAATAAAGCCTCCCTACACCCACCTTAACCGATACTTTATTTACAACTTTTTTATTAATTCCTTCATTTTTATTGAAAATAACCGCCTTTCTGATGTGATATGAGATTTGAAAACGAAGAAAAAAAGTTTGGCAAAAGGCGTATTCAAACTCGGGTCGATTATGTCAAAGAGAAAATAGTTATGGCATCCGTTTTAACATCTATACCACTTGAGCTGCTACAAAATTGATTGTCTTTTGTAATTTTGACTAGCCTATTTGCACTTATTATAAATAGACTCTCAATGTATTTATTTACTAAATAACATGCTGTACTTACTCAATTATGAATTGCTTGTTTATTACTTTTTAGCACAAAATATTAATTTGAGGTATTGATTAACAGGTACAGTATAATGGTTTATCAGTCTAGCCCAAAATTGTAATATCTGCGAATCCCTATTATATTCTACATGTATTCTTTATAGAGTGCTGCAGGGATGACAGATTTTTGGAGGCCAAAGCTTAGAAACAAGTTAGCGTTTTAGTACTTCTGGTTCCATCGTCCTGAAGTCAACGCATTTTTTGAATGAGTTTTTGTTTGAATGCCTGACATAATGTCTGTGGTGAACACAAGCTCAAGCTATTTTCACACTTCATTCTATAACATGAAATACATCAGTAATAACCTTGTGATTTTTTTTAAACTTTTACTTGTGTTTGATGCTAACAAGTGTTCAAATGGGACTACAGAGGTTGTCAGGGACATTAAAGCCGCCTCTTTGTGTTATTAATTGTGTTATTGCGAATTAACTCTAACTTTCAGGGGGATTTTTGTATTTTTTATATAAATACTAAACAATCTGTCAGATGCCATTAAAGTATTTTGACCGTGGTGTAGTTTGTTTACAGCCTATTTAGCTTTTCATGCCTGCCAATGGTATTTAGGCTTCAAAATGTATAAAAGTTGGGTTAATTTGTGAAGATTATTAAAACATGCAAGAATCACAAACTATTGTTGGTGACAGAGCTTATTTTCTACAATATTCCAAAAGCCAATGGAAAGATCCAAATGTGTTTTTGTCATTATCATTCTAGCACTCTAGACGAGGGAAGAAATAAAGTATCACTGGTTTGGAACAACATGAGGGTGCATAAATGACAGAATCTGAACCACATGACATCGGCTCTAATATTTATATTGCACATTTTATTATGATGTTCAGTCCACACTGGTAAAAGAATGCAGATATTCAAAGGCATTTCTGAATGTCATTTGGCTCCAGTATTATTTTAAAAATGGATCCTGTCCTCAATTCCCAATCCTTATGTGACTTTCTCCTAGTCTCGCTCAAAGCCACTTAAGATTATTGTTAAACGCAACTCTTGCCAGCGATAATACAATAAAAAAAGAATGACTTAGCGAAACAAAAATAAAACAATATACACTAGACAAGCGGTGCCTGGCGCGCTGAGATTAGGCGAGTGTGTAAAAGTTGACAGGAAATAAAAGGAGGTGGGCTGAGGTGAATATTGCTCCCTATGTTCCTGTTTGTCATTAGGCTGTATTCTACAGTACGTGTTTATAGTTTATGAGTAGTACTGGGGCGCATATGGGGCAGATGTCTAAGCACAATGCTGGGCTGGAGGGAAGCAGCTGTCTGTGCATGGCAGAGCTCAAAACTTCCCTTACCTCGGCAGAATCCCTGCTGCTGCAGGGCCTGAAACTGGCATGTTTGCATACACAGCATTGCAGCTACCAGCATCAACATAGAAACAGACACCTTCAGGACTCGTCACTTAATGGTCACAAGCGTGATTACATCACGTGCAGCTTTCAGCAACAGTCTGCACCTTGGATTTGACACACCTGGTCACCATCTTTGAGTGTCGTTTAACAGGTGAAGTGTGCGGCTTCTGCATCACCAAAATTAATAATGACATTAATGTTATAATGGTTTCCAAAATATGCCCATCATCTACTTCTAGTCAGATTTAAAGGTAACCCTGTCCAAGACTCAATTCACTGATTCAGACTATGTTGCTATATACCAAGATGGCTGGGATAATAAGAATCTAAAACACACAATTTCCGAGCCAAAATATTAACATTTTTGACAATTGATTTCAGTATAAATATTTGGTCATCGAGACATTCCATTTCAATTAGCCAAGCTGAAAGTACATATTTTATCAAATTCGAGAAAACACAACCACCCCACACTCCCACACTCACACAAACCACACACCACACACTCACACACACACACACACAACACCCACATCATATTTAAAGTTATATGTGTAAACATACCTGGACAATAAAGCTCATTCGATTCTGATTCTGAGAAATTGCCACTATAGAAGTGCCTGAGAAATTTTAAACATTGTTTTAAACAATTAAAATGAGTGCACCAGCAAGGACCTGAAGTAAAACTATTCAACTAAACATAACTCTTTTGAACAAGGGTATTTTTTGATCAAAAATGCCCTAAATGCACAAGAAAAAGTTCACTGCACAGGGCATATGACACAGTTTTACTCTCTGTGTTATGAGTCGTTTGTGCTCTTTACTGTTGTTTTGGTCAGCCAGCAAACAGATATTAGAAGACTACAGCAGCTTTAGGACAGCAGAAAGGAATTGGTGTCACCTGCCCAGGACGTGAAAACAGAGTGAAGGAAAATCAGGGCAGGTAACAATCACAGACCAACCCCGGAAACACCTGTTTGCACTTCTTCCCTCAGCAAAGCGTACATCCTTGAGCACCAACAAGTAAAACCTGTTTTTTCCCATGCCAATCTCCAACCTAAACAGCTAACAAAGGGAAATTATTACCTGTGTTTTAATATATGTAATGTATTACATTATTGCCTCTCTCTATTTTTCTATAAGCTGTATATATAGAGTAAATATCAAATCTGTATAAATATTCTTTCAGTTTATACACATTTATATATTTTTTGGCTTTTAAGCCTCTTTAATTTCTGTTTTCATGTAGAGTGGTATGTATGTACAGTTGTATGTACGTGTATGTTCAAGCTTCTTAAAAACCACAAAAATTTATTTGATGTGTTTGCGCACACTGGGCGAAAGACTGATTCCATTCTAAATCAGATTTAATATTTCTTATTTTCAGATTGTTTTTAAAGGATGTGTCATGAACACGCTCACTTGATTGAAGGTGCTTGAAAAGTTCTTCAAGCATGGCGTGAAAGAACCATTTTTGTTCCCAAGAACTGTGAATTCACAGATTGAAAAAAAACCTAACTTGCTTATACAAAGAATCATTAATTAAAGAGCACGGGTACTAAATAATTCATGTCTACAGAGGAGCTCCTGCGTAACCCGTGGCATTAGACCTCAACCTCGCGTATAGCGTATGCCAAACTGTGGTATGCATCTCAAAACTCTTCCACGTCAACACAGCTCAGGGTTACACAGGAAGTTCAAACACTCCATTACAAAATGCCCTTTGTTGGGGAACAACACTCGGGACCTATTTGGATGAGCGCCACAGACTAATGTAGGGACATTTTCTGGAACTTTCCACGGCTCAACAAGCACAGTTCCATTTGGAGAGATATGGCCGAGTGAGGCACAAATTCATTCACTCATGAATAGCCCATATATAATTTATTTTCACACATAAACAGCGTTTCCATCCTCTCTGCCGAGCAGTTTATGTTAAATGAGCAATTCCATTAGAATAATGTATTCACAGATAATGTCGAAGCATTAGCATTCTAGCAAAAACGGGCAGGGGGACGTGTCTTTGAAGACATACTCTAATGAAGTCTAACCGAGCTGCGTTCACTTTAAAGGCAGAAGTCCAGAGCGGAGCAGTCATTCAGTCAAGTGTGCCCGCGTTGGGCTTCAGATCAATACCCCGACCCACACATCCCTGATCGCCAAACCCGGCAAAAGGCACCCCACTGCTGGAAAATTAATAAGGATTTTTCTCCCAACATTACCATTTTGCAGATAAATACATGACAAACTCCAGAAAGAGGGTGAGAGGAGGGAAAAATCTAGTAAATTCTTCATCAAAGATATCCCGCATACCAAAAATAATTGTAATTTTTTGCAGGCCGAAGGGCTAATGAGAGTTGAGAGGGAAGAGATAATCCATGCTATGCCTTTTATGTCTAAGCTTGGATTTGTGGATGGGCAGCTCTGAAGGAAGGGGAAAAAAATAATATATATATATATATATTTATTTCTATACGCTTTAAGTCAGACAGCACTGACTTAATCTGAATGCATGAGATTTTATTTGGCAGGGACAATGAACGCAATCAATCATTAGTCTTTAAAGCTATGACTCATACTCAAAGTCTTTGAAACACTGTACGTTCATAAAGTGTTGATGTGAAACATTCATAATTGAATGGACTTGCGATCAATGGCAGTCTGGGGTGTGCGGCATACTTAAAGACAGTGGATCGGCTTTGCTGGACTGATTGATTCTCATATTGATTGATTGACTGAAGGCTTCTTAGGCTCTTCAAGCGTACGTCTGAAGGGCCACTTTACTTACTTGTTAGGACTGTCTCATCCACGGCTTAAAAATAAACAGCTGAGGGCAGCTTAGTGCGTCACTTAAAGCATCATGAAGATGAGGGCCTTATGCGCAGGCATGAACGTTGCACCAGTCCTACTACTTGAAAGGCTAATTCTGTCAATAAAAATAATTATTTCTGTAAGAAATTAGAAGAACTACATTTCATGTCATGCAAACCAACATGCAGCGATGATTTGAAGTGGATCAAAAAAGTTTATCAAAGTTGTCCGGCAAGAACACATTTTGGTTTTAGGTTTTAGGACAACTTGGATGAAAGGTGTTGATCCACTTCAAATGTTGACTTCTGTAATTATTAATTGAATTGAATTGAATTTAAACATTTGTTTTATTTTCAAATTATTATTTGAATGAAATTGAAAAAAAATGATTTAATTTTATTTATTTATTTGCTTGTTGTCTGTCTGTCTAACTACCTATCCATCTATCTTTCTATGAAACCAACAGAAACACAAATAAAAATACATTTCCAAAATCATGGCATATGCATTTTAAACTAGAATCACAATCGTAACCATTATCTGTCCATAAAATAGGGAAAAAAGCGGTTCACACGAATGTTAAACAAAGTCCCAGTGCCTTGCTTGAACCCAACCTTAAAATCGAACTGGCTGATGGAACGACAAGGATGTCAATATGTGCAACTGCAGCTATTAGAGAGAGAAATAAATGATAATACAAAAGTATACTAATGACAAACCGTAAAAACAGTAAGATCATCTGTCAAGAAGCTTCCACATACTGACACGCACATCAGACTGTACGAAACAAAAGCTGTCAGTTTGAGAGACGGGGAGAGGGAGGTTGTCAGAAGAGGATGCTAAGCAAGCATACAAGGAATTGAAATAAAGTCTCGCAGACAGAAGACAAAGGTTGCTGGAAAAAAAATACATCAAACTCTCCCTGGAGGACAAGAACACACACAGGCATCTGAGAAGAGCGGTGACCCAATTATAAAACAGAAGAAAAAAAAAGAGCATTCAATAAGGCCTTGAGAGACAAGCTCTGAGTCCTGAAACATTACAGCCCTTCTTAACCCAGCATGCTAATTGAGCTGGCTTACTTTAAACTTCACTTTCCCCTGAGTGTGCTTTAAATACAGTCTCTCTCAGCAAACTGACATGAAAGGTGACGAGGAGCTGTACTGTAGATGCACTTGAAGGAGCTCCTTCTATCCCTTGCTAATTCTCATGAACACTATCGCTGTGAACTGTACTGTGAAAATTAACATTCGACCCACAAAACACAGTAGAATCTCTGCCTGTACATAAAAATTGCTCATTTGTTTTAAGCTTTGTTTTAAGTTTATCCCTAAATGTCTTTGGCCCGGTTTCACAGACAGGGCTTAGACTAAGCCTGGATTAGGCCATAGTTCAATTAGGACATTTAAGAATTTTTTATAACCATGCTTTAAAAAAAAAAACATTAATTGTGTGCATCTTGAGACAGAACAAGGCACTGATATATTTTAAGATCAGTCAGTGCAAGTTTATTTCAGTTGAAACAGCTCAGACTTACATTTTAGTCTAGGACTAGGCTTCAGCCTTGTCTGTGAAACCGGGGGTTTATGTCTTAAAGTAGCAATCTCAAAAAGCAGTTTCTTGAAAGCAAGCTGTAAAAATCTTATTATTAAGTTTAATCCAGCTTATCATTCGCATGGTTCTGTTAAATTCACATTGCTTGAACTAACAGTTTGTTTACGACATTTATTAATCTGGTTTATGTTAATTAATAAATATAATGTTTTTTCACTGTTAATTTATGGTAATGCATAATAAATGTTAAATACATTATTCAACATTAACCTTGTAAGATAATTGCTCTTTAATTAATTAAAAAAATTAACAAATGGGAATTATAAAGTTGAATATTATGAAGAGTTATCTTTAATGATTAATAATCAAATTAATCATACATAGTACATTAATATTTGAAGCAAAAATACAGTACAGTACAGATATACTGTAGCAGATTAGTATTTTTAAATATAAATTAGAAATACCTCAATTTATTGATTATTATGTTTCATGTTTTTAAAGGCTGTCAGATGATTAAAACAATTAATCATGTTCTTTGTGTTAACATGAATTATATTGAACCTGCTGAAATGCTACTATAAATATATTTTATTTTTCAAATGTGCATTTTTATTAATATTAAATACATTTATTTTGCTACTAACATGCAGTAGGCTAGTGCTCACCTTCTTATCACCATGTTTCATTAACACTTAAAATAATGTTTACATTTATAAATTAATTTGCAAAAATAAAATAGTTTTAAGGAATGCAATACCTGCCTTAAAGAAATATAGTATGTTGACCATACTTATTTGAATTTATTAAACAGAATTGCATTGATAGCGCTACTACTATGAATGTGAATTAAGTATTTTGGCAGAAGCCTATAAATGACATACAATGAAATTGTTGTCAATAATTAAAACATTAAATACAAATAAATTAAGTCTGGTTCTGATATTACTCTGATATTATATCTGGATTTTATTTGAAATGCTGAAATTACTGAAACAGAAATAAAAATCCATTAATTTAAATAAATTAAAAAATATATTACAAAAGCACATGAAATCACTAAAACTTAAACTAAAAATTTAAATTGTATATGTTGTATGAAAAAAGTGAATTACAAATATTTATTACTAAAATAACACCACCCACATTGACTATTTTACATACTTTTTATGACGGTATGATTATTATTATTTATAATATAGCACCACAACATTAATATGTTAAACTGAAATTTCTACTAATAATTTATTTATTTGTATCTATTTTTTATATGAAATGATGCACATGACCCCTTTTAGGGGCTGGGTGCTTTAGAACTTTCCCAAAAAAAGGCCTAGTCTAAATGACTTGTCTTTTCACAGTTGGACACATTTAGAGTCGCACCCCCATAAACCGCTTCCATCATATCACACATAGGCTGCATGGAGCCCTTCATAGCCCTCTCAGGACACAAACATGTTACATAAGGCTAAGTGAGTGCAGCAGATGCCATTTGGGGCACATCTGTTCAGACGGATTACCTACCAGCCACAAACATGGAACAAATAATACTGACATGTGCTGTGCTGCCATGAAGACAGACAAGGTGAGGCGTTTAATTCCTTCACGGAGACAGATAAAGAGAGGCTGGACTATAGATCAATAAGTGATTCAAGCGGGTTTGTGGAATGGGAGAACTTGTATTAAAATCCCAAGCAGTGTCAGAACAGGGACTGCGGTATGGAAGAGCTTAAAACTGAGCTTTGAGCTTATAAGCATAATTTCATCATTTCCATCAGCTTAGACGCCGTCTAACCGGTGACCTACTCTAAGTGTTTGTGAGCGTGCGTCCCACTGAGCTTTCATAATAAACTCATGATGTCCTCAGATAAATACCTGTCAAAAGCTGGAATTACAAATCTCTAAGCAGGTGCGGCTGGAAAAACAGTGCTGAATATGGATGCTTGGTGATTGAAGGTTGACATGAAGCTTGCTGATTGGTTCAGGCAGATTAGAAAATTGATTTCTCCGCTTGCCTTAATATTCCATATGTAATCATCTACATCTGGTTTATATAATAGTCATACTCCCAGAGCTGTTTTTTTATGCTGTTGCCTTGAGTTTTTGGACAAGCAGAGAGAATCATATAGACATATAAACACGATGATTGAGACGAGACCCCCGCACCCCATCCAGATGATGCAATGGCAAACCACTGATGACAAATACTTCAAACAATATTACTTTAGTTAATCCAACATCACACGCTAAATCTAAAACCAATCTCCTGAGTAAACTTAACTGCAAAGATTATGTTTAGAAAAACAGATGAGCATTAACTGGGAAAGTATGTTGACAAAAACAATGTTGTTTGTACAATGAGGGATGGAATTAAATGTCAAAATAAGAGTCATGTGACCTGTCTTTTTATGAAAACATGGCTTCCCTGTCAAATGTTCTGCCTGATCTTCTACCCAACACCACAGTGTTAACACATTCACATGTTTAACATGTTGGCAAAAAAAAAATACAGCTTTTGCAGGGACAGTTAGTGACTGTTTTTATAGCAGATATTAGATGAGTAATACAGGCCCCTTTCCACGATGTGGAAAACGTGGACAGATTCACGAAATCCAGTCATAAAAATTGTATTTACCATATAACGCGTTATGTCATGATATTAGCCAAATTTTGGATTAATATTTCTAAATCAGATCACAATATGGACTAGTGTCTGTGAATATTGAGCCGCAAAAAAAAAAAATATTTAAATATGATTCCTGCATGTTCCGCATATCTCTGTGTAAATGAATGGCAGAGACGTGCAGTTTCGTTTACTACACTTACTGATGCACTAAATTAACAACATCTACAGAACTGCTCTGAGAGTCACTTTTTGAGCATTTGACCATTACATTTAAGAAAAACTGTCGTCATTTAATATACACACAAACTAAACTCTTCACAGCAACCTGCAACTTGAAGAAATTGTGACAAAAATATATTACTTTTGTACAGTAGAGCGTATGTCTTAATGTAATACTGCTACTACAAATAATAAAATAATACAAATACATTTAAAATAATACAAATAATTAATTATTATTATATTTTTTTCAGGAATAATCACACAATGCAGCACTTTGAAAAAAATTAAAATAAATACATTTCAAATTTCAATTTCAAGACATGCTATTTGATTAATAAACTTCAATTTAAACATTAAAATAGAGTATGGAAAAAAAAAACAGTAGGAAACTAAATTGAATCCAGAAAAAAAATTGGGAAAAAAATTATAAAAATAAAACAGAAAAAAACGTATTACACAGGGCCAGTAAAATTATTTTAAAATAATAATACTTTAAAATACAGAATTTGTACAAAAATAAACAAATAAATAATAAAATAAAACAGAATTAAAAAAAATTATAGGGCTCTGTAATACTGTAAAAATACCTTTTTAAATAATGACTTTTTTATGTTGTCTATTTAATTATATTTTAAAATTACTCCATTACTCCAGTCTTCAGTGTCACATGATCCTTCAAAAATCATTCTAATATGCTGATTTGCTGATCAGGAAACATTTATTATCATTACCAATGTTGAAAACAGTTGTACTGCTTAAAATTGTTGTGGAAACTGTGATACTGTCCCATTTAAAATCTGGGGAGAGAAAATAATTGAAGAAAAGAAAAGAAAAGAACATTACTTTTATGCAGCAAGAAAACAAATTGATTAACGGCAACAGTAAAAATGTAGAATGTTACATTGATTTTTGTTTCAGATTAATTCTGTTAATTAAACATAATAATTTAATAAATAAATAAATAAAATGTATACCAGTTTCCACAAAAAAATTTTTTAACATTGATAATAATAAGAATCACAATTAATAATTGAGTAATGGCTACTGAAAATGTATTCAGTAATTTCACTTAATATTCATATGGAAACCAGTTCATTTATAATAAAATAAATCCCTCAAAGTTCTGAGATCTTCACAGTGTATTATATTTATAAATATGTATACTCACACTCAGTTTAAACTTTCCTGAAATGTCCAACCTAAATTGTTATTCATCACAATAGTATTTTCTTAATAACACACTTAGAAGCAGCTCAGCTTGTGTTTATATGGGTCTGCTGACTGGAGCGTTGTTTGTGTCCAACAACAGAAGAACGTGTGAAATATTTGCCTTTAGTGGTGGACTAAAGTATAGCACAAAATGTGACAGATTGCTGAAATGTTATTTGGATTACATTAGCTGGCCAGCTTAACTGTCTTTACATCAAGTAAATATAGACAGGACAGCAAATATAATTTCAACTCAACGCAAGAGGATTGGTGTCACATCAAAACAAGAATTTGAATGGACACACACACACAAAACACACTTTCAAGCATAATAAAAAACTTTCAGAGGCAGTAAATATCTGATCCTTTAGTAGACTACAACTATCAATCACCTATGGGATAACCCTTGTTTACCATTTTGTCCATATTCCATATTTCATGTTTTACATAAATAAATAAATAAATATATGTGTGTGTGTGTGTGTGTGTGTGTGTGTGTGTGTGTGTGTGTGTGTGTGTGTGTGTGTGTGTGTGTGTGTGTGTGTGTGTGCATGTGTGTGTGTGTGTGCATGTGTGTGTGTGTGTGTGTGTGTGTGTGTGTATGTGGTGTGAGAGAGAGAGAGAGAGAGAGAGAGAGAGAGCATATACAATGCAGCGATAGATCAGAAAATGAACTCTGAGAATGACAAGAAGCAGCAGAAATGTCTGCTCCATCTTGAGTACTGACACACAACCACAATTATTCATTTGTGGCCTAAAAATATGTCCTCTTTCTTCTTTAAGCTTCCAAATGGCAGCCTCTATAAAAATCTGAATTGTGAGGCTTTTACAGACAGGCACACATTTTTGAACCCTCTAGCAGTCGAGAAGCTGTCACGGTGAACAAGGCACTGCCAACGAAACAAAAGCAAACATTTTGACTGGAGATTACAGTTAGAGGCTTCCTGGAAGTCTGTCACCATGGCAACGCATAGAAAAGGGTTGAATTGCCCCCTCTGTGAGCGCTGAAGATGAAACAGACATTAAGCTAATCCTCTGCCTTATTAAAATGTAAAGTCAGCAAAAGAGGAACACACGCCAGCAAAGACCGTCTCAATATGCTCTCCCCCTCTCTATTTCATTTTGTATGTGCGAATATGTTCATATAGAGAAAGACAACCTCTATATGAAAACTAACTTATTGCAGTATTTGATACTAAATCACTATAATGTTAACTATGGCGATATGACAACTGCTATCTTTCAAAACAAATACTGATCAAGAAAACGAGGACACAATCACCGTTTTATCTGTGGTTTCACTACAAATACTACAGTTAAACTATGATTACTATTAAAAAAACATAATAATCCTGAATAAAGGAGAACACTTAATGTAATACTTAAGATTAATATGCATTCACAACCAATCTTTTTTCTACATAGCATTAAATGAGTGAAGACAGAATATTCATCAAGGAAAAATGTAGGGTGATACTCGATTTTTTTCTGTCAGTAATTGACTGGATTGTGAAAAATGGGCTTTCCACATTAGAATAAAGCCAGATGCTGATCCGAGGTCCAGCGGATCACATTTTGGCGAAAGCCCTAGGTCATGGGGAAAGGAATTATACCTTAGAAAACAGTAGATATTACGGAAATGCAGTAAAACTTGAATGCGTTGTATTTCAATTTATTTTTAATTAGAAATTTGTAATGATGAAGTTGCAATTTAGTACATATAAAATTAATTAACGTTTAACACACTACACTTATAATTATAGTATTTTACATGTGCTTTTTTTAAAAGTTGCCAGCCATCGCCAGCCTTTTTGATCATTTTCCATCAACACCCCTAATGCTGTCGCTTTTCTACCACTTCGTGGATCAACCAGTGGAAACATCGAAAGCCATCAATGGCAGAGAAAGAGTTAAAGTAAAACTTAATATCTGACATTATTACAAAGAGCACTTACAAGTGTAAGTTACAAGTGTACTTATTTCTGTTAAGAAATGTAGTCTTGAAAGTTTACTCTCTTTAAGTGCATAGTTTTTAAGTTTTTTACGTTTTGCATAATCTTTTTTTTTACACTAATCAGTTGTTCCACAAGGTGGCAGTGCTGGCCCCGAGCCATTGTTTCACAGTAGAAAATGAAACTAAAAAGATTGAACAACAACAACAAAATAAGTAGACTGCACTGCAACAACAACAGATGCCCACATTGACAAAAATGACAAAATAATACAAAGACATTTTTATTGGTCATAACTTCTGGAGAAAATTAGCACAGACATTGGACAAAGACGAATCTTTTTAGAGTGCATGTGTTGACCGCCTGGATTCGTGCATGCTATCAAGTGGAGCATAATTTGAATAACTGCGTTTGACTGTATGCATACACTAGTTTATGCATACAAAAACTAAATATACTTTGAGATTAATGATTTTTCTTAATATGGACCACAAATCATAAACAATAGGACTAATGACATTTACTGAAAAATATCATACAATTCTGAGAAAATAGTCAGAATTGTGAGTTTGTATGACAATTCTGAGAAGAAAAAAAATCAGAATTGCAAGTTTGTATAACACATTTCAAAGAGAAATATAATAGTTTGGTAAAGACTCTTATACAATTATTCTCTTAAACAATTATTTAAAAAAAAATTCGAGTAGCGGAAAAAGGCTTCCATACATCCATGTCTAAATTGGACAGATCCACAAGACGTAATCAGCATAACGATGTCAGAAGCCTCAATAAATGCAAGAGAAAACAGTAGGGAATATAAGACCAAAAGGAATGTTGAGTTCTCCTTATCTAATACTCAGAGATATCGTCAGCAAAGCTCCTATCTGATGCCCACGAGCCCACTGTGCCAGGAGGTCATGTTAGGCCAGAAAGCTTAGAGGGAGAAATTCAACTCAAACTATACTTATCAAGGTCAGCAGTCAGACCAAAACAACCTCCAGCATGAACTCCATGAGTCTACAAAGCAGCTGTGCTCAAACTCCTTTTTAATCGAGTGAGCGGGCCAGCTCACCAGGTCACCACAAATCGGCAGGGATTTCAGCATTGCTTAGTAGGGCTATCAGGATTACCACCGCCTGTAAACAGTATCTGCTTTATCACACATTGTCACAGCTGTTATCTTCCAGCTCCTGTGTGTGTGTGTGTGTGTGTGTGTGTGTGTGTGTGTGTGTGTGTGTGTGTGTGTGTGTGTGTGTGTGTGTGTGTGTGTGTGTGTGTGTGTGTGTGTGTGTGTGTGTGTGTGTGTGTGTGTGTGTGTGTGTGTGTGTGTGTGTGTGTGTGTGTGTGTGTGTGTGTGTGTGTGTGTGTGTGTGTGTGTGTGTGTGTGTGTGAGCTAGAGTAAGAGGATCATAAAACATAACCCTCAATGTGAACTCTTTAAAACAGTTTTGTTTACATGTCTGGCTGTGGTGGTCTGTTTATGGTTTTGTCATTAAGAGTGATCTTTCCTCGATGTTTGACCATCAGTGAGAGAATTCAAGCTTTCATTTTAGGAAAAACACAGAGAAAGTACAGACTAGCCAAAAACATCCTTTTGCAAAAAGGCTTGGATCATTTTAATTTTAAATGTATTAAAATAGTTTTCTGTTAAAATACTTGCTCTTCTAAATGTACAAAGAGCCATAACAAACTGTAGGTAAGCTATTTTCAGATTGATTACCATAAAAAGTGACACTATGAGTTATTATTCATGAAACATACCCAGAGACAAATATACATATACAGGGATTTGCAAAACAACACATTTTCAATATTGACTAGTTGGGGGTTGACTGAATGACTAGTTGACTAATAGGTCTACATAGAGTTCACTTTCACATGACACATGTTTTAATGGACATTAACATCAGATGCATTCTTGCATCAACATGGTCCCACTCAAGAAAGAAACAATACAGCAATCAAAAGCATCTGTCTGAATGTGTATGACTGTAGCAACAGTAGCCTACTTTAAATTGGATGAATTTAAAGATGCAAATTTGTCAAGAGAGTTTTACCATGAAAACAGCAAGCTGTCAGTTCGCTAATTAAAATGCTGCTACTAAAAGGTAGATCAACTTGACAGTTTCTAGGATAGTCAATTAGTCAACTATTGTGACCCATTCTCATACCCAGAGACACACACTATTGTGGATATCTCAATGCAACTAAAAGGTAACCAGTCAACTATCTTCAATAGCACAACATTTAGATAAAGAAACATAATGGTAAACTGGAAATGCTTCTGCTCTAAAGTTTTTGAAAAACTACTGCCATCAGTTATACCACGGTATAAAACTTTGTAATGAGCGGCTTTGTGCCATATTGTGCAAAATACAAGCAAAGTTTGAAAATGTTGGACATATGTTTCTGCATATATTCACATATACCCATACAGTCTGTATTATATACAGGTCTACCACCATAGATGCTGGCAATTCTTTCTGATCCAAAGAGCAATGCTCAGGCACAAGCTTTCAAACTGCCTCCAGGTGGACAAGCAGACACAAACACATAGAGATCTAAATCACTACCGCTGCTTTGAATCATCATGTTCCTTCATCCCCTGTTCCGCACAAATAATCTAAAGCTCTCAACATCCATGGAGCTGCAAATCAATGGCAACAATTAATTAACAGACAAATGGACCTCCATTACCCATAGTCATCATCAGAGCAGTACTCCCTTTTATTAGTTATGCTGATGATAATAAATGTAGACTCATCAGTCAAGCCAAACTCAAAGAACAGCTCCTATTTCCCCAGGGCATCCAGCACAGAAGATCTATAGCTCAGACTGAGTAAATAATGGATGGGACAGAGATAAACATGAAGTCTCTGTGGGTAAACAACTTTGATTACAAGTCCCTTTAAGACTTTCAATGGAGAGGCAGTTGCTGTGGGCATGAGTGGAACCTAAGGTCTTCTGCTTCAAACTTTTAAAGTAAACCAGAGAATCATTAAACCTCGAGCAAGCACTCTTGCCTAAGTTTTGCTGGTCTCATACACTTCAAAACCCAGGAGACAATGTGAGAAACCTGAATAAGAATACAGATTATTTAACTACGTTGGCACTAATTGGTAATTTGATTTGAGTTTCTCCAATAAACAAAAAACAATTACCAAAGATCTGGAAAAGCTTGTCTTCTAATCGTATAATCCTGCCAATCATGATGATGCTTAGCTCCCCTCCAGGGCTTGACATTAACGTTTATGCTCACCAGCCACTGTGGCTAGTGGTTTCCCAAATTTACTAGCCACTCCGCATTTTCTCTGGCCACAATTTTGTTGTTGGTAAATTATATTTTATATGTCTTAATACTGCATACAAAAATGTATTTACATTTATTTTGCAGGTAATTTTCGACCTATTTAAAAGTAATTTTCCCCGAACCATGTTAAATGCGTGCATCATCTATCATATCAAATTCTTACATTGTATTAATAATATCACTTAATTTACTAAGATAATATAGGGCTGTTACCAATCGTTACCGAATGAGTATCTACAGAATCGATCTTTCCTGTAGAAGAAGCAGAAGTGACTAGGTTAAAAAGAAAGTAAACCGCCAGTAGGTTGCAAACAATTTGTTCAGACAGCTGATTCATTCAAGATTGAAGCAAGTGTCTGTCCTTAAGAATGGACCACTGAATCATTGACTCAAATGATACAAAATTAAAACGAGAATCATTCATTAACAAAACACCACCATGTGTTGCTTAGACATGCGCGACTGTTCTGCTGTGATCTTTGTTTTGATATTTTCATTAACCAAAATAAAACAAAAACAGTCAACGTTGACAATATATCCTTTCAATAAATTCAAATATTGAACAAAAATGTAAATCTACTTGTAACTACTCGTTTTAACTCTTGTATAAAATATTGTAACTACTCGTTTAAACTCTTGTATAAAATGTCAAAGTTGCAATCGTGGTTTTCAGGGAACTTCCCTCAGTTGGTCGTGTAAAGTTGCTTACCCTCACCAAAAAGTAGTATAATTCAAGTTTATTTTATTACGTATATGTAAATAAAGTTCTGGTATATTTTTAAGTATGCTTTATGAAGTAAGTATACAAATATCAGTGTACTAGTAGTATACTTGTAAGTTTACTATTTCATTACTCCTTGGGACTAAATTGTTTAGTAGTTTTATACTGCAAGTATACTTGTAAGTTTTCTTTAAGTGAACATTACATCATACTTTAAGTACACTACTATGTCCCTATTTAGGTATTACTTTGTATATATTTTGTTGTATGAATATTTGAACACACAAAACATCAAAAGTAAGAACAGTGTCTGCTTGTAAACAAAGAAAATGCTATTCTAGTTTCATGCATAATTTTTTTAAACACTTTAATGTGGGTAAGTTTCATAAATAAAAAAATAAAGAAATAACAATATTTTGAACAAAAAGCTGAAAAAAACTATACATTGGATTCAGAATGGCAATCAAAACGTAGATGGAGTCGATCAACACCCCAAAGCTTGAAAGTCGTTATTACCACTTCATTGGTTGACATTTTATTCCATAATGTTACTGAAAGTGAACATGAAAGTGATGTGACATACAACCAAGTATGGTGACCCATACTCGGAATTCGTGCTCTGCATTTACCCATCCAAAGTACACACACACAGCAGTGAACATGCACACACACCGTGAACACACACCCGGAGTAATGGGCAGCCATTTATGCTGCGGCGCCCGGGGAGCATTTGGGGGTTCGGTGCCTTGCTCAAGGACACCTCAGTCGTGGTATTGAGGGTGGAGAGAGCGCTGGACATTCACTCGCCCACCTACAATTCCTGCCGGCCCGAGACTCTAACTCGCAACCTTTAGTTTACAAGTCCGACTCTCTAACCATTAGGCCACGACTTCCTCACCAATTTTAACACATCGAAGCATCTGTTGTTTTGGTTTCTTCTTCACTTGGGTCTATTTATTTATTTTATTGTTTTTGGGAAATTCTGTACAGAAGATGTGCACTAGGGCCCCCTACCATATAACAATGAATACACAGATTCTCGGAGCACAAGTATTGCTCAAATATATTTAGAGTAGACTTTTTCTAAGCATTAGTAAAGTATACTTAAATGAAAATATATACAAATATAAAACGTCCCAGGTTACGTATGTAACCATGGTTCCACGAGGGAACGAGACGCTGCGTCGAAACGCTTTAGGGGAACGCCATCAGCGATACCCAGCTCTGAATCATATGTGTAATCAGTACAAACGATGGGCAAGACGTCATGGGCAGGTGACGTAATGACCAGGAGGCTTAAAAGCACTTGGGGTGCAACCGGCGTTAGCTTCTAGGAATGAAGCATAGCTCTAGTAAGGATGCCGGAAGTATGGCCCTGCGACGCAGCGTCTCGTTCCCTCTGGGAACCATGGTTACATACGTAACCTGGGACGTTCCCATCGGGAACTTCGAGCTTGCGTCGAAACGCTTTAGGGGAACGAGATGTCCACGCCGCCAGACTTCCAAATCCCTGCTTAGTGTGTGGAATGCACAGCTATAGCAAGATAACAGAGGAGCCAGGAGTGGCTCGTAGATCTAGGTCATAGAACCTGCTGAAGGTTAGGGGCGTAGACCACCCTGCAGCGTTGCAGTACCGAAAAAGCCTTAGAGGCCGCCATACCTTGAGATGAGTGAGCCTTGACTCTCAAGGCGAGGGGAGATCAGAGGACTCAAGGTTATAGGATCGCATCCCGATCCCCCACTTAGCATAAGCTTCTCTGGCCTCAGCACCAGAGGAAACGTGTAACTAGAGGGTTTTGCCTACTGAAAGGCCACCAAGAGGGGCATGGTAGGCCGCTATAGCCGCCACGTGGACCTTCAGGGTGGAGTGGGCTAACCCTGCGGAGAAACAGGCCTGCAAGAACTCCAGCACTGTACCAAACGGGCAGTTAACTGGATCAAGCTGGCGGTCTCCGCATCCTGAGTCTCAACTTCAGGGCGTACAGTTTCCTCATTGAGGGAGCGATTGGGGAAAGGCGTACAGACGAAGCCTCGGCCAAGTCGGTACCATAGCATCCAGCCCCAGCGGAGCTGGATGAGTCAGAGGTAACCAGAGGGGACAGTGCAATATGACGAGTCGCAAACGGATCCACCACCTGGCCCAAACTCTCCATATCTGCTTCACCCCTCAGGGTGAGGCATACATTCCCTGGGCCTCAGCCTCTGCTTCGACAGGAAGCCGAGTTCTTGGAGCGGAGGCCTCAACATGACAGCTCTCTGGATCGAGAGGAGGCCTGCTACGCTCCTTACACTAGGTATCGCACCACAAATGGCGATCTCTCAGGTCTGGTAAACCGTGGGCCGGGTGGCCACTCATGACTGCTCCCTAACCGGTGAGAGATGCATCCGTCGCTAGCGTTACGCGGCGACAGGAGCTCCCAGCACCAGGCCTTGAGACAAAAAACAAGGGTTTCCTCCACATGTCTAAGGCACGTAGGCATCGCCGCGTGACCTTGATCATACGAAGTGGGTTTTCCCCTCGGGGAGAATCCCTTGGTTTTGCACCACCACTGTAGGGGTCTCATGTACAGCAGGCCAAAAGGTATCACATTGGACGCAGCTGACATCAGACCCAGCAGTTTCTGAAACGGCCTTCTCTTACTCTCTTGACTGACGTGAGGATTGACTCGATCAGAGCAGGGGACATACGTGCCTGCATCGTGGTCAGATCCCCACCACGCCCAGATAAGTGGTTCTCTGTACTGAAGAAACACACTTTTCTGACGTTAAGTCTTAACCCCAACTATTTCAAGTGAGCGAGAACGACATCTCGATGCCGAACCGCCACCGCTCTGATGAGCTAATCGGGGCGAGAGTGCAAGGCCGAAGGCAAGAACCCGATATTGATACGCTTTGCCCCCAAAGCACATCTTAGGAACTTCCTGTGATGGGGAAGGAGTATGCGTCTTCCAGATCGCTCGTGACCACCAGTCCTCGGATCTGGTGTGAGACATGACCTGATTGAAGAGAGCTTTCTAAACTTCAGTCGTATGACTGACCGGTTCAGCTAACTTAGATTTAAAAAGGACGCAACCCCTTTCCCAGGAACAAAGAAGTACGGCTGTAGAACCCGGACTCTTTGTCTCGAGGAGGGACCACCTCGATGGCCTCCTTCCTCAGGAGAGTGCTCACTTCTTGTTCCATTACCAGAGCCTGCTCGGGACCCACCAGCGTGGGAGTGACCCCGATGAAAGGTGGCTGCAGAGCGTTGCGATAGCCTGTTTTACAGTGTGCATGACCCATCGAGACACATTTGGCAGTAGTCTCCATGCTACCAAATAGTCTACTACGGGAACCAGTCTCTCAAGACTGGCCTTTGGTGTACTTAGAGCGGCTAGCTCGGTGCCCTGAAGCGGGGGACCGGCAGGAGACGGCCGATCTAGCTGCTCTAAAGACCCCCAAAGGGGTGGCGAGCCTCCCAGCTCCGCTACATTTCTGGGCGGAAGAGACTGAGAGAAGTGCACGCTGGAGACCGCTGCGCCATGGAACACTGGCAGGGTTAGCAGACTGATCGCCTGAGGGCACTGAGGAGAGACGGGCACCGTGTGATGCGGTGTACACCGCTCTTCTCCAGAGGGGCCGGCCCTCAAGAGCCCTGGGCCATTGGCATCAGGACATTCTAGCCGAAGACTATTTTCTTTTTGAAAATGATGATCCGCAGATCGGTCTTTGGCCCGGGAGCGCCGCTCTGACTCTCCAACTCCTTTGGGAAAGTAACGAAGGAACCTGTCTCCAACCTGTCCGCGGAATCTATGTGCGATCCCCGTGATCTCAATCGCCGCAGTGCCTCAGCAGTAGCGGGACCGCGAGATCATAGGCACGGACACACTCCTCGGCGGCAGCATGGCAGGTGCTGCGAGGATGCTGGTGAAAACTCCCTCCTCAAAGAGAGTTTCCCCCCCCCCGGGAGCGAAGCATACGCAGCATACTTCACTCCCAGTCAGACCATCGCATCCCCTAAAGCGTTTTGACGCAGCTCGAAGTTCCCGATGGGGAAACTAAGTTAAATTTTTATGTTTCTTCTGTGTGCAATCGTTTTCATTTGTTTTAATTTCTCCACGACATTCTCTCACAGACAGGCTGCGTGAGCCTCAACTGGGTGCGATCTTGATGTTACTGTTGATTATCCATTATCAATCGCCGTTTACACCAAATGTAATAAAATCAGAACCACTTTCACCTAAATTTTGGTGCAATTAGATACTTTAATCAGATTAGTTGTCCGGTTGGGCAAGTACCCAAACTTACCGTTTCTATTTAGTCATGATGAAGATGTAAACACATTTCAATTTCAGCAGGCAACTATTTATTACTTTATTAACTATACATTATTATTCAGCCACAAATAATCACAAATCTGTATATGCAATTACAAATGATTAAATATAAATCCTCAGTTTGATGTTTTACACACATGCACACAGACATTATTTCATACATAGCATAGTCGTGAGATGCAAGACATCTTCAGACGTGCCCATACAACAAAAGACAATACTTTATTGAACCTTTTCTGATAAGAAGTGTGTGCTGCAAATGCGATCATGTTTGACGATCGTTTATGTCCAGTCCACTCGTTTTATCGCGTTTAACCACAGTTGTCGTTTGTTTTTTGTCTGGCAGTAGCAGCAGGTATACGATCTAATTTCTCATTTGAGGCTGTATTATGTTGATTCTGGCACCCAACATCACACCAAGATGGTATTTTAAGCTCCTTATGTAACTTAGCCGAATCTGTGGTGGTTTGACTTGGCTGCCTCCACTTTTCCCTTTGTTTTGCAGCTTAGCACTATGACGTAATTGTGACGTCGGCCCTACATGACCCTAGTTACCTGTGGTTGGCCTAGCCGGGTATCAATCAGAAAACAACAGGCCAATCAGAAGAGAGGCTCATGAATATTTATTAGACAGGACAAATCGATCTGTTTTCAACAGAGATTCTGAGAAAAGAGCTGTACAAATATATTGAGATGGTTTTTGGTACTTATACCGAAGATACATATTATTAAGGACATCAACACCTTAAAATAAAACTCCAGAAAGGTGTACAATATGGGACCTTTAAAAATAAAGGTGCTTCACGATGCCATAGAAGAACCTTTTTGTCTAAATGGTTCCATAAAGAACCTTTAACATCTGAAGAACCTTTCTGTTTCACAAAAGGTTATTTGTGGTGAAAGAAGGTTCTTCAGATTATAAAAAGGTAAGGAAGATATGGTTCTTTAAAGAACCTTTGACTGAATGGTTCTTTGTGAAACCAAAAATGGTTCCTCTATGGCATCGCTTGAAGATCATTTTGAAGCACCTTTATTTTTAAGAGTGTGTATACCTATTGATGACCGTTCAGTCTACTTCTCTTTCATAGTGGACATCCTCCACATATCTACAGTCAGTCCCATTTTGGATGGAGCCAAGAAGTAATAGAGAGTAAAAGACTGCTAGTTTGGCTCCACCTGGTGACTTCTCTTTTTAATCTACAGGTGTACCTTCTACAGAATATATTAAGGAGGCCCCACGTCTGTCAATTCAGTTGTTGCCACTCATTCTAGTGGCTTCAATGTTGTAGGAACTTACCTGTCACACATCATTATGTGATGCAGCTCCCAAATTGCTTTGGGAGACAGTTTAGTCAAAGTGTGAATAACAAACACGGTGAAAGTGTGAATTGGAGTAAACGGCTGAGAAAAGCACTGGATGAGAGGATCAGCAGGCAAACCAAGAGTTGAAGTTGAAATCAAGGTTTGAGGTTTGGGGAAGCCATGAGACGTAACCTTAAAAAGGAACAACTTTAAAAGGTCACCTAGGACTTTTAGTGTTGGACAACTTTAAATAAACCATGTAGAGTCCTAAAATCATGAGGTACCTTGTAAGATCAAATATAATATGGCGCATTGGCCTCTGGAGCCATAGAAGACTTCCTTCATGCTGCAAGAGGCAATCTCTGTTTTTGGTCATTAAAAGTAAACAATGGCATTTTAAACTTTAGTTTTTTGGCACTCTAGACACATGCTAGGCTTTGTGTAACACAGCACTCTTCACCAACATTCATTTTTTCTACCAATACACAGTACCAGCAAAACACTGCTTTGCGCATAGCAGGGACAACTGGCTTTTGGTGGGTAAGTCTTGCAATGCATATCTTTCCATCTGGCATCTTGTCTTTTTTGATTCAGTGCCAAAAATCCTGTTCTACACTTTTCTTTAGGTGTGGAGAAGACTGGATGCTGTTGATTCTAGGTGGTCCCCCTGGAAAAGTGCTTTCCAACAATATTTTGGGACGTTAACAGGATCCAAGTTTCCGTTCCAAGACATTAATCAATGACAATTACAAATATTTAATATTTTATATGTACTCCAGTGTTGAGAAATCCAGGATGGCAATATCTTTTGGCAAGGAATAGGCCACCGTTTCTGAAACCCGGGCACACTTCCATATCTATGTCTGGAATGAAGCCTACTATATTGGGCTTGTCAATACCCTGGTCTCATTCTTCTCCCTTCCCAGTCGCTTGACCAAGAGTGAACTGATGATTTACTTAAAAAAGGTTAAGTACAGTTTATTTGTTCATTTTGAACTGAATTCTATGGCTCATACTGTTACTATCTGAAACAAGTTCACATAGACATGCAGTCTACACTGAAAAAAAATAAAAAAAACATAAAAATACGCCTGTGGTACAATTAAGAATTTTTGTCTTTTACATAGTGGCTCAGTGGGATTTTTTTATCCCAGCATAATTTTTTAAGCTCAAGCTTTGTTCTTTACTAGACCCTTAAGCTCTCATCTTCACATCTACTTGTATTCAATTCTCGAACTTAATTTGGCAGCCCTCTCCCAAAATATCCATGGAGCCACATGGAAATGTATTCACTTCATACAGGTCAAGTACAAAGCCACCACCGCTACATATCTACTGTACTGTATCATGCAATACCATACTATGCCACACTGCAGGAGTCTGCTTCAATGGCTCATGTGACATTGCCACAGCACCATGTTAAATTACAAGGACATTCCCCTTGAATGACCTGGGGTTAAGTGCCTAGCTCAAGGGTACAATGGTTATAGAATCTTTATTGTATTTATTTAGCACAGCATGAAACCTGTTTATGGTGGAATTCGTTTCTGTAACTTTCACAATGTTGCCATAGAGCAGTACCATAAACTTATTAGAGGGACAAGCCTGGAGCATTCTGGAGTTAAGTGTCTTGCTCAAGGGCAGAATGGTGACTGTTCACGGGTCACGCTTTGTGAGGATAAGAGCAACACACTTCCACTTACCAGCCCTGAACCTTAACCACTACACCATAGTACCACTTTGTTAACAAATGGGGGAATTCAAATTATTCAAATTATTTATCTGTTCAGGCCTCATGTATAAAATGCACACATAATTAGACTACTCTATATTTGATTCAATTAACATATTTAAAAAATAAGAAACTGGTGGGAAAATATTCTTATATAATTTTGCCTCAATGTACGAGTTAATGTAGTGAAATTTGGTTGAATGCAGTTTTATTTTATTAATACAATTAATTAAATTAATCTTTAAAATCACCTGTGTGTAAATTTAGTAATGAGATTATGTTACCATGAAAGCTTGAACAGAAATACTCATAGAAATGTGGTAACAATCTGCCAAAGTAATGGGGTATTTCTCAGCCAATAATGATTGCAATTGCATTTACATACATGCATTTGGTAGACGCTTTTATCCAAAGTGATTTTTACTGTACAGGTGCATCTCAATAAATTTGAATGTCGTGAAAAAGTTCATTTATTTCAGTAATTTAACTCAAATTGTGAAACTCGTGGTATTAATTATAATCAATGCACAGACTGAAGTAGTTTAAGTCTGTGTTCTTTTAATTGCTATGTTTGGCTCACATTTAACAATTTAACCACCTCAAATCTCAACAAATTAGAACATGGTGACATGCCAATCAGCTATTCAACTCAAAACACCTGCAAAGGTTTCCTGAGCCTTCAAAATGGTCTTTCAGTTTGGTTCACTGTGCTACACAATCATGGGGAAGACTGCTGATCTGACAGTTGTCCAGAATTAAATCTTTGACACCCTTAACAAGGAGGGTAAGCGACAAACATTCATTGCCAAAGAAGCTGGATGTTCACAGAGTGCTGTATCCAAGCTTGTTAACAGAAAGTTGAGTGAAAGGAAAAAGTGTGGAAGAAAAAGATGCACAACCAACCGAGAGAACCGCAGCCTTATGAGGATTGTTCAAGCAAAATTGATTCAAGAATTGGGTGAACTCACAAGGAATGGAATGAGGCTGGGTCAAGGCATCGAGAGCCACCACACAAAGACGTGTCAAGGAATTTGGCTACAGTTGTCATCAGAGGCGTCTTAACTGGGCTAAGGAGAAGAAGAACTGGACTGTTTTCCCAGTGGTCCAAAGTCCTCTTTTCATATGAGAGCAAGTTTGTATTTCATTTGTAAACAAGGTCCTAGAGTCTAGAGGAAGGGTGAGAAGAAGCCCTGCTGAAGTCCAGTTGTCTAAGTTTGCACAGTCTGTGATGTTTTGGGGTGCAATTCATCTGCTGGTGTTGGTCCATTGTGTTTTTTGAAAACCAACGTCACTGCACCTGTTTACCAAGAAAATTTGGAGCACTTCATGCTTCCTTCTTTTTAAACCAGCTTTTTAAAGATGCCGATTTCATTTTTCAGCAGGATTTTTACCCACCCACACTGCCAAAAGCACCAAAAGTTGGTTAAATGACCATGGTGAATGTGTGCTTGACTGGCCAGCAAACTCACCAGACCTGAACCCCATCTATGGGGTATTGTCAAGAGGAATATGAGAAACAAGAGTCCACAAAATGCAGATTAGCTGAAGGCCACTGTCAAAGAAACCTGGGCTTCCATACCACCTCAGCAGTGCCACAAACTGATCATCTCCGTGCCACGCCGAATTGAGGCAGTAATTAAAGCAAAAGGAGCCCCTACCAAGTATTGAGTACATATACAGTAAATTAACATACTTTCCAGAAGGCCAACAATTCACTAAATATTATTTTTTATTGGTCTTATGAAGTTTTCTAATTTGTTGAGATAGTGAATTGGTGGGTTTTTGTTAAATGTGAGACAAAATCATAACAATTAAAAGAACCAAAGACTTAAACTACTTCAGTATGTGTGCATTGAATTTATTTAATACACGAGTTTCACAATTTGAGTTGAAATACTGAAATAAATGAACTTTTTCACAACATTCTAATTTATTGAGATGCACCTGTAAATGTTATAATTTTATATTACTGTCCCTGGGAATCAAACTCATGGCCTTGGTGTTGCCAGCACCATGCTCTTCTGTTTAAGCTACAGGAATTATTCATGTTACCATTAATATGTGATTGATATGTGAGCTATTAAATCAGTATATCATAATTAACTGGATTTACCCTAGAAGTATATAATTTAAAAGTTCTGACGAACATCCTTGAAGTCACTCACCTTACACTGACAGCATTGGAAAATTAAACATTTTGCACATGCAAGGTTCATTTACATCCACTGTATGATGCCATATCTAAGACAACGCTGAAGTGTATTACAAACATCACAGAATTATTGAATTTATAACCTGCATGGCTTTTCTACACAATTCAACAACTATTCTTGCACAATCAGCACCACTAAACAGCACACTGTCAACTGCTTTCAGTGTAGTTTCAAAAGGCCCTATATCTCGGGGCTGGCATTTATTTACAAAGGAATACTTTTTGTGTGTGTTTGCATATCCTCCACAAATAAACACTTCATCTGTCTTTGGGCTTCAAAGTTCCCCCTGGAGAGCAACGGCACCAAGGAGCAGTTTAAAAGAACTGCAGAAGAGAATGCAGAGGGCTGGCTGACAGGCAAACAATTACACACGCTCAATCAAACCCAGGGAACAAAACAAATAAATACACATACACAGAAATCCACATACACCTACTGCATGTGTTAAATGCTTAAAACAACGACAATGAAAGATACACCAAAAACTGAAAGGCTTCATTCACTACGCAAATGAATGTGACCCAAATCTGATTTTTATTTTTATTTTTTATTCTATATACAGTATAACTGGCCAAACATTGGTTAAATATAAGTAATTGATCTTAATGTGTGATCCATATAAACTGACCCATATGTGAAAAACATTCCTAAATGTTCTCCTAAACACCTAAAATGTTTATCTGATTCAAATAAAGAATTACAGCAAATTAAGAATGATTATCACATAATTAAATAATGATCGTAATGATTAAGGTCAGCATGAAATTGTGCAACAATATCCGTTTCCTTCCAAAATTACAAATTAAATGTATGAGTAAATCTAGAATATCACATTAAACATTTGCAAAATAAAGCACTGTTTCCATCCCATGTATTCAAGATAATAAAATCATCCCTCCCTGGGAACCTGCATATAACATCAATTACACAATTAAAAGTTACTGCAACTGGCGAAGTATGTGGCTATTTTTACTACTTTTTTGCTACACAATAAAATGACTAGTGCCTCAAAGCATACAAATGAAATACAATAACAAATGCTGTCATGTAATTTTGCATTCAGAGGCCCGATGTTTGGGAATGCAATTGTTATTATAAAAAAGATTATACCAAATCATTTTGATGACAGTCTTTGGCTCAGGCATTTCAAAATTATTGCATTTGGGATGCTGTGCGCTTAGTTCAGATATCCAATCACATGATGTGCTGAGGAAAAGTCACATAATTTCTCTTTCATAGGTTCACTCAACGCTGCGTAAAGCTAAGATGCTTTGGGAACGCCCCTGGGCATGCCGATTGTCTGAAACCCATATAGAATCACACCAATTAATTGGCTGATGGCACGGATGTCATCATTGACATCCTCACGTCGTTTCCTTATGGTGGCGAAATGCACCATCTGCTCCTCAGATTTCTCTGCCTTCACGAAACGGCCATATTAGCCCTTCTGTTGCAATTTTTCTGGCCCGATTTTGATCGTTTTATTCAGGATTTTTCTTCGTTGCACTTCGGCGACTGCAGCAGTGGAACTCCGTTCTCCTTGCGGTGAAGTGCAATGGAATATCATCGCTGTCAGCCTCCATGTTCTCGCTTCATCGCGAGCGTGACCCTCACAGTAAGTGTGTGAAATGTATGGATTTTTCGCATGCACATGAGGCTTTCGCTCTAGGCTTGCGGTTTTTGAGAGGGAATCATCCGTTTTTACCTTCCGTGCTCTGGAAGGCCTCTGCGGCCTTACGTGAATCTGCGACCTGGGGCTCGGATGTAGAGCTCGAGGCAATGGAGAGCGAGCAGACAGGCCTCGCCCTTTCGGGCCTGCTTTAGCCGATGCTATCCCGCCTAGCGGCCAGGAAGCGCAGCCTTCCGCGGCCTACTCAGAGCTCGTGGACATGCTTTTGCTCACCACCAAAAGCTCTCCATCGATTGGCCCGATGAGCCCTGCGAGTCTCAATCTTCGAAACTCGATGAGCGGTTCCTTAGCGGCCCAAATTCAAGGACTACACAGAGGAAGCTACCGTTTTTCAGTGATCTGCATCATGAGATCTCCAGATCCTGGAAACAGCCATTCTCCTCCCGCCTTACTAACGCGGCAGCCGCTGATTTCACCAACCTAGTGGGTTCTGTGGAACAGGGCTATACCGCCATCCCGGTGGTTGAAAACATGCTAGCCTCCCACCTCTCACCTTCTCTGGCCCCCTCATGGAAGTCCCGCCCCCTCCTTCCAACTAAACCATGTAGGACAACTTCCGCTCTTATCGGGAAGTCCTACATGGCAGCTGGTCAGGCAGGCATGGCCCTCCATACGATGGCCATCCTCCAAGCCCACCAGGCAGATGTTCTGAAGGAGATGGATGAGGGTGACCGTCTGACTCCGGAGGCGGTTAAGGAGCTCCGTAAGGCTACGGACTTGGCCCTACGAGTTACCAAGCACACGGTACGGGCTGTAGGACGCTCTATGGTGGGCTCAGTAAGTGCAGAGCACCACTTATGGCTGAATCTCACAGTGAATTCCACAGATCTGGAAGCTGTGGGTATGACACATCCCAGGGCCAAAGGTTTCGATTTCTAGTCTTCCTGCTGAGGTTCAGGAGACTATTGCTAACGCCAGAGCCCCCGCCACTAAGAAGTTGTACTCTTCCAAATGAAAGGTCTTTAAGTCTTGGTGCTCAGCCCATGCAGTATACCCAGTCAACTGCCCTATTGGTCCAGTGCTGGAGTTCCTGCAAGAGAGACTTGAGGCAGGGGCGGCTGCCACCACCTTAAGGGTTTATGTAGCGGCCATCACCACTCGCAGAGAGCTGGATGAGGTACCTCTGGGGAGACATCATATGGTTTTGGCGTTTATGCGCAATGTCCGGTGTCTGAGACCAGTAGGCCCCATTGGAGTTCCTTCCCGGGACTTATCAGTAGTCCTTGAGGGTCTAATGGGAGCTCCATTTGAGCCCTTAGAGTCAGCTCCAGATCGGATTCTGACTCTTAAGGTTACTCTTTTGATGGCGCTGACATTGCTGAAAAGAGTTGGAGACTTGCAGTCTCTCTCTATCAGCGAGATGTGTATGGACTTCACCCCGGGTCTGGCCAAAGTGACCTTGCGGCCTAGGCCTGGCTATGTTCTGAAGGTTTTGTCCACATCGTTTCGCTCCCAGGTGGTCACACTTCACTATTTCCACCCTCCTCCCTTTGCTTCAGGTGAGGATGAAAGGCTTCACATGCTCTGTCCTGTCAGAGCTTTGAAGATCTATGTGGACCGCTAAAGTCTTTGGAGACAATCCACCCAGTTGCTGGTATGTTTTGGTGCTGACAGCCGTGGGTTTTCTACAGAATTTCTCACTGGGTGAAGGACGCTATTTCGCTAGCTTATGAGGTGCATGGTCTTTCTTCACCTCTCAGCGTTCAGGCGCATTCTACTAGGAGCGTGGCTTCCTCTCAAGCTCTTTTTAGAGGGGTCCCCCTAGAAGATATTTGTGTAGCGGCAGGATGGTCCTCTCCGCACACTTTTATCAGGTTCTATAACCTGGATCTTGACACGACTCCGGGATCCCTGGTTTTATCTGCTTGAACCGGCCGTGTTTCCTGTCTGGTTTGTAGGCAGGCCAGGTAGGGCAGTGTTTTTAGCTTGGCGTGTTTGGTATATCGGTCCCAAAGCGTCTTAGCTTTACACAGCGTTGAGTGAACTTATGAAAGAGAATGTTTCGGGTTACTCGCGTAACCCTTGTTCTTTGAATAGGGAACGAGAGCCTTCCATAAATAAAAAGAAGAAAGAAAGAAAGAAAGAAAGAAAGAAGAAAAAAGAAAGAAAGAAAGAAAGAAAGAAAGAAAGAAAGAAAGAAAGAAAGAAAGAAAGAAAGAAAACATATGTAAATGTATAGCCAGTAAGTGACAGTAACAAATGGACAGAAAGGAAGTCCATAGTTCAAATTAAAATATCAACATGCAATCACAAAGGTAAATATCTATATCTTGTAATAGGGCAATGCTTTTGTTTTAGTAAATTAGTAAAACCAGTGTTCGAATTAAGGGGGGCTGGGGGGGGGGGGTCCCGGACAGGGGCGTAGCGTCTGGGTATGCAGGTGCATATGGGACCGGGCAGATTGGGGGCCCGCCGAGCCGAGGGGGAACTTTTAATTGAAAGGGAACGAATATAGAGCCCTGCAAGGGACCAGGCCTTGTCCGACAGCTTATCAGAATTCTCCGCCTGAGTCCGACCCGAGCACTAGCCTTTTTCTCTCTCTCTCTTCCCCTTTACACAGCTGCATTGCAGTCATTAAAAAAATCTGTTTTGTTTTTTAATGGAAAAGTGCTTATATTTTGTTTGTTTCTTTATTAAGTTAATTTAGAAACATGATTGGAACATTTTTTTTTTAATGTTCACAAGTTAAAAAAAAAAATGTAATACCAAATGGCCAGTGCCAGACAGTGAGTTGAGTGTATGTTTGATCAGTTTGGTCTTCTCAAATAAACATGATTTGAGACACAAAAAACTCAATGCATTTCACAAAAAAAAAAAAAAAGATAATTTTTTTATGCATATCAAATCCGTTTGTGCTAAATGTGGAAGCTGAAGTGCGCTTTGAAGGACATGGAGGCGCTAGCGAGATCACTTGCATTTTTTCTTTCTTAAAAAGAGTGGAAAATAAAAATATGCCCTAATTTTTCCTCATAAAGGTAAGAGTATACATCATTCGAAGCTGCAAAGAGTTTTATTTGTGTGCACTCACAATATCAACAAAAAGTTTTGTAAAATAAAGAAAACAAACAGGGTAGTCTTGATCTTGAGCAAGAACACTTCACAAAAACTGAACCGTTCTAGTGAACACACTATCATCTGAACTCTCTGTTTCCTCTGTTGGAACGCCTAGGTAACACAGTGAAGCTGTGCAATCTTCTTGCTTAGGAGCACTGAAAGTGTCTTTTATTTTCATGTAGTTCGTGCAAGGTTTGAATAGAGATGGCCGTCCATTTAATAGCACATTTGTTTTGAAAGTGCTCACATCCATTGGCTAATAAGCTTCTGCTAAGCACACTTCTCCGACTATAACCCAACCTAAATCTAGTCTCTGGGCATAAGGCGTGTTAAGAGGTCCATTGATTTGCTCACATAATTTATGAACACTCAATATATCTCTACCCAACAGCAGAAGTATTGATGCATCAGGATCGCATTCTGGAATCTTGTCTGCTACAGATTTCAGATGAGGGAAGTATTGTGTGACATCAGGTGTTGGAATTTCAGATCTGTCATCAGGCATCATAACACATTCAATGAGTGTAGGAAGTTCTACCTGAGTTTTCCCATTGATGGACTGAACTGTGAAGCCAGATGCTCTGCGTCCTGTTTTTTCCATAGTACCTGAGCATGTTTTTAAGGTATATGAGAATGACTCTCCTGTGATACCAAAGGCATTGAAAACATTTGACTTAGCCAATGATCGATTGCTTTGATCATCCAATCATCATTTGTACATCCTTACAGCACTTTGAGGCTTGCCACAAGGATATACTGTCACCAAGCAGATTTTAGAACATGATCTGGGCTTTATGACACTTCCACAGATTTCTGTGCACTTGGACATAATAGCTGTCAACATAGTCTCTTTCCTCTCCCCACCTTGCTGGCTCACTCCCGCAGGCAGTTCTGTAACCCAGCGAGCTGGACCTGGATGCAGTACTGTGGTATGCTCCTCACTATTGCATTATTTGCCCTTTATGCTGAATTTACAGTCCTTGGCATAATGCTGAGTAGATAAACAACATCTAAAACAAATGTCCTTTTCTTTCAGTTATCTTTTACAATCATCTATGTGTCTACTTCTGAACTCACGGCACTTGGTCAACGGATGAGGTTTGTTATGAATTGGACACTGACTATCTGGTTCAATCAGTTGCCTTTCAGGGCTTTTCCCTTGAAAGAGTCTAGGCACTGTTGACACGTCTGTCTTTCTGACTGATACAGATGATCGGTTACTGTACTTTGCTGCTTTCACAGAAGTTTGGCTGTTGCTTATTGAGAATGAGAAACTTGGATCATTCTTAATCTTGGCTTGACAAACAATGAATCTGGTGAAGAAACAGTTGAAGAAACAGATCTTCCTTGTATGGAGCCTTGGCAATCCACTAACCTGCAAACTGTAGCAGCTTTTCAGAACAGAATGAATCAGTCAGAATGAGCTTTATTCCAGGTTGTTTACACATACGAGGAATTTGTTATGGACAAAGCTCCCTGCAACAGAATGACAGCAACGGGAAAGGACACAGACAACAAAATAACAATATACAATCAAATAGGCAATGTACAAAATTGCAAAAACCTGCAATACAAACATGTGTGTACAGGTACGGCATTTGAAAAAAAAAAAAAAAAAAAAAAACAATACCTTTCCTTTTCAATGATTTATTTAACTCCACAGGCAGTATCTAGATAAGCCAGCCCTGGCAAGTGGCCTCCTGACTTTGCTGCATCAATTTCTAACAAAAGGTCTCCAAGCTCTCTCAACTTCTCCTTGTCTTTGTCATAGATTTTAGGAAAGTTCTCCAGTTTCTTCAGCAAAGCATCCTCAATGACCTCAGAGCTACCATTGCATTCTTCAAACCTACAGGTGCTGGTCATATAATTAGAATATCATCAAAAAGTTGATTTATTTCACTAATTCCATTCAAAAAGTGAAACTTGTATAATGTATACATTCATTCCACACAGACTGATATATTTCAAGTGTTCATTTATTTTCATTTTGATGATTATAAGTGACAACTAATGAAAACCCCAAATTCAGTATCTCAGAAAATTAGAATATTGTGAAAAGGTTCAATATTGAAGACACCTGGTGCCACACTCTAATCAGCTAATTAACTCAAAACACCTGCAAAGGCCTTTAAATGGTCTCTCAGTCTAGTTCTGTAGGCTACACAATCATGGGGAAGACTGCTGACTTGACAGTTGTCCAAAAGACGACCATTGACACCTTGCACAAGGAGGGCAAGACACAAAAGGTCATTGCAAAAGAGGCTGGCTGTTCACAGAGCTCTGTGTCCAAGCACATTAATAGAGAGGCGAAGGGAAGGAAAAGATGTGGTAGAAAAAAGTGTACAAGCAATAGGGATAACCGCACCCTGGACAGGATCGTGAAACAAAACCCATTCAAAAATGTGGGGGAGATTCACAAAGAGTGGACTGCAGCTGGAGTCAGTGCTTCAAGAACCACTACGCACAGACGTATGCAAGACATGGGTTTCAGCTGTCGCATTCCTTGTGTCAAGCCACTCTTGAACAACAGACAGCGTCAGAAGCGTCTCGCCTGGGCTAAAGACAAAAAGGACTGGACTGCTGCTGAGTGGTCCAAAGTTATGTTCTCTGATGAAAGTACATTTTACATTTCCTTTGGAAATCAGGGTCCCAGAGTCTGGAGGAAGAGAGGAGAGGCACAGAATCCACGTTGCTTGAGGTCCAGTGTAAAGTTTCCACATTCAGTGATGGTTTGGGGTGCCATGTCATCTGCTGGTGTTGGTCCACTGTGTTTTCTGAGGTCCAAGGTCAACACAGCCGTATACCAGGAAGTTTTAGAGCACTTCATGCTTCTGCTACTGACCAACTTTATGGAGATGCAAATTTCATTTTCCAACAGGACTTGGCACCTGCACACAGTGCCAAAGCTACCAGTACCTGGTTTAAGGACCATGGTATCCCTGTTCTTAATTGGCCAGCAAACTCGCCTGACCTTAACCCCATAGAAAATCTATGGGGTATTGTGAAGAGGAAGATGCGATATGCCAGACCCAACAATGCAGAAGAGCTGAAGGCCACTATCAGAGCAACCTGGGCTCTCATAACACCTGAGCAGTGCCACAGACTGATCGACTCCATGCCACGCCGCATTGCTGCAGTAATTCAGGCAAAAGGATCCCCAACTAAGTATTGAGTGCTGTACATGCTCATACTTTTCATGTTTATACTTTTCAGTTGGCCAAGATTTCTAAAAATCCTTTCTTTGTATTGGTCTTAAGTAATATTCTAATTTTCTGAGATACTGAATTTGGGGTTTTCATTAGTTTTCAGGTATAATCATCAAAATTAAAAGAAATAAACACTTGAAATATATCAGTCTGTGTGGAATGAATGTATACATTATACAAGTTTCACTTTTTGAATGGAATTAGTGAAATAAATCAACTTTTTGATGATATTCTAATTATATGACCAGCACCTGTATGCCATGCCATCTGAACACCTAGTGCTTGATTATGGACATGCACAGACCTGATTCTATTTGCCTGTTTTGAAGATTCTGGCCCGACCTATTTTACGAGCATGTCCAACTCCTCCCTAGCGGTTAGATTGAAGTCTCTTGTCACACTCTGAAATTAGGTCTTCCAAGCCCAATAATTTTCTGGACAGTCATCGAACGTCAGTATAGTCCGCTAAACACTAATTCCCATCGTATCAGATGTCTTGTTAAGTCAGTAGTCTCTAAAGGTCTCATTGGATAGTCTCTGAGAGAGGATTCAGGAGAGTTTGCATAGTGTGTGGAATGCTGTGGAGCACTATGGCCTTTGCTGTCTCTCATGCTCACTTTTGGTGTTGAGACTTGGACTGTGTTACTCTGATAGAGATAAAGAAACCTAGGAGCTCCCGGAGTAAAATGAGGGCATGAAGAACCTGGAACCTGCTGTGATTCTTGAGATATGGATTGCATGTGAACCTGTTCCTGGTTCTCCTGAGTCACAGAATGAGTCTCCACGTACTCGCTGGTTTTTTGTGCTGCATCTTGAATAGCCAATTCTGAGAAATCCTTAAGCGGTTCCTCTGATTCAACTGCGGCTTCATAAACTGCTGCTTTCAGCCGAAGCTGCAACTGCTGCTATTGTTTTTGTAATTAGCTTCTAATTCTGCTCTGCGTTCGCTGCTTCTATAACTTGCTTCTTGTGTTTGTTCCTGAATGAATCAACCGTTTAAATGATTCGGTTCAATCGCAATGACTCACTAACAATGACTTGCTGCCACCTACTGGCAATTTTAATTTCACATTTAAAGTACCTTTTCGTTTTTTTTAAATAACTTCAAATATCATTATTCAATGTTTTAGGATTCAAATATCAAAACATGATTTATGCATTTGTAACTGCAAGTTAAATGCATTCATGTCCTGCATTAAACAGTGTGTAAATAAATACATCTAAATCCCTCTTCAGATGCAGATTCTGTGTTTCCTCTACATTTCAAAGACTAATTTTGTTGATAATGATTTTATTTGTTTGGTAACAGCCCCAAATGTCTTATTATTCTAATTGACTTTATTGATTCAATATAAGAATTTGACTGACCACACAGAATATGAAGAATAGGCTATCAAATACTTTAGGAGTCAGCTGTCCACGGCAGTCCTGCAGCGACACACTCAGGAAAAGATTGTCTGATCATCGCTATCGATAAAATACAAGAAATTATTGATATATCATATTTTGTCTAAATCAACATAGACAAACATCGGGGGGAGGGGGGTCTGGTTAGGGGGACCCCCCAAGAGCTTTGACACAATTCGAACACCGAGTAAAACTGTCCAAGTTTTACAAATTATCACCACATTTTTCAGTCTATCATGTTAAAGTAGGATTACAGACAGTGCTAATCTGATTCAGGCCACCCTTTCACAGTAATAAACTATGCTTTTCCAGGATTACAACGGTTGTATGTTTCATACAAACACATGATGTCTCATAATCTAAACCACCTAATACCATGATTTAGCCTACAGTCTGTCCATGTTTATCTCTCATCACCATCTCTTAAGCACAGATACATTTGCCTCTTGACCAGGCCGTACATAAACAAGAGTAATGAAGTTTGTCAGTTTGTGACCAGATGGAAATATGTTAGCCAAGAGCAGCTGTCATGGCCTGTGGTTCTTGGGCAGCGAGTAAGTGTGCATTACAATAATTCTGAATCCCAACTATTTTTTAAAGTTTGAACAAATGACGACACTTTGGAAAAAAATCCACATCACATAGCAAGCCTTGGTGTATACAGACAAGTCTTTCTTTCTCTGGCTGAAATCCCCAACCCTACATAACCTCACCCGCCCTCCACCTCCTTACACCCACACGCTCCAGCAAGAGAGAAAGAAGCCAAAAACTTGTAAATTAAATCTAAAAGAGAGATCAGCCCCCAGACTAACGTCAGTGCTGACATTCTTTGCATCGTTTCCAATGTGAGGGGAACGTGCCATGTAGATTTTCTTATCCCACTGCGGCTCTCTAGATCGCCACATTCCAACCCTGACACCCGGTCGGTGCGGGAGTTCACGTCAAGAGCCCGCATCTGCCATCACCAGGGTCAGGAAAGGTTTGACTCTCATACGCATACACACACAAAGATGAGGAAACACTGAGACAAAGCCAAAAAAATGTGAAGGACATGAGGGAGTGAGAGAGAAACAGATAATTGTTTTAGTTACTAGAACTCTTTATGTAACAACTTCTACAACCTTGACAAAGTGCTTCATAAAACCAAAGTGTACATAAACCTTCACATGCAAAATATGCAAGAGATAAGTCGTAAAAAGGGATTTGCACAACCTAATTCTTGTCATTTATATCTCACAATTGTGACTTTCCCTCTCTCTTTTTTTCATAATTGCAGCTTTAATATTCACAGATGCGTCATCTTGTAATTGTGATTTTACATTCCTCATTGTGCAATTTTATCTTACAATTGTGATTATTTCTCATAATTGTGACTATTACTGTGACTTTGAACCTCACAATTTTACTGTGACTTTACATTTTACAATGCGACTTCCTCACAATTGTGATTTAATTTTCTTCTTAAATATGTAATTTTATCTAACAAATGTAGATGTCTCTCATGATTGTGACTATTTTAAGTTTGTATATTGAAGGTAGGACGTTATATCACAATTGCAATTTTTAATTCTTCATAATTGTGCCATTTTAGTTCTTTTGACTATTTCTCATTATTGCAGCCATTTCTCATAATTTTATCTTACAATTGTAACTATTTCTCATTATTGCAACTTTGTATGTCGCAGTCGTGATTTTACATCTTGTAATGTCATTTTCTCACAAATTGCTAATTAACATGCCTTATAATTGGGCCATTTTATCTCACAACTATGTCTAATTCTCACGATTGTGAATATTTCTCATAATTGAGACTTTTTATCTCACAGTTGGGTCTTCCTCCAAATTACAATTTCTATTCCATAAACCATTTTTTTAACTCTGATGTGGAAACAGGCTTCCATACATATGCCATCTTAATATGCAGAGACATTGGTAAAGTAAATAATTCACAGGTTGATTTCACTAAAGTGTAAACACCTTGACAATATCAAAAGACTGCTCTGAGCATCCAAGCCAACCCAACACAGCGACATTAGCTCAGCTCTCATCTATTGGCTAAAAAATTACACACTTCAGCAGGAGCTGACCTTGAAAGATAAACTCAAACATTAACACACTTGTGACTAACCTTGACAAACAAACTACAATCCAGTCGCAAGCCACCAGTGACAACAAAAAGACAACAAAAATTGCCACTGCGGTTATAACCAGTCCAACAGCATAGAAAAGGTAATAAATGGGGTCAGATAAAAGCTCCCTTAAGCCCCAGAGACACATTCAGTTGGACAAACAGTGATAAATAGTAAATATGTGATCATATGTGAGGCTTAAGGTCTGAGGCAATAACTAAATAAGTGAAATCCAAAAGTGATGGAATGAGCGAGCAAGGGTGAAAGCAGGCTTTACGGGATTTCTGCCTCTCTCTGTCTCCAAATGACACACTGGAGATACAGCATTAATGCTCGCAGCACCATCTGGCCTCTGTGAAAAGAACGCCACGTTTCTTTGGGGATTTCAAACTTATCTGTCCTGGGATTATAGGGTGCCATCTTTGATTCATATTCAGAGCTGCTTTCTAAAAATGACTGTGCCTGTTATGTTATGTGTGACTGCGTGGGTGGAGAGGTAGAAGGAAAGTGAGAGATCAGGGGAAGATGTGAGTGCTTCATGGTCTGTGGTAAAAGAAGAGAGCTGGTGGGACTCTCAGTCTAGAACAGCATGAAGACTATCAATTTGCTCATCAAATCGCAGCGCTAATTAATTTCAGAAGCAGAGTGTTTAATAATCGTTCAAACATTCGGTCTTATACAAACAAACTGCAAACCAAGTGATGCAGTAATGCAGGAGCTTTACTCAAACAAAAAGTACTCAAAAAGTGCCCATGTTTCCGGTCACAGTATTAGAAAGGGCTCCAGAATAATGATTTCAATATAAATGATGAATTAATTTCCTCTTTCGCATCTCCTTGCACTTGAACAGACACATACAGGTGCATCTCAATAAATTAGAATGTCGTGGAAACCAGAGGAAACCGGTTCAACACGTAGGCTATAAAACCTAGCGAACGTGTTGGGAGTCGCCCAGCCCGCAGCTCTACAGATGTCTGCTAGCGAGGTACCACGAGTCAGCGCCCAGGACAATGCGACAGCCCTAGTGGAGCGAGCACGCAGCCTGGGCGGGCAGGGCGCACCTTGTGCTTCATAGGCCAAGGTGATAGCATCCACTATCCAGTGGGCCATCCTCTGCTTGGAGACAGCTTTCCCCTTCTTCTGTCCTCTGTAACAGACAAAGAGCTGTTCTGAGGTCCTGAAGCTCTGAGTTCTATTTACGTATTTTTACTTTCTATTTTTACACGCACAACGTCTGAACTGATTATTTACGACAAAAGAAGACTTTTGGACATTGGACACCGCTACACTAACCTGCTTCAGGACACTTTATCCACAAATCCAACGTGGCCATTGGAGTTTCTTCAGAACACTGAGGAGAACAAAGGCCACCTGAATAATCCCAGGAGGCGAAAGAAACACTGCGGGAAACGCGCTGGAATCCGCAACAGACTGAGGGAAAGGGCTCACAGTCCACCTCTACCGAGTATTCTGCTCGCTAATGTCCAATCCTTCGAGAATAAGATGGACGATCTTAGAGCCAGGATAAGTTTCCAATGGGACATAAGGGACTGTAAAATCCTCTGTTTGACTGAAACATGGCTCACACCCTGGTCCCGGACACCGCTGTAACGCCGTCTGATAACTTTTCTGTTTTACGGATGGACAGAACAGCCGAGGCCGGTAAAACCAAAGGTGGTGGAGTGTGTTTCATGATCAACAAGAAATTGTGTGACACCAGGAGCATCTCCATTCTGTCGCGTTCCTGCTCGCCTCATCTGGAATATCTCTCCATTATCTGCCGCCCATTCTATCTGCCCCGGGAGTTTTCATCGATCATTGTTACTGCTGTTTACATTCCACCACAGGCAGACACTAGCTTGGCTTTGTCCAAACTCCACGATGTGCTCAGCGGATACATTAACAAACACCCTGACGCTGCCTCTATCGTCGCGGGGGACTTTAACAAAGCCAACCTCAGACAGGTAATGCCGAACTTTCATCAACATATATCCTGTCCAACTAGAGGACCGAATACACTGGATCATTGCTACACTCCGTTTAAAAAGGCCTACAATGCCCGCTCACTACTGGCTTTTGGCAAATCGGACCATGCTGCCATTTTCCTCACACCGGAATATAAACAAAGGCTCGTTCAGAAACCCCCGGTGGAGAGAGAAGTGACGCGCTGGTCCTCCCACTCTGAAGCTATTCTACAGGCGGCTCTTGATGACGTCGACTGGGACATGTTCCGGGCGAGTTCATCTGATGTCAGCGAGTTCACGGATGTAGCATTAAGCTTTGTCAACACGCTATAATGCGTGTTGACAAAGCTATAAGGACATTCTCCAATCAGAAACCGTGGGTGGACAGAACAATCTGTGATGCGGTTAACCATCGCACTGCTGCATACAACGCCGGTCTTCTGTCGGGAAACATGAGCGAGTACAAAGCATCGTGCCATGCTCTCTGACGTGCAGCTCTCCGACGTGCAGTTAGAGCTGCTAAACTCCGATACAGTGAGAGAATTGAGTCACACTTATAGCTCAATGACTCTCGACGCATGTGGCAGGGACTGAAGACCATCTGTTCCTCTGGAAAGAAATCCTCCGCAGAGGTGAAACGTTGCTGGCCGAAGAGTGAAACACCTTCTACGGTCGCTTTGAATGCAATGGCAGCAGCGCAACTCTGCCGATCAGCGCGTCAGGAAGCAGCAGACAGAGCAGCGATGATCATGTCATCACCGTGTCGGAGGACGAGGTTCGGAGGGAACTAAAGAGAGTGAACATCAGAAAAGCAGCCGGACCTGATGGGATTACTGGCCGTGTTCTGAGGTCCTGTGCTGATCAGCTTGCTGGTTTGTTTACATCCATCTTTAATGAGTCCCTTGCTACCTCTGTGGTTCCCACCTTCTTTAAAAAATCTGTCATCATCCCTGAGCCTAAGAACAGTAAACCCTCTTGCCTGAATGACTATCGTCCAGTTGCCCTCACATCAATAGTCATGAAGGTTTTTGAGAGACTTTTAAAGAACCACATTTGCTCCTCCATCCCTGCTACTTTGGACCCTCTTCAGTTTGCCTACCGCCCAAATATGTCTACTGACGATGCCATCTCTCAGGTCCTGCACTCTTCCCTTACACACATTGACAGCAAAAATGGCAACTATGCCAGGCTGCTTTTCATCATCTATAGCTCAGCTTTCAATACAATAGTCCCCTTCAAGCTAACTGTTAAACTCACAGACCTCGGCCTAAATTCTTCACTCTGTGACTGGATTCAAGATTTCCTCACCGGCAGACCTCAAGTGGTGAAAATGGGCCAATTCACCTCCAACTCCATTACCCTGAACATAGGAACACCACAGGGTTGTGTCCTGAGTCCCCTGCTCTACTGTCTCTACACACACGACTGCGTGTCCTCTCACAGCTCCACTTCTATTGTTCAATTTGCTGATGATACTGTTCTGGGCCTCATTTCCAACAATGATGAGACCACATACTTGGATGAGGTAGAGAGACTTCATGGGGCTAGGACAACTGTCTCTCTCTGAACGTGAGCAAAACTAAAGAGCTGATTGTGGACTTCAGGAAGAGACAGCAGCGGCCCTACACTCCCCTTATGATCAAGTACCTCGGTGTAAACATCTCCGAGGACCTGACTTGGACTGCACACATTCAAACACAGGTTAAGAAAGCCAGGCAAAGACTATACCATCTGCGACAGCTGAGGAAATTCAGGGTCTCACCAGCAATCCTGAAAATGTTTTCTATTCAGGGGCCATAGAAAGTGTACTGAAATCAGGACTGCAAAGCTCTGCAGAGAGTTGTACGCTTAGCTGAGCGCATCACAGTGTCTGCTCCCCCTCTCTGCAGGACATCTACCTCAAACGCTGCAAAAGCAGAGCTGCTAAAATCATCAAGGACTCAAATCACCCTGGTAACCGTCTCTTCATTTTACTGCCATCTGGCAAGCGCTTCCGGAGCATGATGGCAAAAACTGAGAGACTTAGGAGGAGCTTCTTCCCTCAGGCCATCAGGCTCCTAAACTCAATCTCGGTCTAATAACATTTACAAGACTCAATTTAATAAACTGTAAAACATTCACTATTCTCCACCATCCGTATTACTGTGTAGATACCAGGTACAACCGGTTTGCACATTCCTCTTGCACATCCCTGGTTATATTATTATTTATTAAGTCCACAGTATACTGTACTGCACATTTTATTTTATTGCATATTTTACTCTTTATTTATTTTTTTTATTTTTATTTTTTACCTATATTTATATATATTCTCTTGTGTTGTGTTACATATTTTGCACTGCCCATTGAGCGGAACTGACCTGATTTACATTTCACTACTGATTATATTCTGTATAATTGAGTATGTGACAAATAAAAAAAACATTGAACCTTGAACCTTGAACCTTGAATAGCCGGGCCGGGGCCTCAGTGTTGCGCTGGAGTCAGCCGGCCCAAACTCAGGGCACGACTTGTCGACCGAAAATGCCTGCAGGTCCCCCACCCTCTTGATCGAGGCCAACGCAGTCAGGAGTAGGGTTTTCAAATAGAAAAATTCAACTCAAATGACTGCAAAGGCTCAAAGGGGGCAGTCTATAAGGCTCTTAGCACCAATACAAAATCCCAAGAGGGTAGGGAAGAAAGGCCTAGGCAAATTTAACCTCCTGGCCCCCCTACGACCTGACGACCAGATTGTGCTTTCCAACCGATTTCCCCTCTATGGCGTCGTGGTGGGTGGAATAGCAGCCATGTAAACCTTTAAGGGTGGAGGGGGCAGCCTACGCTCCAACCTTTGCTGCAGGAAGGACAGCACGGCTCTGATCGAACATCTCTCGAGGTCCTCGGTGAGAGGAACATCTCTCAGGTCCTCAACGAACAGGTTGAAGAACACCATTCAACGCACATAGTCTGTCTTGTGACAGTGATCAGCACGTGGTGAAGGTCTGTCTTGTGGATAGTGATCGGGTGCTACCTCCTGGGAGGTCAGTCTAGAGCTACCTCTGCGTCCCGTCCAGGGCGCTGGGGTAGGTCACCAGAAGTGCTCCGTCTCTGAGAAAGTCACGTCCAGGCGCGGGTGCCAGAGAGCTCCGAATCGGCTGAAAGCAGGGAGGGGCTGTCGTGAGGAGTATGAGTTCCCGGGAACCAGGTCCTGAATCTGGGCCAGGGAGGGGCTGTGGAGCCGTGAGGACTAGGTCCCGTCTTAACCTGCACACTGTCCTGCGGGCAATATGGAGCCACAAGAGGACTTGCTCCTCGTCCTCCCTTATCTTGCACAGTGTTTGTGCAAAGGCTGCAGCGGCAGCAGTGGAAGGTGGGGGCAGCCCGCAGGGGGGCCCCCAGGCGACGAGCAGGTGAGGGGCTGGGGGCAGCCGCAGGGGGGCGCCCACGGCGACGAGCAGGTTTCCTCTGGGCGAGGGCTGCAGCATGTGTTTCCTCTGGGCTGATGTGCCTCATCGCTGTCTCTGTGCTGTCTCTGAGAACTGCCGAGAACGCTGGGCAAAGCTCTCGACAGCTTCGCCGGAGAGGCCGGTCTGTGAGGCCGTCATGGGAACATTCAGGAACTCAGGTACCTTCCCCTGTACCTTCCCCTCCATGTCATGTCAGAGACACAGCCAGAGATGGCGCTCCTGGACCACTAGCGTGGACATCGCACGACCCAGAGACTCAGCAGTCACCGTCGTCGCTCGAAGCGCGAGGAGTCTGTCGCAGCATGCAGTTTATGTAGAAACGGCAGTTCGTGACCACCCTCGTGCAGGTCTTTCAGGGCTTTGGCCTGGTGGACCTGCAGTAACGCCATGGCGCGGAGGGGAAGCCGCCTCCCCAAGCCGCCTCCCCACTATAAGCACTGCTATAAGCAGTTAGACCTGCCAGTTAGACCTACAAACAGGCCGAGTGAGGGGAGACACAGATCACCTCGCAGAGTGGAAGCAGACACTGTTGGACAGTTCAGAGTGGCCACAGACTGTTGGCTCTAGTTGCATGCCACAGATGCTCCTACCGAGGGATGCCCTGTACCCAAAGCGGCTCCACCATCGAGGGTGGTGAGGGGGGAGGAGCTCCAAGATTTGTATCTGGAAGTGAAAGGTGCCTTCCACGATCTTGTAAGATTATCTTTTTCTCTCTCGTGCGACCGTGACCACCGCTGCTGCACCGTAACGCCTGCACTCGTTTTCCAGAACACTCTTCTGCGGAAAGGAGAGATGTAGCTTCAACCACTAACCGCTCGGCTCCGAAGTGAAAGGATGAATTAATGCAGTGCACCTACTGCCTCTAATGGCGCTTTTCCACTACGTGGTACGACTCGGTTCGGCACGGCTCGTTACAGCACGGCACGGCTCGGTTCACGTTTCCTCTGCAGTTTAGTGACGCTTTAGAGTGGGCGGGATTATTCACGTGTCGTTATAGTTGCACCGCCTCTACTGCCGTGACAGCAACGTAAACGCGCCACAAACAAACACACAACAAAGGAGCATATCGACGGAATGGTGTTCTTCGCTCTCGGCATGTGGATGTTTTAACAGCAATGGAGAGGCCAATGTGAATGCTTGGGATTTACCCCCAGCAGCAGAAACTGTGGTGACAGTGCCACAGGCTGTAGAGGAGGAGGGCAGGTATGTTCGTGCAGGTGTGCTGTGTTACTTGAATAGTTACTATTCATGTAGAATGTTCTGTGAATTATCAATAAACTTTTGAATAATATTTCAAAATGTTCAATGAATCCCTTGTTTTTTTATTTATGTGTTGGTTTGTAACATCGTGGCATTAATCATTTGTCTTTTTCAAGAGGTTCATTACGTGCTCATACAATAATACATTTTTAATATAGTCTGGAGGTACACTTATTCGATCAGATTCTTTTTAATTGAAGAAAAACAGATACAAATGTAAAAATATAAACAGAAAAAATACTCTAAAAATAAACAAAGTGCAAAAAGTATATACATAAGACTTTTTCATTCCGCGTCGTCCCATCAAGCTCTCGCTGGATCCGCTCCTCGGCTATCAACGAGAGGAACATCTGTACTTCCTCAACAGACAACGAAACGGCTATTTTTTGGTTGATACAAAAAGGTACGTTTGTTCAAACAAAAGTTTCGTCCGATCCTTCGCTGGCTGTGCTGATTTAAATCTAGCGGTTATGTGTTGGGTCTCGTGTCACAAGTTCAGTGACGCAGTAATGACGATTTTTCTCAGGCCAATCAGTGATCAGTAGAGTTTACACGTCACGTTTTGGTAACGGTACGGATCGCTTGGAACCTCGGTCGAGGTGGTACTAAAAAAGTACCAGGTACCAGGTAGTGTACCCAGTGGAAATCCCCCCAAAAGTGAACCGTACTGAACCATGCCATGCCGTACCATGCAGTGGAAAAGCGCCATAATACTCACCCTGTGATCAGCGGCAGCTGGACGCGAATGTCCATTGGCTCGTTTAGTTACACTTCAAAGTGGATAGATCTCTCTGGTGAGATCCCAATTCGTCGGTCATCCGATGTGACTCGGAGTGACCGACTGATAGGGAACTACAATTATCTTAATAAAATAAATAAAAATGATGATCGCTACTCGCATTTAATAAAAAAAAAAAAAAAATGAAATAGAGAAAGTTTTATATTTCTCTATGGTCAATGGTAGACTTAATTTTTCAAGTGCTCATTGTGGGCTGCTCTCCTGTCCAATGAAAACATGCCCTCATCACTGATGCATGTCCTGACATATGGCTGCAATTTTAATTGCTGCATTAAAAAAAGACAGTCAGTCAAGCAAGATACACAAGGTACACCATCCTGGGTCACTTTAATTGTACGAAAGTAGTGCTGAAGTCCAACTAAAGATATACTGAACTGAAGAATATTTGATTGTGCTAAAGTGGAACTATTGCAAGTATACTTCAGGTACACTTTAAATTTCTTGCATTCAAATACTGATATTATAAAAAATCATACAGTACTCATCAATAGTAACATTAAAACACATTTTAGGCTTAATATTAAGAAATGTGCATTGTGCAAAAGAAGTAGGGCCTACTCCAAATAAAGTTTAATCATAATCAGTATGTCTGTAATGATATATCAGTAAATATGTTATTAGATTCGAATACATAACACTGATTGCATTAAACTAAAGGCTGGAATGCACTAAATAACTTTTGCCCAGATTTCCCCACAATTTATAGTCAAGGCTAGTTGGAGGGATTTATTTAGTTTGTTTGTTTCAGACTATGAATTCATCCAATCGGAAGATTTCAGACCTGCTTGATATTTTTAGCTGATTTAAGAAAACATATTGTTTTCATTTGTCACACGTCTCCTAGTTACCAAATGCATGTTTCTGTGTTGAGTTTGTGATCAGTTGTGTTCAGTGTGTGATTCTCAGTCATTTATAAAACCTAGTTATGTTCAGATTTTAAATCATGTAGTGTATTCCATCCTTAACAAACATAAAAAAACAAAAACACTCCAAATATTTAAACTCATAATATTCATGCATAGAAATATTTGAACGTGCTGTCTTATAGTAATATGTAGTGACTGATTGTAGAATGTTAACACACCTTCTGAGATTCACTCATAAGATAGATAGATCTTCTTCTGTGAGAGATCTAATGACTATAATTGAAACCATTTCAGAGTATTTTACTTGGGTTTACATGGAAACGCTTTAACTTGCATGAAAAACCAGCCTGTTACCCACTACTGCCTGCATATATTAGAGAATGTAATTTATAAAATATTAACAGGTCAATCCATTCAGGCAATAATATCTCAAAATCACAGACTCTAATAGCCATCATTGCTGTTTGCTTTATCGAAGATCTGTTGTGTTGAAGTCTAATCATGAATGACATTTCTCAGTAGAGGGGGATGTTGGGCTCCAAGCATTGCAAGGCCCCCTGAAGTAATCACCATGTTAATTAAAACAAGGAAAAACAAATCATTCATTAGCGAGTCTCAAGGTGTCTCCTCAATATAATCTATTTATAACCGCAAGACAAAGAAAGAGACCCCAATTAACCTTCATATGTACTTTATATCTACAGTATATGAACTATTACAAGAGCTCATAATAACACAGATGAGGGATAAAGAAAGAGAAGAAAGGGGTAAACGAATACTTAACTATATTGTAACAACAAAGGCAACACAAAAAAAATTAAAACAAAGATATACATTTACCAAAACTAAATTAAGTTCAAATTTTATGCATAAAAACATTCACGTGGAGAGGAATTAACCAAGCATTAACGTGCCGGCTTTGGAAAGGAAGCACCACATGTCCACCTCCATCTCTGTTTGACTATAACAGGAAATGACTAATTAACAGATCAGTCTATTGGATGAGCCATCACTCATAAGAGAGGAAAAAAGAAAAGAAAATCCTTTCTTCAGTTCTCCTTTCTCTCTAAAAGGGGCTTGTATTAAGTTAAAGCTCATATTAAGCTGGAATGGAAACAGAAGCACTGTTGAAGAAAATACTTGAAACTGTATACTTGCTATGTCACTCATAATTTAACATAATTGAGCTGCAGTCAAGCCTTTGTATAAAGTACATAGCAACACTGCAAGCTATTAACAAGAAACTGAAAAAACACAACACTGATTAAAGGCTACTTCAAGGTTCAATACTTCTACATCTCTTTTGATATTGAACTAGCACATTAAAACACAGCAAGAATTAACCTGACAAAATTAAGAGTTTAATTTTGATTGATGTATCAAATTAGAACAAACTTCACACAAAACTTTAAACTAAAAAACATGCTACTACTACTAATAAAATAAAATTAATGAACACCATAATGAATAAAATGTATACTATATAGGCCTACATTACTTTATTCACACGAGGCATTGACACTTGACGAAGGATTGTGATTAACAGCAGTATGTAGGAAAAACAATTTTAACTACTAAAAAAGCACTATTAATGAATAAAAATACACCCTAATTAGTTTATTCTGAGTTACAAATTACTGCTATAAGCAAGTTCATTTTGGTGACACTATATATTCTCTTCAGTGTCTGTCTTCATTGTCCCTATTACCTTTCTGGACCTTGAACATGTCAATTGTGTTGCTGTCTAGGGTCAGAATTCTCTGAGATTTTATAAAAAATATCTTACGTTGTGACAAAGGTCTTACAAGTTTGGAATGACATGAGGGTGAGTAATTAATGACAGATTTTGTATTTTTGGGTGAACTATCCCTTCAATGTTCCTGACCGTTTTAGTGAGTTCCCTCAGTGAAGTTCAGTGAATTTAGTTTGTGAACTGGTCTGAACTGTGAAGTATGTTTTTGAATTAGCTCATAAAATCATTTGGGTTAATGACTCTGATAAGCTGGTTCGATACTGTCATGATACTTGGGTTCCAATAAGACAAGTAATGCAATTTTTTTAGAATTATGAATCTACAAGTATTGTGATTTGATATTGCAATGTACAGTATAGCATCATCATCAACAACTAGCCGGTTGTTGAGTTCGTAAATAAATTGAGAGTTCATCTGGATTCTCCACAATGCCTTAAGCACACATGTCTTTGCAGAGTAAAAAAAACAATTGATTGTAATTGACTTTGTGATGTGTGTCATGTGATGTGCGCTGGGTAATCTCACGTTGCTTTCTCACATCCACTTAAAAGAGATAACATAACACTCATAGATAACAAGACATTCGGCCCCCTGTTGGAACAAAAACTTTTCTCCACCTCGTCTATAAGCAGGGGCTAAAATAAATCCATTAAAATTTGAATTAATATTGATTCTGGAAGAAAAAAATATATCAATCAATCAGTTAATATTATAGTTGGGTGAATAATTTTCCCCCATGAGCTGGTCCTTTTTTGTGAATTAAGAACACACAACACAATTTAGACCAGTTTACATATTTGTTCACAACTGACTCTTATAATCAGGGGCAGTCGTGGCCTAATGGATAGAGCGTTGGACTTGAAATCTGAGGTAACCCAAGGTTGTGGGTTCAAATCCCGGCTCTGGCAGGAAGTATCCACGACCCGAGGGGAGAACCCTTGAGCAAGGCACCGAACGCCCCAACTGCTCCCCGGCGCCGCAATGTCAGCTGCCCACTGCTCCACTTGGATGGGTTAGTGGAATGCAGAGACCACATTTCACTCCTCATTATACTCTGTATAATTGTGTATGTGACAAATAAAGCTCATCTGAGCTTAATTTGTTTGTATAAATCCTTCACTGGCCTAATTATCTCAATGAATCTGTCAGAACAGTTACTGTGTTAAAGGGGTCATGAACTGAGAAATACATATGACATATAAGGAGGTCATTGTACTATTAAAACCTCCTGTATGTTTCAGAACTTAAAACTTTGTTGTTAGTCATTCCAAGTTGTGGAAAAACAGTGTTTGTGCTGCCTTCCATCTGATCCCAACGTTAGAAAAGAGTGGATGAACTTTATTTTTAATGAAGACCCAGACTGCATCAGTAAGAACTTTGTTCAGTCAGTAAGAATCATTAATGTCCTTTGTTCACTTAATTTTACCGCAGATTTGTTTACAAACAAGGCACAATTCAACACGGGAAAAGACGATGCTGTGCTGATTATACTGGATCCGACAGTAATTTTGCAACACACAAGTGTGTTATCTTCAGTCCGCCACGCCTATTAAAATGCTGTATTTTGATGAGTTAAAAACAGGACATAAAATAGCTTATTCCTTCTAAATTACGATGTTTTTTATGTAAAAATATTGATAACATTATAGTATAAAATAAAAAAAAAAGGCAGTTTATGACCCCTTTATCATCTGACTCACTTAGCTCAAACTTTAGCATGACTTTCAGGGATGCAGTGACCATGCATAAATACACAGCTAGTTAATGTCACACTATTGAAAATGTGGTTAATTAGTATTGTTAGTATTGTTTATCCAAAGCGACTTACAAATGAGGACATTATAGAAGCAATCAAAACCAACAAAAGAGCAATAACATGCAAGTGCTATTACAAGTCCTGGTTAGCCTAACGCAGTACACGTAGGAAGGTATTTGATGTTTTTTTGTGTTTTTTTTGTAATTGTAATTTGTAATTTTTTGTAATTAATAACTTGTAATTAGCCAATCCCCAACACTACAGGAATCGCTCGACTACTACAAACACATAATAATCTTAGTTTAGCTTCCAATAGAACACAAAATCCAAAAGTTTGTCAGCAAAAAAAAAAAAAAACTTCCTAAAACCTCATCATATCCTCTCTAGACTTTGAAATAATCATCTGAATAGCGGATCACGTTTACCAGAGTGGTTTTGGACACATTGGGCTGCATTACTGTAGACAGTCTCATTGGCTTCACACTGAACAGTGAGAACTTCTCCAGCAGGTAATTGTCTCAAAAAGATCCTTCTGCTACGAGAGCTCTACAGAAGTGACTTGACCCTTCATCTCAATCACCCATTCAACAATGCTCCAAACCATTCAGAATCATTACCCTCCATTACCCAGCAGCCCCTGCAGTAATGCCACTGCATCACATTCCACAAGGACTCACACACACGCTCACATACAAAAGACCAGGTGACACGGCGACCCGTTAAAATTATCTCATCACACTGTCTTTTTTAATGTAGAGGAGTATGAGAGGAGCAGGGCTACGGGAGAGCGGGGTAATGACACTTTGAAGTGTCAGGAAGGTCAGGTGAAAGCAGCGTTTGTGACTCTACTCTATTCCTGCAGAGAGAGGATTCAATTATCTTCATCCAGACCAATTATAGGCGTTCTTCTTTGGCCCGTGGATCTCACCTGCATTATTCAACCTGCTCTTAAACATGGCTGACATGATGAGGCAGAAAGAGTGGGATTTGTCGGAAAAAAATGGATGAATGCCCACCCGAAGAAAGAGTCTGAAAAATGTTAATGTGGGGATTTATAAGAACTGTACCTTATGTTCAAGGAGATTTACATCCAAACTGAGCCAACTGGAGCATCATGGGTCTTCCTGACTTGTTGTAGGCAATCCAAGCATGTTCTTGGAAATTTGTTGACAATCTAGTTTGAAATGCATAAAGTCTCCTTATTGGTTTTTAGCAGCTATTTTTTTTTTGATTGCCTTTTGTTATATTAGGTCAAGTTGGGTATATGTTTCTTTAAAAAAAAAAGTACATTATACAAATAGGACAAAGTACAAAACAGTGTACTACATTTGCATGAAGCAATACTATTGATTTGAAGATGTTGATAATGGATGGATGGATGGATGGATGGATGGATGGACTGTTGTTCCTTTAATTGTAAAAGAGATAAATTATTTATTTTAAATGTTTTGTTTATATATTATATATATATATAAATAAATAAAATATTAAAATATATATAAACGCGCGTGTGTGTGTGCGTGTGTGTGCGTGTGTAGTTTTAACACAAATATAATCCGTCATCATTCATCATATACTGGAGATAAAAGATCAAGCTGAGCAGACTGCATTTTGGCATTCCGTACAGGTATTCCATGCATACTATGGTTTAATTGTACTATGCTATTTAAAACATAGACTGTTCTTTTTGGATTCTGTGGTGTGGTTTGTACAGAGCAGCTTTAGTACAGAACACATGGAGGGAGAAGGGAGAGAAGTAGTGCCTTTCATCACTCCCTTTTCTATTTTCTCTGTCTCTCTCCTTCTATTTCCACATCTCCTTCATGGTCTGACAATTTGACTAAGTTCCTATGGACAGGTTGTGCTCACCTCCAGGTGTAAGAGGAATCCTGCCAGGAAACCTTACTAAAACCAAGTTAATCAGGAGAACCTAACAGGCTCACCTTGAAAATAAAACTAGAGGAAAGCTGAATGGTCAAAGAAGAGAATTCAGGGAGGGGGTGGGGGTGGGGAGGATTGAATTAAACCCAAAATAGTATTTAATATGACTGAATCAGCCATAAATATAATGATACAAACCAACAAAGCTAAGGTTTATGGGCTAAATTAGGTAAAAACAGCTGAACATTTTTGAGAGTACAGTGAATGCATGCAAAGAGTAGGTCTGTTGATTTAATGCATTTTAGTATGATTAATTTCAATTAATTTGATCAATTAATCAGTATATCATGTTATTTGATTTAACATTTTCAATTGAATGGCAACCCAAGCAGAAAGCATAGCTTTAGAGGCAGGACTAATAGCTTGAGCCTCTGCCACAAAAACACAGCGCACTGAAACTGCAGGGGTCACAATTTGAGTTTGTGAGTGTGTGTGTTTTCATACACACAAAGCAGATGAGAGCACAGCATTACTCTCTGATGAGTGGCTGTTCATTCTACGGTTCCCATATGTGTTAAATTATTCAGATCCAACCATCTCAACTCACATCAGATCACCCCCCCACCCCCGCGCGCGCGCTGTACAATACGCTCTCATTTCAGTCAACAATCCTGACTATACTGTCGCCTAGAGACCATTACTGAGGGAAGGTAAAGGCAGCTCATGAGTGATCTCGCTAACAGGCACAGAGCAGTGTGTAAGCGTGTGTGTGTAAAAGTGAGTGTAAGATGTAAGGTACTCTTAATTACTGCCGTTATTTCTGGCAGTGTATAAATCATGCGTTATCCTTACTAATGAGAGTTAGCGCTCCATGCCTACAATAAAATATCCCACCTTCAGTATCATAATCACCTGCTTCTCCTTTATCGGAAATAAAAAAAACAAGAAAATAACGTGATCAATGCTTGTAAGAGCAAAAACCTGCAGAGACCACATCAAATTACACAAATTTACTAAGTAACTAAATACAGGTTGCATATGTGACCATGGACCACAAAACCAGTCTTAAGTGTCAATTTTTCAAAATTGAGATTTATACATAATCTGAAAGCTGAATAAATAAGCTTTCCATTGATGTATGGTTTGCTAGGATCAGACAATATTTTGCCGAGATACAACTATTAGAAAATCTTGAATCTGAGGGTGCAAAAAAAATCTAAATAATGAGAAAATTGCCTTTAAAGTTGTCCAAATAAAGTTCTAAGCAATGCACATTACTAATCAGACATTACGGTAAGAAATTTACAAAAATATTAATGGAACATGATCTTTACTTAATTTCTAGTGATTTTGGCATAAAATTAAAATCAATAATTTATACCCATACAATGTATTTTTGGCTATTGCTACAAATAATCCCCAGCGATTTAAGACTGGTTTTGTGGTCCAGGGTCACATATATATATACAGGTGCATCAAAACAAAAAAGAAAAGTTCATTATTTTTTGTAATTTATTTCCAAAAATTAAACTAGATTCATTACATGTAAAGTAAAACATTTAAAAAATATATATATTATTTTGATGATTAGAACTTACAGCTCATGAAAGTAAAAAAAAACAGTATCTCAAAATATTAGAATATTTACATTTGAGTTGCATTAAATGACCATCCCTACAGTATAAATTCCGGGTATCTCTTGTTCTTTGAAACCACAATAATGAGGAAGACTGCTGACATGGCAATGGTCCAGAATACAATCATTGACACCCTGGCATTCATTGACAAGGTTATTACTGAAAGGGTGGCTGTTCACAGAGTGCTGCATCAAAGCATATTAAATGCAAAGTTGACTGGAAGGAAGAAATTGGGTAGGAAAATGTGTACAAGCAACAGGGATGACTGCAAGCTTGAGAATACTCAAGCAAAAGTGATTCAAACACTTGGGAGAGCTTCAAAGGGAGTGGACTGAAGCTGGAGTCAGTGCATCAAGAGTCAACACGCTCAGACATCTTCAGGAAAAGGGCTACCAAGCCACTTCTGAAACAGAAACAACGACAGAATCATCTTACCTGGAGAAATTCAGGAGAAAAATAACTGGACTGTTTCTCAGTGGTCCAAAGTCCTCTTTTCAGTTAAAAGTAAATTTTGAATTTAATTTGGAAATCAAAGTCTGGAGTCTGGAGGAAGACCGGAGAGGCGTAGAATCCAACCTGATTGAAGTCCAGTGTGAAGTTTATGAAGTCAGTGATGATTTGTGTGCCATGACGTCTGCTGGTGTTGGTCCATTGTGTTTTATCAAGTTCAAAGTCAATGCAGCCGTCTACCAGGAAATTTTGGAGCACTTGATGCTTTCATCTGCTGACAAGCTTTATGGAGATGCTGATTTCCTTTTCCAGCAGGACTTTAGCAGCTTACCACAGTGCCAAAACCACTTCCAAGTGGTTTGCTAACCATGATATTACTGTGCTTGATTGGCCAGCCAACATGCCTGACCTGAACCCCATATTAAATTGATGGGATATTTTCAAGAGAAAGATGAGAAACAGTCGATCAAACAATACAGACGAGCTAAAGACTCAATAATGCCTCAGCAGTGCCACAGGCTAATCACTCCATGCCACACCTCACTGATGCTGGAATTTGTGCTAAAGGAGCCAAACATAAGTGCATAAATGAACATACTTTAAAGAACTTGAATTTTTCTGTTTTGAAAATCCTTTTTTTTTATTGATCTTAGTAAATATTGTAATGTTTAGAGATACTGGATTTTTGACTTTCATGAGCTGTAAGCTCTAATCATCAAAATAAAACAAAAAAAACTTTTGAAATGTTTTACTTTACATGTAATGAATCTAGAATATCTGAATGTTTCACTTTTTGAAATAAGCTACAAAAAATAATTAACTTTTTCATGATATTCTAATTATATTCATTTTTGTGACATATGAATACACAAATTTGTATAATGACATGGGTATGGCATAGGTATTAAGGAGAAAGTGACTTATGAGGACATTACCCCATGTTGCTTTAAAGAGCAATTTTAGATAAATGTTCTAATAACCATAAAGAGTACAGCTGTCATTAAACCCAAGAGAAAGGCTGCATGGCTAGAAACTGCTGATCAACTGAACGCACAAGTAGCAACTATGTAAAAATGTTTTCATACATCTTTAAAAAAATACAAAAGGTCATTACATTTTGGGTAAAATTCATTAAATTGCACATCCATGACATTGCGTATCCAGCTTATATAAAATCTGTTGCACCTTCGCATATTATTGTGTGTATATGTGTACATAAAGTAGAATGTGTACATATGGTGTATAATGTGTATTGATATGTGTATTGTATTGATAACATCTCGGTTACATAGGTAACCCTCGTTCCCTGAAGGAGGGAATGGAGACGTACGTCAGACTGACCGATTAACTGGAATCTCGCTAGAGAGGCCAATCTGCTTCGAGTGTAACTAAAACTAGCCAATGCACATTGGCATGCAATCATATGCAGCAGCTACTCACCTCGCAGTGCGGGTATATAATGAGCAGCAGGTGCGTTGCATCTTCAGGTTTTCGCTGAGGAGCCGAATCGGTAAGGCAGCAGCATCAGCGGGGTCCAGCGACTGTGGCGACGGGACATACGTCTGCTTCCCCACCTTCAGGGAACGAGGGTTACCCATGTAACCTAGACGTTCCCATTCAGTCGGTCACGTTCGACGTACGTCAAACTGACCGACGAATAGGAATCCTTACCAAAGCGCCACAGGAGTTGCCCCTTTTCCAACGCTCTGTAGCAAGCCTCCTGTACCCCCTTGCTTAAGGACGGTAGGACAGGGCAAACAAAACAAAAGAGAGTGTCGATCACTGCTGTTCCCCAAAACCCATTTAGTGAGACTATTGGATAACACTGAGAAAGCATACCCTTTCACTGGAATTTAACCGTCTCACACCCTAAGAAACCTGATGACCAGGTCGTGCTTACACCAACAGACTTAAAATATCAAAAGACAATTCCAAGACAAGCAGGAGAAAGAAAGGAGCTACACAGATTCACATTTAAATGATTTTGTCTTTAATCAGATGAGAATATGGATTTTAAATATACTATTTGTGTAATATTGATGATTAAGTAAGAGTTTTTTTTCAGAATTTTGCGTAAAAAAATAAAAGGGGACAACAGCAGCAATACATTCAAGGTTTCTTAGAGATGAAACCATATCAAAGACAGGTAGATACAGTGCAGTGCAGGTCAGAGCCAATCCATTCGGCAGGGCCAAGTTGGCCAGCAAATTAGCAGGTCAGAGAGGGCCAATGAGGACTATACCAGCAGCAATCTATTTGCAGCAACGGGTGAAAGTCAGAACATTAAATGTATTTTACAAAAAGTTCACTAGACACACACATACACACACACACACACCACACACACACACACACTGTCTGTTTGGACAATCAAAGTTGAGAACAAGTATTTTCTGATCAGTGGTTTTTATTTATAAATAGAGAGATGAGTTGTCAAGGAACTTGTGCAGTGCCATTTTTATGTGATTTTTACATGGCTTGTCCTATGCCCTAACCAACGTCCACTGGAACCATTTAGTCCTCAAGTATGCCTATTTAGAGATATATTGAAGGATTATCATGTTTATTCATGTCTATTTCAGTTAAATTATTCTGGGTTTGATGAGCATTGAGCAGCAAAACACTCTCGTGATGTTTCTACCATTCATCCGCAACTACAGAGGCCGCTCTTGAGCCATTTTGACCAGCAGAGAAAGATAAATACGTGGTCAATGATGACATTTGCAGATATCCGTCCTCTCAATGACATATATAGATACAAAAATGTTTCTTACAGAGACAAAATTGAACGTGAAGCAAATATACGGGCTACGATATCTGTTTTTAAGTTCAGCAGATTTAGAAAATAGAAATAAAGTAATATGAACTTGTGGAGACAAAAAAATGAATGGGATTTTTGCTATACTGTATAGCAAGCATGAGAAAACAGGGTGAATGTTAAATCTTAAAAATAAAAGTTCCAAAAGGGCCAAAAGCTGATCGCTGATTGCTCTGCTCCTGGGAGTCCTGGAGAGAGTTCGCCGGGACCGGGTTCTACTACTTCTCATTGCCCCACGGTGGCCAGACAGAGTATGGTTCCCAGATATAATATCCCTTCTCGACAGGCCTCCTCTGGAGCTCCCCGTCAGGAGGGACCTTCTGTCCCAAGCGGGGGGCTCGATATTTCACCCCCAACCAGTACTGAGGTAACTGTGGGCATGTCATCTTAGGGGGCCCAGCTCATAGACTCAGGTCTCTCAACCGAGGTTGTTGAAACCATTCTCCACCCCAGCGCTCCCTCCACGAGGAAACTTTATGCCTTGAAGTGGAGAGTTTTCACTTCATGGTGTTGTGACCATAAGCTGGACCCAGTTAACTGCCCAGTTGGTACAGTGCTGGAGTTCCTGCAAGAGCGGTTCACTGCAGGGCTAGCCCCGCCCACTTTAAAGTTTTATGTGGCGGCCATAAGTGCTTACCACATTATAGGGATGGGCGATATATCTCATGCGATATGCATGCGCATCTCGTCAGTAAAGCCGGTTCCTTGATTAGCGCTAAATCTCTCCACACCTGTTTTCAAATGGAGCGGTATTTAATACACGGGCTAAATCACTGACAAGCTACGCAATATCGCGTTCATATCGAAGGTGATAAATCAGTCGATATATTGCGTAGCTATATATATCAATATATCGCCCATCCCTACCACATTCCTTTGGGTGGAATGTCATTGGGGAAAGACCTCCTGGTATCTCGTTTCCTCCATGATGGTCCTTTGAGGCTGAGTCCTGCAGCTCGCAACAGCCGGTGCTCAGCACAGCAGGGTGCCAACTGAATCTGCCATTGTCCTGCAAGGCCTTTCCCTGGCTCCCTTCGAGCCTTTAGAGGAGGTGCCGGCCAAGTTTTTGACCTTAAAAGCGTTGTTCCTCCTTGCTATTTCATCTCTTAAGAGGATAGGAAATTTACAAGCACTGTCGGTTGTACCCTCGTGCCTGGAATTTTCACCTGGCATGGTTAAAGCATTGCTTCATCCTAGACCAGGTTACGTTCCTAAAGTCCCCGCTAATCTGACGAGGTTGATTATGCTGCAAGCCTTCTGTCCTCCTCCTTTTCAGAATGCGGACCAGGAAAGGCACAATTTGCTTTGCCCAGTGTGGGCGTTAGATGCTTATGTCCACAGAGCTGCCCTGTGGTGTAAAAATGGGATGAGCAAGTGGGTGGTCGAGGCCATCTCACTTGCTTATGAGTCGGCCGGTCAACCTTCTCCTATGGCTGTCCGGGCCCACTCGACCAGGAGTATGGCGGCATCTAATGCCTTTATATCAGGAGTTGCTCTCCAAGAGGTTTGTGATGCGGCAGGTTGGTCCTCAATGCACACATTCATCAGATTTTTTTCTTTGGACCTGGACTCTACCCCAGGTTCCCAAGTGCTCTCGTCCTAGTGCTGCTCTTTAGATTTCACACAGGACAGGCACTTGTTTCTATGGTGGTGTTATATTAACGTTCCCCAAGCGTCAAAATCGACGCAACGAGAGTTCCCTTGAAAGGGAATGTTCGGTTACGACTGTAACCTCGATTCCCTGAAGAGGGAACGAACTTTGCGTCCCCTGCCATATCTCCTTCGTGCCTGTAGGCGACTTGCTCAGACTTTAAGCTAGCGACAGCTTCGTTTGGGCAGGCTTTATAGCTTCCTGGTTCGTGACGTCACCCGCTCTGACATCCCATTACACCTTGGATTGATTTCACATGTGCTTCAAGACATATCACGCAAAGCGCTCCCCAAGCGTCAAAATCGACGCAACGTTCATTCCCTCTTCAGGGAACTGAGGTTACAGTCGTAACCGAATGTTTCTGTTCAGCGCTCAGCAGAGAAGAGCAGCGCTTTATCTCAGTTAAACACAGATATTATGTTGCTTCTCCAATTTTCCATCCAATTATAGCTGAAATCACAGTACGGCTATTGTCTTTATCTTATGCAGAGGCATAGATTACGTGGGGGATATGGAGGATGTGTCCCCCCCACTTTTAATATCATGTAAATCCGTCCCCCGCACTTTTCAGGAGCCGCTGTGAATAAATATAGATTTAAATTCAAAGAGACGGGATAGTCTGTTGCATGACCTGATGTTTTATTCAGACCCAGAATGAGGCGAGATGAACATCACGGAGCACTAAACACTCATTACATGCATTGTGTGTTCATTCATACTCGACGCCGGAGGGCACTCTCGCACAGAAAGTTGCACCAGGAGTTTAGAATTACGATGGCTACAATATATGGTTTATTTCTGTTTTTCAAGTCATCTCCAGGTAATAAATAAAGTATATGAACAATGCAGTGCTAATTGACATATCATTCATTGTAGTATAGAAACTATTCTACCTTATTTTGTGATAAAAAAGTGTTTGCAGTATATGAACAAATCATTATTATTAAAATATATATATATTTTTTTTTTGTCACATGCACAATTATACAGAGTATAACAAGCAGTGAAATTTGTGCTCTGCATTTAACCCATCCAAGTGCACACACCTGGAGCAGTGGGCAGCCAGCGCTGCAGCGCCCCGGGAGCAGTTGGGGGTTCGGTGCCTTGCGCAAGGGTCTCACCTCAGTCGTGGACAATTCCTGCTGGAGCCAAGATTCGAACCCACAACCTCGGGTTACAAGTCCAACGCTATTAGGCCACGACTGCCCCCTGCACTAATAACTTATTAGTTATTGTCCAGCAGTGTATCTGATTTCTAAGCCAATTAACTACCAGTCAAAAGTTTTTGAACATTAAGATTTGTAATGTGTTTTAAAGAATTCACTTCTGCTCAGAAAGCCTGCATTTATTTGATCCAAAGTAGGCCTACAGCAAAACAGTAGCCTACAATTGTGAAATATTTTCACTATTTAAAATAACTGTTTTCTATTTGAATATATTTTAAAATATAATTTATTGTGATTTCAAAGCTGAATTTTTAGCATCATTACTCCAGTCACACGATCCTTCGGAAATCATTCTGATATTCTGATTTCCTGCTCAAAAAACATTTATTATTATGATGATGTTGAAAACAGCCGAGTGGAATTTATCAGGTTTCTTTCATGATTAGAAAGTTAAGAAGAAGGCAAGGCAAGGCAAGTTTATTGTATAGCACATTTCATACACATTGGTAATTCAAAGTGCTTTACATAAAAGAATGTGAAATAATCATCACAGCAATAAAACAAGAAGTTAAAAATAATAAAACAAGGAGTTTAAAATGATATAGAAATTGATTTAAAATGAGATTTAAAACAGTTAATAGAAAATGATTATACATAAAATACAATGCAGTCATTCGGACGTAGCACAGCGCTCATTCAACAAATGCACAGCTAAATAGATGAGTTTTGAGACTGGATTTAAATGTGGCTAATGTTTTAGCACATCTGATCTCTTCTGGAAGCTGGTTCCAGCTGCGCGGCATAATAGCTAAAAGCGGACTCCCCTTGTTTTGTGTGAACCCTTGTATTCTAACTGACTCGACCCTAATGATCTGAGTGGTCTGTTAGGTTTATATTCAGTGAGCATATCTGACATATATTTAGGTCCTAGGCCATTGAGCGACTTATAAACGAGTAGAAGTACTTTAAAATCGATCCTAAATGTAACTGGAAGCCAGTGTAAGGACCTGAGACTGGTGTGATATGCTCATATTTTCTGGTTCTAGTCAGAATCCTGGCAGCAGCGTTCTGGATGAGCTGCAGCTGTCTAATGGTCTTCTTTGGAAGGCCGGTGAGGAGACCATACAATAATCCACCCTGCTGGTGATAAAGGCATGAACAAGTTTCTCCAAGTCATGACTGGAAACAAAACATCTAATTCTTGCAATGTTTTTGAGATGATAGTATGCTGATTTAGTTACTGCTTTGACATGACTACTAAAACTAAGGTCTGTCTCTCCAAATCACCCAAGATTTCTGACTTGATTTTAGTTGTTTGACCCCTAGAGTCAAGGTATGCATTCACCTTGAGAACTTCATCTTGTTTCCAAATGCAATTACTTCAGTTTTCTCCTTGTTTAACTGAAGAAAGTTTTGGCACATCCAACTGTTAATTTCATCAATGCATTGGCAGAGGAGTCAATGGGCTATAATCATTTGGAGATAAGGCTAGGTAGATCTGGTATCATCAGCATAGCTGTGATAGGCAATTTGGTTCTTCCTCATTATCTGACTTAGTGGGAGCATATACAGGCTAAACAACAGCGTGCAAGAATTGAGCCTTGTGGGACTCCACATGTCATGGACGTCCACTTAGACTTATGCTCTCCTATACTCACATAATAACCTCTCCTTCTAAGTATGACCTGAACCATTTGAGTGCCATCCCAAAAGCCCGACCCAGTTTTCCAGTCTCTCTAGAAGTATGTATGACGACAGTGTCAAACGCAGCACTAAGATCTAGTAGTACCAGCACTGATATTTTGCCAGAATCAGAATTAAAGCGAATATCATTTATTATCTTAATGAGTGCTGTCTCTGTGCTGTGATGCACGCGGAAACCAGATTGAAAATTATCCAGAATCCATTTGAGTTTAAGTAGTTGTTCAGCTGATTAAAACCTACCTTTTCAATAATCTTACCTATGAAAGGAAGATTGATATTGTCTATAGTTGCTCAACATGGTGTTATCAAGATTGCTCTTTTTCAGAAGGGCTTAACAACTGCAGTTTTCAGGAGTTTGGAAAAGTCCCAGAAAGAAGTGAGGTGTTCACCACTTCTAAGAGATCTGCTTCTAACAGTTAAGCACACTTTTGAAAAAAGATGTGGGAAGTGGTCAAGATAGCAGGTTGACGATTTAAGATGCTGTACTATTTCTTCCAAAATTTTGCTATCAATTGTTTAAAACAGACATAGTCACTTCTTTTTGAGATTGCTGTCGAATCTGTGTGACCCCTGTATTACAGGAAGATGTGCCAATCTCCTTCCTGATATTACTGATCTTCTCTGAAAAGAAGGAAGCAAACTCATTGCATTTGCTGTCCGAGAGCATTTCACTGGGAATCTGACTTGGGTTTGTCAGTCTCTCAACAGTAGCAAAAAGAGCGAGTGTTGTTTTAATTACTGTTTATAAGGTTTGAGAAGAAGGTCTGTCTAGCTGTGGCTAGTTCCAAATTGAAAGCATGAAGGCTGTCTTTATAGATGCTATAGTGTATTTCTAGTTTCGTCTTCCGCCACATCCGCTCAGCTTTTCTGCATGTCTTTTCATATTCTGAACTGCTGTTGATTTTCTCCAAAATGATTTTTGTCTGCCATTCTTCTTGCTGACCTTTATCGTGCAATATCATCAATAACATTCTTAACTTTTGAGTCAAATGAATCCAGGAGAAGATCAACAGAGTCTGCAGAAATGCTTGTGTTAAAGATATTGCCTTCATAAATAGCACACTAGTGTTCTCATTAATGCATCTCTTTTGACAGAGACAGATCTAGATTCAGTGGTGACAGAGATCAATATATCAAAGAAAATACAGAAGTGATCAGACAGAGCTACATCCTTAATGACAAGGATGAAATGTTTAGACCTCTACTGATGAGTAAATCTAAGTGTGTCCACGATTGTGTGTGGGTCCGTGCACATGCTGAATCAGGTCAAAAGTGTTTAAAACAGTTACAATTTCTTTTGTAGTTTTGATTTCAGCATTGTCTATGTGAATATTAAAATCCTCAATAGCAAAACAGTCAAACTCTGAGGAAATCATTGATAACATTCTGTGAACTCTTCAACAAAGGCTGGAGAATATTTTGGCGGCCTGTAGAATATGATAAACAGAATGCGTGGAGCACCTTTCAGCACAATACCTAGATATTCAAAAGACAAGTACTGACCAAATGACACTTGCTTGCATGATAAACATCTTTAAACAGAGCAGCTACACCTCCACCTCTCCTAACAGTCCTGCAGACACTTTAAATTAAAGTTAGGAGGGGCTGTTTCAGTGAGGACTGTTGCACTGCATTTGTCTTCTAGCCATGTTTCAATTAGAAACATAAAATCCAGGTTGTTTGTGGTTATTAAATCATTGATCACAAATGATTTATTTTTAGTGACGAGTGTTTAAAAATGCTAACTTGATGGAATTACATTTTCGTCTCTACAGCAATCTTAGACTGATCATAACAGGCCTTAGATTAGATGGGTCAGCCGTACGCCTTTTGAACCTTAGACCTTCTATCACGTGATAAACAAAATAGAGAAGGCTACAGCACACTGGTTCCCGCTTGTATGTAAACGTTCGAGAATGTTGTGCTAGTATCGGGGGACCCGACACATATCACTGAGAGCTGTTATCAGTTGTTTTTTTGTTCACCTACAGCAGATGGAGAGGGTTGGGCCCTTGCGTTGTGGCAGCGGTCGGAGAGCTCTCACGAGAGCTCTCACTTCTCCAAAGAACAGCATTTATCTGAAATAGAAATCTTTTGGAAGATTATATATGTCTTTATCGTCACTTTTGATCAATTTAAACCATCCTTGCTAAATAAAAATATGAATTTCTATCATTTATTTTCCAAAATAAAATCAATAAAATACAATAATAATTATACTGACTCTAAGCTTATAGTGTAACGTTACAAAAGCTTTTTAATTCAGATAAATGCTGATCTTTGGATCTTTCTATTCCATCAAAGTATCCTGAAAAAATGTACTTAACTGTTTTAAATATTAATAATAGTAATAATTAAAAAAGGTTTCTTGAGCAGCAACTTGGCATATAATTATTTCTGAAGGATCATGTGACACAAGACTGGAGTAATGATGCTGAAAATTCAGCTCTGATCCCAGCAATCGATTACATTTTACAATATATTCAAATAGAAAGCAGTTGTTGTACATAGTCAAACTTTATTTTGGATCAAATCAATGCAGGCTTGGTGAGAAATAAGAGGCTTCTTTAAAAAAAAAAAACATTTTACTGTTCAAAACATTTTGACTGGTAGGTTATATATATTACAGAAATGTTACATTGTAATGTGATCTTTACAGGTGTATGTATATATATATATATATATATATTACATTTCTGTCCCCCTCACTTCTGAAATGATGGCTACGCCCCTGATCGTATGTGTATTTGATTTCATCAGACGACGGAGCGATTATCAGGATTTTTTGTGCAGATTAACATCTTGGAAGGAAGAGCTGGTTATATAGTCTTAATGGATCCCGTTTCATATTAATTCCATTGTCTGACAACAGAAACAATAAAATATATCAATGAAAGCAGTTTTATTGAGAATTTAGCTTCATCAAAATACAGTATGTGGGCACAGAGAGGGAAACGTATGTAATAATAAATTATATGTACATGGACAATGTACATTTTGCATGTTCAGAAGAAGAGCTGCCCTGCGTGCAAAAATGTAAACAGGTTTGTGTCTGTAAATTGCTCAGTCCAAATAAATAGAAGTAATGGGAACCTGGCATTTATTTGTTTATGTGTCTAATAGATATTAACAAATTCTTAGAAAAACTTATGACCTTTAAAACATGTCTACTCTTCATGCTCAATGTTGAGGTTTCAAGAATGATAAACATACATTTGCATAAAGCATTCATATTTGTCCATGCCCATGTTAATTAGAGTATTAAACATTTGAAAATTATTAATTTAAGGTACATTTACAACTAATAAAAATGTGCTATTAAGTTGCGATTAATAGAAAGTTAACTCATGACAATCTTGCGATTAAACACGATTAAATATTTAAATTGATTGACAGCCCTTATATACACACACACACATATATATATATATATATATATATATATATACATCCACGACATCACCTCATGTTGCAGCATGATAATGCACAGCCCCATGTTGCAAGGATCTGTACACAATTCCTGGAAGCTGAAAACATCCCAGTTTTTGCATGGCCAGCATACTCACCGGACATGTCACCCATTGAGCATGTTTGGGATGATCTGGATTGGCATATATGACAGCGTGTTCAAGTTCCTGCCAATATCCAGCAACTTCACACATTGACTGGTTTTCGGACTCCCCCAATACAGTAAAACTGCACATTTTAGAGTGGCCTTTTATTGTGGCCAGCCTAAGGCACACCTGTGCAATAATCATGCTGTCTAATCAGCATCTTGATATGCCACATCTGTGAGGTGGATGGATTATCTCAGCAAAGGAGAAGTGCTCACTAACACAGATTTAGACAGATTTGTGAACAATATTTGAGCAAAATAGGCCTTTTGTGTACATAGAAAAAGTCAGATCTTTGAGTTCAGCTCATAACAAATGGGGGCAAAAACAAAAGTATTGCGTTTAAAATTTTGTTCAGTATATATATATATGCTGGAAAAAAAAACATTCTATGGTCATAAAAAAACATACATTTTTAACTTTTATGTTCCACAGCAGTAAGACATTCATTCAGGTTTGAAAATGATATGAGGGTGAATAAATTCTGACAGAATGTTTCATTTTGGGGTGAATTATCACTTTAAATAGCTTGACATTGATTTATTCATAGTTTGCCAAGATCCAGTTTAAAAGGTGTGCTAAAACTGATTAGTTTGTATAATAGTTTAATCTTACAATATGTTTGTTGATACTTTTTAGCAATTTTAATTAATCTTCCTACATTTACAATGAATGACCATTCAACTACGCCTTTTAAAACATAATTAAACACACTGAAAAAAAGGATCCTTGTACAATAGCAAGTATCTTTCTTCAGTTTATTAGAGCTGCCAACACATTGTCTCGTTAATTCAACGAAAAGAATGCTAGCTTTTCAATGTTTGCACCGGGTATAATTGTGACTTAGTCAGAAGAAGGTTATCTTAACAATAATCAGTTTCTGTGAATGACTGGAACAACCGCAGGCATGATTGGAACTCTTTAGCACAGTTGGATATTCTGCCAAGACCTGAAGAAAAACAGCTGGCGAAATATGCGAGTGAAAAAGAAAAGCACTAGTGTGTTTTTGAAATGTAGGAAAGTCTTAAATGGATTGTTTTCATTCACCCATGAAAGCCTCAGTGGTGCTGGCACTGGGAGCACAGGACACGTCTGGCTAATATGTATTTGATGAAACATATTAATATTCTTCCGGCAGCTTTTGGAGTGAGCTTCTGAGGAAACAATGTGACCTATAATATTGTGGTTAATAGCAGCTAAGGAAAAACGATATATACGAGATTTAGTAGAACAGTAATGATTTTCAAAAAAGCTTCTAGATTTTAGAGATGAGTATGATTTTACAACACACGCACACACACGCACACATGCCACACACACACACACACACACACACACACACACACACACACACACAGCCCTTGTGTGCTGACATTTGCTCCTAAACAAGCTGCAGGCTGTGAGTGTATTTCTATAAGTCTGTACTCATGTGAAAAAAGTGTACTCCATGACCTAGAGGTTAGGATAGAAAGTCAAGAGATATACAGTGGGCCATATTAAACAACATTAGAATTCAATCTATCATGTCTGTACGCCTTTCTATTTAGGCGTATCTATCCATCTCACTTAAAGCTGCTAGTCGTCCTGCTGACAATGTGGTTTGGAAAAGCTCATAATTAATAATTACGTTTCCACATTTTGATGATTTAATAAAAGAAAATTAATAACTGTAATTGATTTTGCTAGTCATTTTTACTGAATAAGCCAACCGCATAATTAGTTTCATGTGATTGGTTTCATGTTCCACAAAGCAACGGATGCTTTTGTGAAAGAAGAACCACAGAATGCATGGCTCACTATATCATTGAGTATTTTTCAATTATAGCATATGATTTTCTGTGAAAATATAAAGTAAACACTTTATCATTAAAATGAGAATGAGATGAGTGCATCTGTATCTATCTATCTATCTATCTATCTATCTAATCTATCTTCCATCCATCTATCCATCCTTTCGTCCATCCATCCATCTCTCTGTTCATCCCTCTATCCATCCATCCATCCATCCATCTAATACAAACAAAAGCAGTCACTTTATTCACAGTGTGGTTTGAAAAAGCTCATTAGTCTGTTTCTATAATTTGATGATTTAATGAAAACAGAATTGATAGCTGTAATTTAATTGTTCGTTTTATCGAATTAGCCGACAAAATAATTAGTGGCTAGTTTCATGTTCCACACTACAACCAATACCAAAGAACCAGTTTCATGGGAAATGTCCATCAATGCAGCACTGCGATACACATTACATCCATGCATTTGGGCTCGTGCAAGTTTCAAATAGTTTTACTTTCAATCAAAACGTATGAAAAAAATATATTTTCATTAATTTGACATATTTCATGGATTTGTTTACCGTACATGTTTAAAAAATCAAGTCAATAGTGCCTGAGGCTACTTATAGCATGTAGTTAACTAGATATGGACTGGACTTGCTAATTAGATCTCCCTTTCTAAAGCTAATTATATTTGATTACGGTCTTTTTTAATTTAATAAGTGTTGACTGATATTTGACAGAGAGTTCATTTTTAGGGATGCAATAGCTGTACTTTGTCTTACGTGAATGAAATGTTCTCTTAAATTAAATTAGAGAAGACATTTTCTTACAAGATTGTTTCTGACTAAATTGGGTACAAGAAGAAAACTGCGCTACATAGGGAACATCCTCTATGAAGTGAAGTATTCAGAATTGCTTTTATCAATAAAATGGTCACTGCAGCAGACGGCTGTGCACTCTTCAGGTCAGCGGGATCTAAGCATCAAACACAATTACAGGAGCTGTGTGGCCTCTGGAAAGCACATTTTGTTCTTTATATAAAGAATGTGGCTGTCTGGATCTGTAAAGCAGCGAACTGAGAATTCTTTTTTTTTTTTTTTTTGCTAAGCATTAAGAACACTAATCTAAAGAAACTTTTTCCACTGTGAAGAACCTGTGAAGAAAGTTTACAATGATATTATGGATCTTCATGGAATCATCAAAGATTCCATGAAACAGTTTTTTGAAACTGTTTATTTTTTTTTACAGTGAATGCTAATAAAACCCCTTTATTTTTAAAATGTGCTACAGTAGGGTTCTTTGGTTTGTAACATTTGCAGAAGCCTTTTTAGTGCTACTAAAGCCATTTTTAGATTCCATACTCTGTAAAATCTAAATCCGTAAAATAACAGAAAATGTACTGTCAGCTCATTACACACAACATTATCTGGAAAGTCAATAATGACATGGCTATGAAAGACTGTAACCAGAAGAGGAGATAAATAACCAAACTCTAACAGAAAGAACTATATTAGCATATACAGGTGCATCTCAATACATTTGAATGTCGTGGAAAAGTTCATTTATTTAAGTAATTCAACTCAAATTGTGAAACTCGTGTATTAAATAAATTCAATGCACACAGACTGAAGTAGTTTAAGTCTTTGGTTCTTTTAATTGTGATGATTTTGACTCACATTTAACAAAAACCCATCTCAACAAATTAGAATATGGTGACATGCCAATCAGCTAATCAAAACAACACCTGCAAAGGTTTCCTGAGCCTTCAAAATGGTCTTTCAGTTTGGTTCACTAGGCTACATCTGACACTGATCTGACAGTTATCCAGAAGACATTCATTGACACCCTTCACAAGGAGGGTAAGCCACAAACATTCATTGCCAAAGAAGCTGGCTATTCACAGAGTGCTGTGTCCAAGCATGTTAACAGAAAGTTGAGTGGAAGGAAAAAGTGTGGAAGAAAAAAGATGCACAACCAACCGAGAGAACCGCAGCCTTATGAGGATTGTCAAGCAAAATCGATTCAAGAATTTTGTGAACTTCACAAGGAATGGACTGAGGTTGGGTTCAAGGCATCAAGAGCAACCACACACAGACGTGTCAAGGAATTTGGCTACAGTTGTCGTCAGAGGCGTCTTACCTGGGCTAAGGAGAAGAACTGGACTGTTGCCCAGTGAACCAAAGTCCTCTTTTCAGATGAGAGCAAATTTGTATTTAATTTGGAAACCAAGGTCCTAGAGTCTGGAGGAAGGGTGGAGAAGCTCATATCCCAAGTTGCTTGAAGTCCAGTGTTAAGTTTCCACAGTCTGTGATGATTTGGGGTGCAATGTCATCTGCTGGTGTTGGTCCATTGTGTTTTTTGAAAACCAACATCACTGCACCCGTTTACCAAGAAATGTTGGAGCACTTCATGCTTCCTTCTGCTGACCAGCTTTTTTAAAGATGCTGATTTCATTTTCCAGCGGGATTTGGCACCTGCCCACACTGCCAAAAGAACCAAAAGTTGATTAAATGGCCATTGTGTTGGTGTGCTTGACTGGCCAGCAAACTCACCAGACCTGAACCCAATAGAGAATCTATGGGGTATTGTCAAGAGGAAAATGAGAAACAAGAGACCAAAAAATGCAGATGAGCTGAAGGCCACCGTCAAAGAAATTTGGGCTTCCATACCACCTCAGCAGTGCCACAAACGGATCACCTGCATGCCACGCCGAATTAAGGCAGTAATTAAAGCAAAAGGAGCCCCTACCAAGTATTGAATACATATACAGTAAATTAACATACTTTCCAAAAAGCCAACAATTCACTAAATATGTTTTTTTTATTGGTCTTATGAAGTATTCTAATTTGTTGAGATAGTGAAGTTGTGGGTTTTTGTTAAATGTGAGCCAAAATCATCACAATTAAAAGAACCAAAGACTTAAACTACTTCAGTCTGTGTGCATTGCATTTATTTAATACATGAGTTTCACAATTTGAGTTGAATTACTGAAATAAATTAACTTTTCCACGACATTCTAATTTATTGAGATGCACCTATACATTTTTTTCAGGACAATAAATTTCAGGACTGTGTAAGTTTTAGTAAGAAACATAGTTTTTAGCGTATATTTTTGAAAGGCCTAACTAAACATACCCCCACTATGATTATTTTTAATGAAAGACAGCAATGTGATTGTGAAGGTAAAATGTTGTGACCAGGTCAGTGAGAAATATAGTAATGTGATCCCATTGGTGTGAGTTTAGCACCATGACCGATCCTGTATGTTAAGTAAACAGGAGACCCCAGGACTCCTAATCCCCAGTGAGGGTCTCAGAGCCTCTGGCCAAATCTTTCCCAAAGCCAAAGGGAATCCAACTCCTGCACTGATAACCAGTTAATCCCCTTAGTTTGTTAAAAAGTCTGTTATCTTCAACCAGCTCCATTCCAAACAGCATCTCTCTACATTTCCACTGAAATTCAAAGCTAGAAAAATCAATGGTTTGACCAAAAGCGAACAACATCAGAGTACCACAAACATGCCCCATCGCTATACCCCACATAAATCACCTAATCCAGCTAAAGGTTACCCTCCTGTCTGTTCTCTTCCTGTCAATCCCCAATCAAAACCTGTCATGTTAATATAAGCGACAGTCTGTGGTCAAATCATGGAGGAACCGCCATTATAAGCGTATCTAAAATCACCTGGGTATTGAGAAAAACGTTTCTAGGTTACGTATGTAACCCTAGTTCCTCGAGGGAACGAGACGCTGCGCCCGAGAATGCATTTGGGATGCCTTCAGCGTGACCGGCTCTGAATACAAGTGTAATCTGTCCAATGGATGGGCGAGAAGTCACGGGCGAGGTGATGTAATGAACAGCTGGTATAAAGACACGTGCGGTGAAACCGGAATCAGCTTCTTGTAATGAAGCAAGCACTGGCAGTGATGCCAGAAGTGTGGCCTCAAGATGCAGTGTCTCGTTCCCTCTAGGAACTAGGGTTACATACACTGACCAAAGTGATAAACGCAACAATTTTGTTTTTGCCCCCATTTTTCATGAGCTGAACTTAAAGATCTAAGACTTTTTCTATGTACACAAAATGCCTATTTCTCTCAAATATTGTTCACAAATCTGTCTAAATCTGTGTTAGTGAGCACTTCTCCTTTGTCAAGATAATCCATCCACCTCACAGGTGTGGCATATCAAGATGCTGATTAGACAGCGTGATTATTGCACAGGTGTGCCTTAGGCTGGTCACAATAAAAGGCCACTCTAAAATGTGCAGTTTTATCACACAGCACATTGCCACAGATGTCGCAAGTTTTGAGGGAGCTTGCAATTGGCATGCTGACTGCAGGAATGTCCACCAGAGCTGTTGCCCATGAATTGAATGTTCATTCATCTACCATAAGCTGTCTCCAAAGGCGTTTCAGAGAATTTGGCAGTACATCCAACTGGCCTCACAACCACAGACCATGTGTAACACACCATCGGTTTGCATAACCAAATATTTTCTGCATAAACTGTCAGAAACTGTCTCAGGGAAGCTCATCTGTATGCTCGTCGTCCTCATCAGGGTCTCGACTTGAGTGGGCAAATGCTCACATTAGATGGCGTTTTTTCACTTTGGAGAGGTGTTCTCTTCACGGATGAATCCCGGTTTTCACTGTACAGGGCAGATGGCAGACAGCGTATATGGCATCGTGTGGGTGAGCAGTTTGCTGATGTCAACGTTGTGGATCAAATGGCCCATAGTGGCGGAGGGGTTATGGTATGGGCAGGCATATCACATGTTATGGACAACGAACAAAGGTGCATTTTATTGATGGCATTTTGAATGCACACAGATACCGTGACGAGCTCCTGAGGCCCATTGTTGTGCCGTTCATCCACGACCATCACCTCATGTTGCAGCATGATAATGCACGGCCCCATGTTGCAAGGATCTGTACACAATTCCTGGAAGCTGAAAACATCCCAGTTCTTGCATGGCCAGCATACTCACCGGACAGGTCACCCATTGAGCATGTTTGGGATGCTCTGGATCAGCGTATACGACAACGTGTTCCAGTTCCTGCCAATATCTAGCAACTTTGCACAGCCATTGAAGAGGAGTGGACCAACATTCCACAGGCCACAATCAACAACCTGATCAACTCTATGCGAAGGAGATGTGTTGCACTACGTGAGGCAAATGGTGGTCACACCAGATACTGACTGGTTTTCGGAGCCCCTGGAACCCCTCAATACAGTAAAACTCCCAAGCCACAAAGAGGTCCACCTGAACCAGGCCAAACACTCTCCAAATCTGCTTCACTACCTCTGTGTGAAGCATCCATTCCCCGGGCCTCGGCCCCTGCCTCGACAGGATGTCTGCTCCCACATTGCTTTTAGTGAGAGGAGTTTGTCCTGGGACCACACAAGGATCTGGTGCGCCAGCCTGTACAAGGGGCGCGACCGTAGACCTCCTTGGTGGTTGATGTAAGAGTTAAATGTACGTGGTGGTTGATGCGCACCAACACATGGCGATCTCTTAGGTCTGGGAGAAAGTGTTTCAGAGCCTGAAACACAGCCAGCATTTCCAGCCAATTGATGTGCCACGTGAGATAGCGACCGCGGGCTGGGTGGTCATCCATGACCGCTCCCCAACCGATGAGAACCAAGGTTGTCTCCATATGTCTAAGGCACGTGGGCACTGCTCTCGCCCAGCAGCCCCCTGAGCTAGAGAGCGTCGAGGGAGAAACCACTGGAATACCGCCACTTGCTTCCTGACTTCCTGGTGCCTGTCGACGACAAATGACAGAAAGCTGACGCCGGTTTCACCACACGTGCTTTTATACCAACTGGTCATTACGTCACCTCGCCCGTGATGTCTCGCCCATCCATTGGAAAGATTACACTTGTATTCAGAGCCGGTCACACTGAAGGCGTCCCCATTGCGTTCTCGGATGCAGCTCGAGTTCCTGAAGTGGAACTAAAATCTATGCACCCCTGACACACTCGTCTGAGACCCCGGACACTTAAAATGGATGTGGCTGGTTAATAAATCCAAAACGAAATCAATGAATTGTGAGGAATATGATGCCTCTCTTATCAGCTCACAAGGTGCATGAAAACAACTAAAAACAGGAATGTGAGGAAAAATTCCAGCACTACTTGTGTTAAGGAGATATTTTATTATAATAATAATAAATAATGACCAACGCGTTGGTATTATCATAATAAAATATCTCCTTATCACAAGTAGTGCTGGAATTTTTCTTCACATTCTCTTATCAGCTCCCCCAGAGGATACACCAATTTCAATGAGAAGTCAGGCTTTTGTGGATCAGGGCAGAGAGATGATGTTCATAAACTGCTAATGCTGTATATCTGGCCCATGATGGGGGCATCTCATCTTTAATCAGTTTAACCCCGTCCAGCCCCACAGATAAGGAGAGAAATGACTGAGAAGATGAAAACTCGGCACAGGAAAGGATCTGATGTGTGATGAGATAAGAGCAAACCCATCACAACGTAACACTTTTTTGACATTCTCAGTTTGTGGAAATCCACATGGGGTTCAGAATATATCTATATATATATTTTTTTTCACAGTAATTTTACACTTATCTAGTAAAAATGTGCCAATTTGGTTCATAATTACACTGAATATGTTTTTCTTTATTTACCCTCAAAAATGGAACTGAAATGTGACAACATGCCCGATAGGTGGGGTACACTGTAACATGTGAGGGGCATGTTGTAACCGTTTAAAATTCTATCTGATCTAATGAAAAAAATATACAAGACAAACAGTAGGTTATGCCACTTGGTATTGTAAGCTGGTATTTATCACATAGTTTTAATCTATTTTCGTAATTATGAACAGGTTTGTAGCACAGTTTTATCATTGAATGCACTTTTTTACTCTTCAATTTATTTTCCTATAGCAGCTAATGAAATGGAAGTCTCACACATTCACAGAAAATAACTTACTCATCGCAAAATAAGGTTTTAAAGAGCGAAATGGGGAGGTAAAACAGAACTTAAAATATAGTTATTATGATGATGACAAATTGAGTCATACAGAAACAAGCATAATTGCTAATTTTCAGAGCAATATAACTCACCTGTGAAGCCGTCCTCTGTTTTTACTTAACCATCTTTTCTAATCTTCACCTCTTTCATTTTCATATTCTCATAAAGCCTGGTTGGTAATTGGCACTTGGCTAACATGCCTGCCTGAACTCTTTGTGAAGAAGGAGAGCTCCAAATGGGACATAAGGATAACACACAGGACTTCAATGAGTAATCAATCATTTTGTTCTTGTTGTTATGCAAATTATTTGTTGATTGGTTCTGAATCAATTAGCAGGATTCATTAATTAAAGACGAGGTGATCTGGACGACATCAGAGCAGTGGGTAAATGTGCAATGGGAGACTAACTCCTGTGTGTGGTTAATGGTTGTATAAATATCTACTCTCCCGAGAGAGCCTGGATATATGTGTTTTTGTGGTGTGTGTGATTATGAAAGTAAATGTTGACATTTTGAGTGATCTGTGCATCTGTGTTTAACAGGAGTTAGAGTTAATATTGCAATGATTTAGAATATTTATTTCTGATTGGTCCATCACAGCATTCTGCAGTTACTAACCTGTATGCTTCATAATTTGATAATTATTTCTCAGTAACACATTTTGTTTTAGTTTGTGTGAGGGAAACAAAAAATAAAAGTCTCAGATTCCTAATTAGTAAGTTATGTTTTGCTAAAAACTGTTATATATCTTCAAATACACCCTATATGTTTTGTTTCTACATAATTAGTACATTTATTCAAACATATTTAAGACATTAAACAGCTGACATATTTGACACAAGAATGAAAACATCATCAAAAACGCTGACCGCGTATACCCCTCCATGTTTACAAACACAACATAATAGGTAGAGGTAATAGAGGTCATTTCTGGTTAATGATGTCATAGAATTTACCAGTATTTTGAAACCAATGTGTAAATAGTGTTAAAAAAAAACAGAGCATCATTGCCTGTGTGAACAGCACATTTGTGTACCAGTAAAGTCACTCTGGCAATTTTACCTTTGTGTAAAAGGGGCTATTGATATACTGGTAGTAAAGGGTAGGGTTGTGCAACAGTGGAAAAAAACTGACATTGTGATATGCTTTATTTTGATTTTGAAAAAAAATACAGGGATTTTACCAGATGATTTGAATATCTTTATTCAGAAAAACATTAAATCACACCAGTGGAGTAATTTTGTTGGCTCATCTGCATAGAAAATCAATAATAATAATAATGAAAGCTATAAAATGACTCTGAAGATATTTTTGAATGTGAAATCTTTTTGGGGGCAGTCGTGGCCTAATGGATAGAGAGAGACGGACTTGTAATCTAAAGGTCGCGGGTTCGAGTCTCGGGTTTGTAGGTGGGGGGAGTGAATGTTCAGCACTCTCTCCACCCTCAATACCATGACTGAGGTGAGACCCTTGAACAACTGCTCCCCGGGCGCCGCAACATAAATGGTTGCCCACTGCTCCGTGTGTGTGCCAACTTAAAACATTCTTTACACTTGAAAGGCTACATATTGCAACATATGATGATCTGTTCACTCATTCTCATGCAAAGCTAAAAAAAAATAATATGTTTTTGTACTAAAATTGACAGTTTGAAACCTGAGACTTTTTCCCAAAAATATCATAAAATAAAATGCTGTTGTTGTTATTATTATTGCATTTCTCGACAAATGGCTCATTTTGACCTCATAATTAAATTGGCAAAGTGCATCTCTTACGTTGTAAAGCTTGTTCGTGCCAGCTGCAGTCATACTATCAGTTATATTTTTGATCAGTTATGCAGCCTCAACCATGTCACAGAGACTGCACAAAAATTAATATTCTAACTCGTTCTCTTTTTTTTCTGTGCATGTTCATTTTCACTTCCGAACTGAGTGAAGTAGGTAGAAAAAGTGCTTAAATAACAATCTTTGCTCCTAACATAACCTCCGGCGACAGTAGCAACACACACACACACAATTCCACTTCACTGCAGTTTGTTCACACCTTACTTGTGAAAACTCTGCCTCCTCAGGCTACCAACTGCTCCCTTGCTACAGAACAAGGGCAAATCTGGACCGCTAGACACCACCACTGAATCATGTTAACACATACATGCTGCCCAACATTTCCTTCAGCCCGAGACTACATACCCTGTTTCCTGCAGAGGTACGGGTGCACAAAATAAAATGTTCTCCATCCTAGCAATGCCACGCAGGGAAATTTAACATGCCGTCAGGCTTGAATAAGTGGCCTTTGATCACATGCCTCTTAATCTTTGCACAGACACCATCGCAGTTCGTCATGCATTCCTCCCGAATCAAACCCAAAAGCTGCTTGTTAATTCTTAACCTGTCTAGCGAAAATCGAGCTAAAGTCCCCATCCGTGCTGAAATAATTACCCCCTTTATTGAAGAAAAATTAACCCACACCCCTCTGCTGCAGCATAAAGCACCCCGAGGCCTCCGAGGTTCCCTTATCTCCACAAGTAATAAACATTCCAGTCCCTCAAGCTTCCAGTGTGAGTGAGTGAAAAGCAGACAAAAATTAAATAAATAATTAGAAAATCTCATGCATGCTGTGAATCCCTTTTTTCCCAAAGCTTTCAATGCTGCTGATAATCGAAAAAAGAGGTATTACACAGAGAACAATCAATCATGTGTTGTGCAGATCTTATAAATCCTAAGTATCTTTCATGATGAGATCCATTTTTTTTTACCAACTGAGTGATTTAATTTGAGTGTTGGAATTAACATTATATTTACAGCACTGTATTTAAAAGAATAGTTCACCCAAAGATGAAATTTACTCTCCCTCAAGTTATCCCAAGATTTTTTTTGTTTCTTCATCAGAACAGGCATTGAGGATTTTTAGCTTTACATCACTTGCTCAGCAGTGGATCCTCTGCTGTGAATGGGTGCCGTCAGAATAAGAGTCCAAAAATCTGATAAAACATCACAATAATCCACAAGTAATCCACACGACTGGATTTATTTCGTACAAACATGCAGGTTTTCGCTTTGCAAGATGTTAATTGATTGACTGGAGTCATGTGGGTTATTTGTGGTTTATTGTAAAATGTTTTTATCAGTTGTTTGGACTCTCATTTTGACGACACCCATTCACTACAGAAGATCCATTGGTGAGCAAGTGATGTAATGCTACATTTCTCCAAATCTGTTGGGTGAGAAAACATTCAGCAAATGTCATTTTTTTGGATGAATTATTCCTTTGAAGAAATTAAATAATAATAAATAATAATAATAATAGCCTCACCTTATTCCACAAAGCATATATTCACACAAGTGCATGTTAAATAAAGAAATAGGAAGTGCTTGGCTTTTGTCTGTGGCCTTGCAGATGGATAAGGTGCTGATTATGTTCACAAGGGAAGATGTATTTTTCCCGCACGCCGCTGCTTTCACACTCACACCCTTTCTAAATATTGAATCAAATAAAACGGAAAAGACCACATTATCCAGAGGATTCCAAGCAATTTGCATATTCATTAGAATTAATTAAAATGCATTGCTGTCTCTATTTTTTTGTATTTTCAGCACTCAAGAGGGACAAAAGACAAAGAGGAAACAATCAGAATTAACAATTGGAGGGAGAGAGAGAGATTTGACGTTACCAGTGCAGGAGTCTTGCACAGGAAATGTGTTTTCATTCAAAATCAAGCCCGGATCCTTGTAATGAGTTCTATTCAAAATTAAGCAAACGTGGTTGCTTTTTGAAAGCCTTGCCACTTTCTGTGATTTGAGGGAGTGTGTGTGCCTTTTCAGAAGGAAATTTAAATTTTCAATGTAGCTCATGCCCCGCACCAGACGCACAAAGACCCCCAGTGGCTTTTTTGGGTGTGAGCCTTGATGTACGAAGCAGTCATTCAGTCGAGCTGAATTCATACATGCCAGCGAGAAACACCTTGATGCATTTACAAGAATTTAAGTGAGGTATTGAAGATTTCGATGCGATTCTCATTCACAAGCTTGAATTTTTGTCTCGATTACCAAATCGATTCGATACGATTCAAAATGTATTAGAAATCTCTCAACTAATGTTGTAAAATATACATGACTGGTTGGTACTACATTACTATAATATTGAAGCTTAAAATTAACTGATTTGTATAAAAACACTTAAATTACACTCAATAAAGTTCTTATAATAATAAAGTTACAATTACATAATATTACACCAGTTCTTTTTTTAAACATATAAACACTTAAATAGTGGCTGTCATAAAAAAATTAAACATTGAAGAACAGTCAAAGAATTATACTGAATATGTTATATGGTGCGTATATTTAGCAAAATACACCTCTCTAGAGTTCATTTTTCTAGCTGACAAACGAGTTTATGGTCATCGTTTTTTTGTTTTTTTTTTCTTATGTAAATGTGACGTTACCTGACATAAACACTGATTGAGTGATTGCATGACACAGGCACACGGATTTCGATAAGTTGTACTCTTTCTTTTAACTAACCTTAAGATGTTCATTCATGTTTATTTTGTGTTGAAACTTGTATTAAAGCAGAGGAGATGATCGGTTCAAGTGTGCTTCGAAACAATTTCGCTTTAAAATTATACTGCATCTGTTAAACTGCACTAACGATCTGTCACTCGACATTAAACATCACCAAAACGGCATTTATTGTTTGAATATTGTAATAAAATTGACAGAATTTTAAATTTGAAACCTCGTTTCATATCAAAAATAACAAAGCACAAAGCTTATTGTGATTTATTGGATGGGAGGTGTGCTATTAATGTTCCGTTCATTAACTGAAAACAGGTTAGCCTAATTGATTTTTAGGATTTAATAATTAATATAATTTCGTAAAAATGAGAATTGATTAAAATAGAGAATTAAATTTTTTTACTCAGCCCTATTAAATACACATTAACTGGTTGCGCTGTATGTTTTTGATTTACTGTAAAGAACCGACCCACAAGAGTCATTTGTTCTGGAATCAGACTACACTTGTTGCATTGTATGCTTTTTAAATCACTAAAAATATTTGGCTCATAAGAGTCATTGGTTTGGGAACAGACTACTCTCAATGCGCTGTATGTTTTTGATTCCAAATTGTGGCTGTCCATCCACAGTTTTTAACCAAAACTCTCATTTGGATAATCAAAAAATATTTTTGACCTGGTTTGGGCACTGGTGAGATATTGTGTGAGGAATTTTCAGCAGGATATTCCCATGATAAGAGATTCAGCAGCCATTATACTGTAAATGCATATGACAATACCATAACGTTTGTGATGAGGTAAGAGATGGTCTGTCTCTGAACAGGTCTTAGTGTTTCTGAGAGGTTGTTGTGGCTGAGTTGATTTTTAACCCCTTTATGTGTTCTCTTGTTTTTTTTCATGCTTCAGATATTTATTAACTTTACAGCTTCTGACAAAATACTCTAGTGAAGAACAGAGAGGTAGCAGCAAGGAGATGATAGAAAGAAGCTTAAGAACCATTCAGAGAGAGAAAAAAGAAAACAGCATATGTGCATTAGGTGAACCCATATCTCACAACAGACAGTGATGTTCTGGGTATTACAGTCATGAATACTGCATTGCCTTGCTGTTAATGTGTTTTTCTCTTCATTTATTCATGCTCTCTTTGGTCAGGGGTGAAACTCGCTGCCTGTCCGGTGGGAAATGTGAAATAGTGACTTTCTGCTTCAAGAGCACTTGACCTGACCCAAAGTCTTCTGGTGAAAGCTCTAGTCGGCCTCCTGGAACCCTGAGAACAAAGTTGAGCCAGAGAGTCGTTTGTGAGTTTGTAAGGGTTTGTAGTCCCTTGCGAAAAAGAAGTTTATTCAAGTGTACTATTAGTATACTTCTTTTAAACTAAAAATAGGAAAGTGTACTTTTAGTCTACATTTTATGTACTTCTCAGAAATGGGCTTTATGTACTTCTCAGAACTATAGTTAAAATTACATTTTAGTATACTTGACTTATACTTAAAAAAAATCTAACTATATTTGAGCTATACTTGTGATCTAAGAATCTGTGTTTTCATTGTTATATGGTAGGGGTACTCTGAACTAGTAGTTTACTGAGACTATACTTCAAAGTGTACTAAAAAGCTTCTAAAAGTATTTAATTATAAAACTATTAGTACAACTATAAGTTCACTTTTAGTATAGTTGCAGTGCAGTGTTAATTTCGTCAATGAAGGCGACAAAAAATATTCATTAACAAAACTTTTTTCTGTGACTAAGATGAGACATTGACGAGCTAAAATTAACATCTGATGATACAAACTATGACGAAATGTATGCCGCGCCTTCGTTAACAAGATGAGATGGGACTAAAATGTTATTTGAGGACTACCAGACATTCAAAATACATCCTATAGGCTAAATTAACTGTCTTGTCTTTCAAAATGTGCGTCTCTGTAATTGGATTACAATCGGATTAGGGACATTCACATATCTAGTCTCAGTATGGCAGCCGCAGAGGATGGATAGGCTATCAAAACGCATACTAGCGACCTGAAATAATCGCCTCAGCACCCGAAGGGTTAGGGACTGGGTGACCAGACGTCCCGTTTTTTCCCGGGAGTCACAATTCGTTGTCGATTAATTTAAAGTTAGTGAAGGCGCGATAGGTGTTCTCTCTCGCGCACGCTCCACTTCTTCAGTCTCATACAGCGCGCGATCAGTTCTCAGAGCTCAAATACACACACAGCAGTCCAACTGTCTATCCTGTAGAGCAGTGGTTCCCAACCTGGGGGGCGCCAGAGTTCACAGCGGGGGCGAGGGAGCATATACACTTTGAGGTAGGGCTGGGCGATAAAACGATAACTATAGTAACCATGGTTCCCGAGTGTGGAACGAACACTACGTCCCCTAGGGGTCGCTATGGGGAACGCCCTCAGCGTGACTCGTGTCTGAAGAAACATATGGAAAAACAAGCAACTGTTGGCAGGTGACAGCCCATGACGTCACTACCGGTGCGATCATAATAAAAGAGCCACCAGGGAGAATACATCATCCGCTTCTTCGTCTGAAGCTTGCGTCCGAAGCATGGCCCAAAGCCTAGGGGACGCAGTGTCTCGTTCCCCACTCGGGGAATCATGGTTACATACGTAACCTGAGACGTTCCCCTTCATGGGAACTTCGAACTGCGTCCCATAGGGTCGCTATGGGAACGCTATACCACGCCACCATGCTGAGGGGAGTGCAAGCCAATTTCTCGAAAAGGCGAGCACTAAGCCAACCCTACCCGGCTAAGGAGTTGCCCCTGGGAGGTTGATGGCTGTCAGTGATATTATCCCCTTCGGCCAAAAAACCCGAGCTGCATACCCTAAGTACTTACTTGCTGGGTGCCGGGATTACCGGACCCAGGGTAGAGCTCAGAGTCTTGGAATCAAAAAAGATTCCTTTAAGGGGATATGGCCAAGCACCTAGTAACTAGGTCCTGGCGATCACTCAGGGGCTATCACTTGCTCTGCACCAGCTTACTGAGGGAACTGTCTCAACAGACCTCTTGGTAGTGTAAAACCCCTTTGGAACCCAAAATATTGGGGCAGAAGGAGTGGGGCCCAAGGCACAAGCCGGGCTTAACCAGCTCAAAAAAGGGCCCGAAGCTGCGGCGCAACCCACCCTTACGGGAATTTTCGAAAGAACCAGAACTTTCCATGTGCGGACTTACCACTGAGTGGATTTTTTAGAAAAGTGCCCAAAGTCTTGCGTGTGCACTTACCATAACAGGTTTTTTAAACGTTCTATGCCTGGAGCGGAGAACTACTCATTCCTCGGAGTGAGAGGGAACTCAGACGCTCAGAAGGGAGCGGCAAGCTCATAATGACCCTCTAAGGTGAGGGGAGCAATGCCTGGCTCGACCCACAAGGCGAGCGACCTGTCACAGAGCTCTGGTGGGCAGAAGAAAACTCGGACGCTCAGAAGGGACGGCAATGCTCATAGGTGACCCTCTGGCTGAGGGGAGCAGTGCTGGCTCTACCGAAGGCGAGCTCTGGAGAGCGGAATAACTCATTCCTCAGAATGAGAGGAACTCAGCTACCAATGAGGCTCTAGAGCGGAGAAACCTCGGACGCCCCGAAGGAGCGGCATGCTCATAAGTGACCCTCATGGTGAGGGGAGCAATGCTACCGACCAACAAGGAGAGCAACCTATCAACAGAAAGCTCTGTGAGGTCGGATAACTCATTCCTCATAATGAGAGGGAACTCAGACGCTCCGAAGGACGCATGCCTCATAGTGACCCTCTAGTGAGGGGAGCAATGTACTTACCTATAACGAGCTCTGGGAGAACGGAGAACACATCCTCAAGAATGAGAGGAACTCAGACGCTCCGAAGGACGGCAATGCTCATAGGTGACCCTCTATTGAGGGCAGAGCAATGCTAGTTCTACCTATAACGAGCTCTGGAGAGCGGAGAACTCATTCCTCATAATGAGAAGGAACTCAGACGCTCAGGAGGGAGCGGCAAGCTCATAGGTGACCCTCACAGGTGAGGGGAGCAATGCTGGCTCTCCCAACCACGAGCTCTGGAGAGCGGGGAACTCCTCCTCAGAATGTAGAGGGAACTCCGCCGCTCAGAAGGGAGCGGCATGCTCATGGGTGGCCCTCTGGGTGAGGGTGAGCAATGCTGGCTCTACCAACAACGAGCTCTGGGGAGCTGAAAATCATTCTCGGAATTGAGCCGACAGCGAGCTCTGGAGAGCAAAGGAACTCATTCCCTCAAATGAGAGGGAACTCAGACGCTCAGAGGAAACTCAGACGCTCAGAAGGGAGCGGCATGCTCATAGGTGCCCTCTAGGTGAGGGGAGCAATGCTAGCTCTACCGACAGCGAGCTCTGGAGAGTGGAGAACTCATTCCTCAAATGAGAGGGAACTCAGCACGCTCAGAAGGGAGCGGCAATGCTCATAGGTGACCCTCTAGTGAGGGGAGCAATGCTGGCTCTACCGACAGCGAGCTCTGGAGAGCGGAGAACTCATTCCTCAGAATGAGAGGGAACCTCACCCTTTGTTTTTTTTTTGTTTTTTTAAAGTCCTGCTTAGCAGACATTTCCACCTAGCCTCGCCAGGTGAGTTTATGGTGGTTACAGGGAATAGAAAGGAAAGAGAGGGCTTGCCTCTCTGACCCGCGCCTCTCCTCACCTAGCCCAGGAGGGGGGGGCGTGAGTTTGCGAGACTAGCCTTCTGAGCCCATCTCTGGATCCCTCAACCGAGATGGGCTAGGACCCCTGGTTTGTTCCGGGCTCAGACCTGGATTTATAGAACCTTATCCAGGTCCTTTTTCAGCAGATCAGTCTCCATAGTGCTTCTGCAATGAAGCGACGGTCTGACCCTGCTGCGCATATGCCCTACCATTTAAGCAAGATTACAGGGCTTAGATGGCAAGGAGGGAGCCTTAAGAGAGGATGTCTCGCCCACAGAGATAAGCTGGCTATCATCTCTTGCACAGGGGGCATCCCCTCATAGCCATTTTCACGCACCCCCTCATGTTCAGCCTAACTATTATGCTGAAACCTAGAAATACGAGAAAAAATAGCTTTATCCACTCCTTCTCAACCTCCACATCGAGTTTTGAAGAAAGGAAGGCTCGCTCGAGCTGGGGATTTATGGTCAGAAAGATTTATTTTTCTGATCCACCATAATCCCCAATAGCTACGTTCATATGCATTGCAGAAGGTAGAGAGGGTTCAGTCTCAACTTCCTCGCCTCAAACATCTCCTGCTCTGGGCATAACCCAGCAGAGCAATAGCTGCTGAATCTGATGATGTCCAGAAAGATTGCATCATCGCAAATCCAGCAGCTCACTCTCGTCTCGGCCGACGCGCGCGAAAAGGGGAGGTCCCCTCTAACACATCGGCCACATCCAACTGCGAACCCCACGATTTTATTCGCCTCCGGCCTCGGCAGCGGTGGGTCCCGAATCGCGGGAAACAGACGGCTGCCCCTCTTATCTTGAAAAGAGGGACAGACGTGAGCGAGCTTCCTCATATTAGAGAACCGCTCACAATGCACGCAACCGCCCCCTCGAGGACATCGCGTGCGTGCTCCATGCCCAAACAAAAGACACAACAGTCATGTGTGTCATCGGGTGTCAAATAACGAGGACACAGATCCACACACTTCCTAAACGCCTTGCTGTGCTCACCATGATAATAAAAGAAAACTGTATTCCTACCAGAATGCACGCTTCAAAACAAAACAGTCAGTGAGACGAAGAAGAGGATGATGTATTCTCCCGGTGGCTCTTTTATTATATCGCACCGTAGTGACGTCATGGGCGGTCGCGGCCAACAGTTTGTGTTTTTCCATATGTTCTTCAGACACGGTCACGCTGAGGGCGTTCCCCATAAGCGACCCCTAGGGGACGCAGTTCGAAGTTCCATGAAGGGGAACGATAACATAATTATAGTGATATAATTTCCTTGGTAAAACAAGTTCGATAAATGTTCAACTTAATGTTTATGCAGCGAAAGCGGAAAACAAAACAGCGCCACACGGTCTATATCCACTCGGCTCAAACAGCAGCGCAGCACAGAGCGAGCTGACTAGAGCAGATGTGTTTACTCACCGATCACGCAACTACTAAACAGCGCTGTGAGATCCAATGAGAAGCGCTTGAATTCAGCGAAGAACACAAATGACTGGTATAAACTAGTATCAGTCAACTCATATAAACTAGTTTAAATCTGGATAAAACAGCGCTGACAAACAGCAGAAAAATACTCTGTGCAACGATACAGTCAGAAGGCTTTTCAATCTACAAATCGCCATCGTTTACCATGGATTTAATGCAACATTAACTGAACCATGGTATTGTGGCAGAAATATGGGGTATTTATAATCAAATGTATTATATTAATGCATACGTGTATTAAATGTATTAGTTATGGAATGTAATTCATAAAACTCAAACTTTACTCAAAAGTAAAATTTCACCAAATAAAAAATGAGGTAGTTGCAATTTTTACAGATGTTACTGATTTTGATAATGAACATAAATTTACATCTGCATCCTAACTCAAACTACTACTGTTGACTCAATTTCAAATATGCATTTCTAAGAGACAAATCATTATTGCATATATATATATATATAATATATATAGAGCTGTCAGTCGATTAAAATATTTAATCGCGATTAATCACATGATTGTCATGCGTTAACTCGCGATTAATCGCAATTAATTGCACATTTGTATTTGTTCTAAATGTATCCTAAATAAATACATTTCAAGTTTTTAATACTCTAATCAACATGGGCATGAATAAATATGGATGCTTTATGCAAATTTATTTGTATTATTATTGAAACCATAGTCAACATAAAGCTTGAAAACAAGAACTTCTTAATGTCTATTAGACACATGAAAAATTAAATACCGGGTTCCCATTACTTCTTTTTCTTTGCACTGAGCAATTTACTTACACAAGCCTGTTTACATTTCTGTAGGACAGGGCAGCTCACTTCTTCTGAACTTGCAAAATGTATAATAGCCTATATCATTTATTATTGCATTTGTTTCCCTCTCTGTGCTCACATACTGTATTTTTATGCAGCTAAATTCTTGAAAATATAATTTTTCATTGATATATTTTACTGTTTCTGTTGTCAGATAATGGGATGAATATGAAATAATGACTGGAAAGTGACCCATTAAGACTACATAACCAGCTCTCCTGATACCAAATCCTGATATTCGAGCCGTCGTCTTATGCAATAAAGTACCCATAAGATAATGACAATAGATGTGCTGAGATTTTGACTATACTTGCATGTAAAATTAGAGAAGCAAGCAACATAATATCTGTGTTTAACTGAATTAAAGCGCTGAGCAGCGCTGAGCAGATGCAGATAGAGAGAGATAGAGAGTGAGATAGGTGTGTGTGCGCACTGGGACAGCAAGACCTCGTGCACGCACGCCAGTACCGGCGTTTATCAGAGACTGAATTAGGTTTGGGCACTTTTTTGAAGGGAAAAAAGTTGCTAAAGGTGTCTGCAATGCTGCTAAGTTGGCAACACTGTGCATCTCCATTTCTCCAACTACGGGTTGGGCCATGGGTCAAACTGAAAATACGCGCTGCGTTAATCGCGTTTATAAAATGAGTGCCCTTAAAATGAATTTGCGTTAACGCTTTATTGACGCGTTAACTTTGACAGCACTAATATATATATATATATATATATATATATGGGTGTGTATAAATATAATACGGGGGGTTGGGGGGGGGGCTCAGATTACTATATGTGTACATAAGGGGGCCCATGGAAAAAAGATTGGGAACCACTTCTGTAGAGTATCTCAAGGAAATAAATTCAGTTATGGCTTAAGTGAACGTAAACAGATGGGTGAAAACTGAATGTGTGTCAGCAGTGTTGCCAGATAGAGTTGATGGCTTCCCGCCCAAAAACTGTCCAACACCCGCCCAAACACGCACAAAACAGCCCAAAATATTTGATTAATGTTAGTTTCAATTTGATCAGTATTTATCCTAGTTGTTTTAACTGCCGCACTTAATGTACCATACTGTAACTAATGACAAACACCAGCAGTAACAGAACCACAAAAGCAAAATTATATCATAACCCGTTCACATCGCCCCAGCCACACAATGCGCTTTTACAGAGAAGATTTAAATTCCCACGATAAGATAATACCCAATTTGTTCATAACAAATTTAAGAATGTGTATTAAAATTACATCTATTTGAATAATAATAATTATTATTACTATATTTCACTTCTGATAAAGTGCATCAGTGAGAGCGAGAGAGACAGACAGGATTTAGCAAGAGAGCGAGAGATCTTAGGCTCACCTTTAAATGCAGAACAGGAACAGGCTGTTGGTTGTAACTTCACAGGATGCTGAAGAACACAGCTGAACATCTGAATGCAACTTTTCCGAACTATGTACAGTCTGGCTGAGCTGTCTAGTGCATGGATTAGTCAAACTTCCCCAGCAGCTCCTGGGGAGGACGGAATGTAGCCGATGTCCATCCATTCTGTGCGAGCCCTGAGCACACATGCATTAAACTTGAAAGGAGCGGCGATCCCATTCTATTACTGGTGTCATCTTTAAGCAGTGAGACTTGCGAAAATGCTCTTTCAACGGCAGTGTTGGATATGGGGAGAGTAAGGATTTAAATTGCAGAAAGTGCTACATCCTGAAAGCAGTGTTTTCCTTCAGCATCTTGAAAAGATTCTACCTCCAACCAAAACGCATCTATGGTTAAGTGAGGTGAGAACCCTGCTGAGGCAACATTTCTTCACTGAGTCTCAAGTAAATCTGGTGAGCCTGGAAAGAACTCCTTAGGCAACTCACAAAACGGTGACTTGTTTGACACAATAGAAGCGGGACATAGGAGTTACAGCTTCCACAGCATCTTCTGCATCTTCTTGATCGAGAATTCGGTCAATGCAATCTGCTGTCACTAACCAGCGGGTGGAACTTGGAGAAAGCGTTTTCAAAGGTTAACCTCCGTTGTTAACGGTCTCATAAAGAGTTCGGTTGTCATTCTGGCACTTAGATGAATGCGCAAACCAGTTATAAGTCTCCCTGATCATGTATTCAATATTGCTAGGGAGCTGCTGCATTGCCTTTTTAAAGGCAAAAGAAACAGTTGTTGGAAAATTATATGCGCATGTTTTCCAAGCATGAGGGGATTAAAAAAATGGTAGGGCCTTAAAGACCCATTCAATTTCTCAATGACTGCAGTTGCCTATTTTGTTTAGAGGAATTTCCTGTTGAGACAGGAAGTTTGGGGCGGGACATGTCAAAGGTTATTTTTTCAAATATTTACCAGTAGGCCCCATTATGTGCACCTGAAAAGAAAAATCAAGCCAGTATCAAGCATAGTATCTGATAAAACACATTTATTTTGCATGAAACAAACTATGGTAAATGATCAACATAGTCAAATCACCTAAAACGTATTGGAATACAGCACAGAAATTAAAACTATAACTATGAACTACCTAGTAAGAATATGATTGGACAGAAATCTGACTTGTGCAGGATGATGTTATCAGAGCTTCTGATCCATTTTCACAGAAGATGAATATTATGAATTGAAAATGCTTTTCAAGACTTGCAAGAGAAACGCTTTTTTCATGAATATTCAGGATCTTGCAGATTTGCTTGTTTCAGTGAACAGAGTTTGCTAAGGGTTTGATGTCATGAGGTTTCCCTTTTGATAACATTTGATTGGACAAAAAACAAAGTGTAGTGCGTGATATTTTTTCCCAGAAGAGGCTGCGTCTCAATTTGCCTATACTATGCAGAAAAGTATGTACTGTTTTTGTGAAGAAAAATAACTTTGGGACATACTACTTCGTCATAATTACGTCTTTAAGTCTGTTGCTTAGTTACCTGCATCATGTCACAATTTAAACTGCCCATTCACTCATCTCATCACAATTAATATGATCCATATCGTTTAATTTAATTTCCTACTGTATTGGAGAGAAATGAAGAGGCATGTTGATCTGCCAGTCACGGGGTCTATCAATGCTGAGAACTCTCCTCAGGTTTCTGCATAATGATGCATTTAAAAGTTGACCAAACATTGACCAATATAAAAGTTCACAATGTTGTTGCAGATGAAATATAATGTGGATAACATTGCATAATTTCAATCGATGTCAATCGATTGGCTGTCAATCGATTAAGATATTTAATCGTGATCAATTGCATGATTGTCACGAGTTATCTCGCGATTAATCGCAAATTTTTATTTGTTCTAAATGTACCTTAAATAAATACTTTTCACGTTTGTATTACTCTAATCAACATGGGCATGGACAAATATGGATGCTTTATACAAATGTGTGTTTATTAGAGCATGAAGACTAAACATGTTTCAAAGGTCATAGATGTTTTTAAAATAACTGGTTAATGTCTATTAGACACATGAAAAAAGAAATGCCGGGTTCCTATTACTTCTCTTTCTTTGCACTGAGCAATTTACTGCAAAATGTACATATCCTATATTATTATTTGCCTCTCTGTGCCACATACTGTATTTTGATGCAGATAAATTCTCAATATAACTGTTTTAATTTATATATTTTACTGTTTCTGTTGTCAGAAGATGGAATGAATATGAAATAGTGATCCATTGACTAAATCACTTCTAAGATGTTAATCTGCACAAAAAAACCTAAAAATCGAATGAATTTCGAGTGAATTTTATGAAATCAAATACACATAAGATAATGACTATAGCTGTGCTGTGATATCGGCTATGCTTGCATCATGTAAAATTAGAGAAGCAAGCAAAATAATATCTGTGTTTAACTGAATTAAAGCGCTGCTCTTCTCTGCCGGCTGCCCGCGCGCTGAACAGAAACTGAGCAGACGCAGAGATCGAGCAAGAGAGAGAGAGATGTGTGTGCACGCGCTGTGAAAGCAAGACCTCTCGCTCGGGTAAATTAGTGCCGTAAAATGAATTTGCGTTAACGCGTTATTAACACGTTAACTTTGAAAGCACAATTTTTTTTTAAATCAGGTTAGACGTTGATTATTTATCACTCAAACCACTTTCTGTTGGTCCGTTGGTCTCACATATTCCCATGTTTGTATTTTTTTTTTTCGTGTTTATAGCTATAATCAAATCCTCGTCCAATGGGGTGCAACGGGGTGTGGGCAATATTTACCATTAGAGTGTGCACGAATAGAGATTGTCTTAGGCCCTGTCCACACGAACGCATTTATTTTCAAAACTGCAGCGTTTTATATGCGGTTTGGCCGTTTGTCCACACGCAAACGCTGCACCAGATCACTGAAACCATATATTTTTTAAAATTCCTGCCAGGTTAAAGATTTTAAAAAAACTACGGTTGCAGTTTTATTTTGTAGAAAGCGAAACCATAGACTAAAAAAAGATGGACGACGCTTCGCCGCTTCCTTCCACTATAGAAAAGTGAAGCCAAAGCATCTCAGTATGGCCGCTTGCCATCGTGAGTAAATTACATCATTTGAAGCCTGAGTCTGCACAGTAGAGATTTGTTTGGAGCCATGGATTCCGTTCGTGAGGTGGAGCTACGGAATCAAACTCCCGCACAAACTCCCGCAGACCCAATCAACCATAACGACATGCCCCATTTTATAGCATCAAATTACTAGCTAAAATCAAACTCATCCCAAAACTGAACAATTGAACATATATAAGCATGATAACAACTACTTCCTTCTTCTCTGGCTCTCAACGGAGGCGGTCACATTTTTCACTCCCCGTCCTTCCTTATTTTCCCTGCTTGCTCTCCCGTATTGTCTGATCTATTGAGAGACTCTCACTGCACTGCTCTTCAAACTGAGAAATTATGGATTTGATCAACTGGTCCCTCAACGCTATAGACACCATCTTTTCGACAAGAAAACTGGGTTCCGGGGAACCTGCCTGTCCGGATGGAACGTTCGCAGCTGGGTATACGATGGACGCGTGGGAGAGGTGGTGAATCGTATGTCTTGCGGCTCTTTCCGTGGAGGACATTGAAGACATCTACCTATTCGGAACCATGATAACAGGTCTTCTGCTGATTGGATTAGGCTTTGCCCTGGGTTATCGAAGAATTCAGAAAACGGGTACAGCTGTCTAAAGCCTCACAAGGCTGCCCGTCATGACTGAAGCTGTGGGGAGAGCAGTCAGCATTGAGTCTGAGACTATTAACCGCAATATGGATTCTATCATGGGGAAGCTCTCGGCTCTGCAAAAGAAAATTGATGATATTCGGGATCAGAATGGACAGAGAGAGTAGCTGCGGAATTGGAATGCGGCTACTCGCCTAAACAAATTAAATCTTATCTTTTCTGGCTCCCCCCATACCAGCACTGCCCGGCAAGGTCGTTGTTGGAAATTTATCCCTGGGAAAGAACACTGCAGTGAGACGCTCTTGCTTCCTCCCCCATTCTACAGACATTGATTATAAACTACTACACACACACACAAATATGCACTCACTTCCCCTCCCCCCATCCCTCGCCTCCGTTCGCTTTGAACCCGCCAGCCTGACGGGCGGGTCTGTGACCGGCGCCGAAACAAATGGCTGCTGGACCGGATGGCTGCTTGCCGGAGCTGGATTTGTTTTTCCCTGTTGCAAGAGTCGTGTGTTTATGGTGTATGTGCTTTTTGTGCTGAGGTGTTTTTTTCTGTTCTCACACTGTACTCCCTAAGGAGCATAGTGTGGGGGTTATTTTTTTTTCTCTCCTCACTTTCCTCATGTAAATGCTGTATTTTCTTCAATTCCCTGTCATCCTGTTCTGTCTACCCCCTTGTCATATGTATGTTGTGTATGTATGGACAGGTTGATGGCTAATTTCGCTGGTACTTGTGACTAGTGACAATAAAGGGCTACTACTACTACTTTAAATGACCAAAACCATATTTCGGGAAATTGTATTGGAAGTGTAATTAATTTTTTTAAATAAGTCCAATTCGTTTACATGAAGAGGGCGGGGTTTATGACCTGTACTGCAGCCAGCCGCTGAAAAAAAAAATCTGAGAAAAGCTGAGATTCTTGTGATTCAACCGATTTAAACCATTTTAAGATACAATAAACACAGCAGATACAATCAGTGTCTTTGTCAGACTACCAACTACTAAATAAACAACAACAAAACTGAAGGAACTCACCTATGAAGCCTCCTGATTGTCCACTGATCCATAAAAGTTCTACAAAAATTGTGTTGTTTCACTGTAAACGGTCCAGGCTATCCAATTCCGTGCAATATTTAGTCCATAACACATGTATTTGTTGATAAACATCCACGGAATATAGTGGTATAATTTCAAATTAGCAGACGGAGCTGTCAATTCTTCTGAGTTTTCGATAATGTAACTTGTCTTCACATGAAAACAAAGCGAAGAATCAGCAGAATTGTACAAGCAGAATCAGAAGAGCTTTATTACAAGTATGTTTACACACAAGGAATTTTTCCTGATGACAGGAGCTTCCAGTGCAGAAGAAAGTACAGACATAGTGCAGACATGCATGATAGTGCAGACATACATAGGAATAACACAGAAGGAATGGAATATAACACAAATATAAGAAAAAAAACAGAAATTACATAATATACTATGTACAGAAATAGAAATATAGGAAAAAAAATGTAATTAGATTATAAATTATAAATAAATATGTATTTGTAGTTCAAATTTGCACATGTCAGACCTCGCACATAATTGTCTGTATTGTATACTGTGTTTTTGCCATTTTGTACATTGCCTATTTGTATATTTGTATATTGTTCTTTTGTTGTCCGTGTCCTGTCCTGTTACTGTCATTCTGTTGCACTGTCGAGCTTCTGTCACTATGACAAATTCCTTGTATGTGTAAACATATCTGGCCAATAAAGCTCATTCTCTCTCTCTCATAATGGTAAAGTAAAAAAAATGTTTTAACATCTTTGCAAATGTATTAAAAAAAAAAAAACTTAACTGATTCCATTGCATAAGTACTCATACCCTTATCTGGGACAGTTGGAATTTAGCTCAGGATCATTCATATTGCTTCTAGGTGTTACTAGACTTTGAGTGAAGGTAACCTGTGGCTAATTCAATTGAATGGGTATGATTCAGAAAGGCACACACGTCTTAATAAAAGGTCCAACAGCTGATATGTATATCAGAGCAACAACCAAGCCCTGGGGTCAAAAGAACAGTCTGTAGAGCTCAGAAACAGGTTTGTGTCAAGCCACACATCTGGGGAAGAGTTCAGAAATAAATTCTGCTTCATCGATGGTTCACAGAAGCATGATGTCTCTGTTACCCTTAATGGAAGAAGTTTGAAACAACCAGGATTCTTCTTAGAGCTGGCCTCCTGGCCAAACTGAGCAATTGATGGAGAACGGCTTTGGATAGAGTGGTGACCAAGAAACTGATGGTCACTCTAGTTGAGCTCCATGATCATATGTGGAAATAGGAGAAATCTACAGAAGCACAAACATCACTGCAACACTCCACCAATCTGGGCTTTATGGCAGTGTGGCCAAACTCAATCCTCTCCTCGGTGAAGACAAAAGAAAACACACATGGAATTTACAAAAAAAAAAGCACCTAAAGGACCCTCAGACTGTGAGAAACAAGATTCTCTGATCTGATGAACCTCAATTCTAAGCATCATGTTTGAAGGGAACCAGCTCTGCTCATCACCTGCAGAGTACCATCCCAAAAGTAAAGTGCTGTAGCAGCCTCATGTTATGAGCTGTTTTTCAGCAGCAGCGACTGAGGGACTCATTAGAATAGAAGAAACGCTCAATGCACCAAAATATTGATGTTACTGAAGCCTTAATGAAAACCCAGTCCAGAGCATTCAGAACCTCAGACTCAGAAGGTTTACCTTCCAACAGGAGAGTGACCCTAATCACACAGCAAGAGTGGCTTATACACTTACTTAAAATTTGGAGCGAGGCGAAAGAGAAAAATTAAGGTATACAGTAAAAGAGTCAGCAGGAAATACATGCATAGGTCAGCTGCCACATCTAAAAGCATCTGTTTGAGCAAGCTGTCTGCGTGCATTCATTGACAAGGCACACCGTTGGTTAAAGAGAGTTAACACACAATCCTCCCAGAGGGTTTCAAAGTTCAACGAGTGCTCAAGATATCTGTATGCATTCTGACTTCCACAGCCGGAAGCTTGTTGCCCTATGTAGACATATAGCCATGCACTATAATAGCCTGGAGTGTTGACACAAAAAACATCATTGCATGGAAACAAATGTATAAAGCTCACAGGCAGTGGATATGCCCCGCTGAGATCGTTCACCAGCGCACCGTACAGATCAAAGACTAACGCTGCATTACGGCAACTGTACCAGAGCCCTATAGGGCTATATATGCAGTCTGGGATCGACACCGACTGCACACCTTCAACACTTCCTGGCTTCTGCACTCCTTGAGCCTGCAGGCTACTGAAAATGGGTGGACTGGCACACTGCCAAAGCCTCAGCTGAATATCCGTTGAGACTTTGTGTATTATCCGTGAACGATGCTCCTCATGAAGTCTGACTCCTACATCCTCTCGTCGGTTTGAACTGGGAGGAAGCAGATTATTTTTACCTGCCAATGATTCATGCGCTGCTCAGTGATATGTTTCCTGTTTACTTAGTAATTACTTGACAGTTGTCTCCTGGGTTTAGTCTGACAGAATTAAAGGGGGGAAAAGCCATAATATCATAGAGCATTTTTTAGATATGAAAGATTCTGGAGAAAAAAAGTAATTATAAGGTGTTATACTGGCATTGCTATTCAGTTTTTAGTGTTTTTAGTGCAATCGCTAGTATGCTCCAAGTGGTTGCTTACAGGTCCAAGTAATAATAATAAAAAATGAAATAAAAAAGGGGGTTGGAATATTTTATGCAAAAAAACTCACTCATCACAGGTTTTGCCTGCAGTTAAAAGGATTCGTGAACTGCTAATATTTTATATAGAGTAATTTTCCTGCTTATGCTCAATCTGTGTGAAGCTTAAAGATGGAAGATGGCCTTTGTGGAACTCCGTCCTTGTAAAAAGAAGTGTACTTATTTGTATTGAATATGCACTTGTAGTGTACTTCAAATCTTAAAGGCTTATAAATTTTTTTTACATGTAGATAAATTTAGTACATCCCACGTCATCCGCTGGAACGCCACTCTCTCGTGAATGAGTGAAAGACAGTTAGTGGAAGCTAGAGATTAGATTATGGTTTATAAAGTTTTAAATATAGATATTTTTCTTACACAAACACATTGATTCATTTCAGGGCCTTTATTTAGCTGAATAAATAAACTTTGCATTGATGTATGGTTTGTTAGGATAGGACAATATTTGGCTGAGATGCAACTATTTGAAAATCTGGAATCTGAGGGTGCAAAAAAAATCTAAATATTGAGAAAATCGCCTTTAAAGTTGTCCAAATGAAGTTCTAAGCAATGCATATTACTAATTAAAAATTAAGTTTTGATATATTTATGGTAGAAAATGTAAAAAATATCTTAATGGAACATGATCTTTTCTTATCGAATGATTTTTGTCATAAAAGAAAAATCGATAATTGTGACCCATTCAATGTATCGTTGGCTATTGCTACAATATACCCGTGCTACTTATGACTGGTTTTGTGGTCCAGGGTCACATATTAGTTTACTATAAATGCTTGTTATAACATTTAGCACTACACCTTTAGCATATTTCAAGACAATAAACAAAAACTCAAGACTAAATACAATTATGAAATAATAATTATGAAATAAAATGTGCAAAATAAAAAATATGCTAAGAAGTAAACAATTTTAAAGTTTATATCATTTTCACAAGGATGGTGGCACAAAAAGCTTTAATATCTGTATCTTGAACAGTTCTGAACATGTGACTCGATTCTTATGTCATACTGGCTGGAGTGGTGAAGAATTTTATTTTTTTCCATGTTTGTTTCTATCCAAAATCTTGTTCATGCTAAACATATGTGCTAAACAAACATTCATTTTAATATTTAGGGTTAGTATTTTGTTCAGATCTCTAACCCTAGGTATATGGCATATTCATTCTAATCTCAAGTCATCGCAACAGTGAGGCGTACCTTAGCAATTACTGCTAATCATAATGACCACAAGCAATGGAAGTTTACATTTGAGTGTTGCTTCATGATACTAAACACTTGGCAGTTTGGTGTATTGTGAGTTAAGGATTGATATTGATTTTCCATCTCATGAACATTTCGCCACTTCGGTTCAGTTATTTTATCACGTGCGTGGTAAATGGGGTGGTAAAACATATCTATATTTTGAGCAGACAGATAAAGACAACAAAGAACGGGAGCTGTAAATCTTGCACGGCACCGGAGTTACGATGCTCTCAAAGGTGGTGTTCCAAACGGTGTTATTGAGGCGCCACTTCTCATCAACAGAAGCCCCTCAGGTATGACCTGCACATCTCCTTCATCTCAGATCCCCCTTGTGGATTTGACACGTTCCGCTTCCACAAGTTTCCACCCTGAAGGAAAGGAAGCGTCTCTGTGGAACGACGCAAAGAGATTCTCATTCCAGACCACGGCGCTCAGAAGCCAATCTGAGAGTTTATTAGAGGTGTCAGAGCAATCAGAGGACCTGCGATTGTGGAGAACGAATGAATAACTGATTTCCAGAGGTTGGGGTTAAAAGGCTCTGTTGTGGGCGCCGGGGCCTTGGTGAAAGATGCTATTGGCATATGGATTCGGAGGTGAATTTCACACTCCACTAGGAGCAGTGTCATTATGATTGTGCTCACTCGCCCTCTCTCCCTCTCTTTCCTTCTCTGTTTCTCTCTCTCTCCAAAGCTTTTGGAGCTCCAGCCGAGCAGAAAAGCCTCAACCCAAAAGCTTAATTACAAATCTACCCTGAGGAGGAAAGGAAAATATACTCTGTAGCCCTCACACACACACACACACACACACACAGTCCTCACAACTGGTGGCCTGTGTTTACACCTCAGAAAAAAGTGTTTACACAGCAGGTCGAAATGTCTGAGACTGTGTATAAGTATTGCCTTTTTCTAATTAAAAAGCAATTGGGTGGCGTGGCGTTAACTGTGTGTTAACGTGAGACTCTTATCGGCGATAAAAAAAATATCGCCGTTAATCTAAAAGGGAAGCTGTCTATACTACGCAAGCAATGATGACTTTCAGAAATTTAGATGTACCTAGCGAATTGCACTGTAGCGAGAACATCTTCGAACTAGAGCTCACGTGTGATGGACAGATTGTTAACGCTCTATTTGTAATACAATAACATCAAACGCTCACTATCATCATCATAAATATATATGAAAGATATATAGCAACTTTACATAATATATGTAATATGTGCGTATTGAAGTGTGTGTAAGTTTGCTGAGGACAGGCTCAAACTATAAAATATTTTATACAGATAAAAGTAGCCTAATACATCTAATCAAAGACACTACGTTTATTGTGTGCACTCAGAATAACAACGAAACGTTGCGCTTTTATACAATCTTTATCAAATTTGAGCGAGAAACTTAAACTGAATATATCTAAAAATACAGTACATAGAAAATATATCTATAGAGAGTGAATGTAAATTAGAAGACGTGTGGTTTGCATGGATGATTTACAAGAAATTTAATCTGTGCAACATTATAATAAGACAGTTCAATATAATAACAAAAAACGACATTTTGGGTATTATTCAACTAATAGGTGGGCATGTGATCGTACTATCTTTTGTAATTGACAGTATCGCAAAAACACAAATAAATTGGGAGCATTGAGTAACTTCAGTTTTTATTAAAGAGATTAAAGTATAATGCATTAACATATAAATGCAAGAATTCAAAGACATACTTTTAGTCATTATACACACATATTGAATAATAAAAGAATTTTAATCTAGATTAATCTAGATAATTCAAGATTAATCTAGATTATAAATGCATTATATATATATATTTAATAAATATATATATATATATATATATATAGAGCGTGTGTGTATGTTCAAGTTTACATTAATTATTAACCATGTTTAAAAACATTTTTCTACAAAGTAGTATACTATCAAGAAGTAATACAGTAAAAAAACAGATTTACACAGAATTAGCATTTAGTGTTTAAAGAACATTATGCATTATTATAAATTGTAGAATGCTATCAGCATAGCAATAACACTAAAAGGTTGAATAACTTTTTTTATTAATAAACATATAAATATATATAAATATACAATACATTTATAATGAACACGAATATTAAATATGAAAATGTCTATATTCATAAAATGTTTTATATATAATAATATAATAATATGAGTGAAGTTATAAAATGTATTAATTAATAAATGTATCTCAGTGAAAATGTAAAAACAAATATATATATATATATATATATCTGCATAAATATACATATATATGTATATATTTTTTTTTGTATTATATTTTTCTTATATGAAAGAAATATGAGTGTAATGGTTTAATAAATTGAACAATGTATTAATTAATAAAAAATAATAACAACTATAAAATGTTGTCCTTGTTCTGTTCTTGGGAAAAAAAATTAGGGATAGGATTTTTTTGGGCCAAAACTGATTTTAACAAACAACTATTGGCTGATTCTGATACCGATACCAATATTGGTAAATTGCTTAAAGCAGGGCTTAAAAAAAAAAAAAAATTATATCGGTTCACTCCGAGCAGAATCGCTATTTGAACGTTTTTGTTCCTGCGTTCCTCTGCAGCTGCCAGCTAAAACCAGCCTAAGCTGGTTGGCTGGTTTAAGCTGGTCTCCCAGCCTGGTCATTAATAAATTTTTTCAATATATATATATATATGCATATATTATTTCTGTATGTATGTGTGTATATTATAGGTTTAAAAAATATAAAACTTTTGGATTCCCCTATTTACACAAAGGTTTAAATAATCTAAAAGCTTTCTTAAAATGTCCTCGCTAAACATTTAAAATTAGTTAATTTGCTTTTCACCCAGCCCTATGTGCTTTATCTTCAGACAGTGAAGACACTAGACCTTCACATTAACCTGTGGCAAAAGCAGACCGTTTAACGTGGCAAAACTATGAACCTCCCCTGCTAATGTAATGAATGCATCTGCTTCTTTTCTGAGTGAGATTGATCGCGCTGATGAAGGCAACACTCATCATAGCCTGCCTAATTTTTCATCCTTATGAAAAGTATGACAGAACATCTACACATGCAAAACGCAACTTGATTGGGAACAGCTTGCACATCCCCATCCTGACAGCATGCAAATGTATTCTCTGGGTCATAATGATACTTTCCTTAATGAAATTAATTGCAATCAGAGGCTGCTTTCTCCCTGCACAAGGACGAAGGCAATTAAGGTCACCTAGCAGGGCAACCTCGGTTAACCAGCTTCCGTTCAAATGAGATGCAAACAGAAAACTAGTTAATTTGGCCTCTTGACATTACCAACCGGCTTTGGGGGGAAACTATATGCAAATTGTATGCAAATGACCAGACCTGGGACCACTTCCGGAACCTACTGCTCCGTCCTCATGCGGTCTCTGCGGTTTGCAGGTGGGGTAAGCAAGGAAGTTTAGGTGCCTCTCTCTGTGTTGGTGCAACTGGAGCATTACGCAGACAACAGCTGGTCTGTCACTTCTTACAAGAAGGTGCTACCTTCAACAAATATTACATTCATTTTGCATTAACACCATATGAAATGGACTGAGTTTGTCACTAGCCGGTAACAGCCATGTGCTGTTCCAAAATTACAAACTGGTCGCTCACCAGGGCAGCGCTGCATATCTGCGGCAAGCCAATTTAAAGTGGCGGTCACTGGCTGCCGCATATAGGGGGCACAGGTTCCTTCATCCCAACGGCTGGGGTCAGTGCATGAAAGAAACAAGCCAATGTGCCAAACATCAGGGGTTCTACTTTAAAAGATGTAGTTAAAGCTTCTATTGAGCCTGTGTTAATGAAGTAAGGATGTTAGTGTAGGAATGTGCAAATAATTGTTTTATATCTCACCATTAGTTTGCTTATAATTCATTGCAATATTAAATAAGATAAAAAGCTCCTATGGACTCAATAAGTAAAGCCAGAACGAGCTATCAACAGTCATTCTTCAGAATCAGACAGTATAATTTATCTTGTGAGAAGATTATGCCAAATAAAATCATTCAGTACAAATTATGATTCTATTTCAGGATATGTCACAGGAATAGTTCACCTAAAAATTAAGATTTTATAATAATTTACTCCCCCTCAGTCAATTTTTTTTTTTCAGAACAGATTTGGACAAATGTAAGATTTAACATCACTTGCTCATCCTCTGCAGTGAATGGGTGATGTCAGAATGAGAGTCCAAACAGCTGATAAAAACATCACAATAATCTACAAGTGATCCTCACACTCCAGTCCATCGGTTAACATCTTGTGAAGTGAAAAGCTGCGTTTTTGTAACAAACATAGCCATCATTGTGGCATTTTAATTGTAAACTGTTGCTTATGGACAAAATACTGGTCCATAATAAATGCTTCCAAACTCATCTACATCTAGGATGGACTGTGAGTACATTTTATTTTTTGTTTATTTTACATGTTATTTCAATTATTTTCTAATGTTCAGTTCACCCAAAAATGTAAATTCTGTCATCAAGGAATAATGAAGATATTTTGAAAAACATCATCGCATTTTTGTGTCCATACAATAAAACTCAGTGGGATGCAATGATGTTTAAACCCCAATGTTCTTTAAAATATATTTAGTGTCCCACATAAGTAAATCATATAGGCTTCAAACAATGACAGAATGTCAGAATTTTCATTTTTGAGTTAATCATGCCTTTAAGATTGCTATCCGGTTGCTAAATCTGACTTGTGTCCTTCCTTCACTGTCTCTCGGTTTGTTTTGCCCAATTCATCATCCACCAGACAAAAATATTAAATCTTATTATTTAGAAACATAAATTACACACCTCTCCTCAAAAAGCCACATGATCTATCAATATTTATTTTTACTTTATATCCTATTTTTCCAATAATCTGTTACTTGGATGTATGCCATAATACAGAAAAAAAGATCTCAAAAGCTCACCCTTTTCATTATATTTCAACTTGAAGTCACACACACACACACACACACACACACACACACACACACACACACACACACACACACACACACACACACACACACACACACACACACACACACACACACACACACACACACACACACACACACACACACACACACACACACACACACACACACACACACACACACATGTTGGTTTTTATGGTTTACGGGGACTTTCCATAGGCGTAATGGTTTTTATACTGTACAAACCGTATGTGCTATTGCCCTACACCTACCCTACACCTAAACTTAGCCTTCACAGGAGACGGTGCATTTCTATTTTCCCTCAAAAAAACTCACTCTGTATGATTTATAAGCGTTTTAAATTATGGGGACACTGAAAATGTCCTCATAAATCACCTTTTCCTTGTAATACCTATGTCATACCCATGTCATTATACAAATTTGTGTCCTCATAAACCACATAAACATGCCCACACACACACACACACACACACACACACACACACACACACACACACACACACACACACACACACACACACACACACACACACACACACACACACACACACACACACACACAAAATGTATGAAGCAAATACGACAGGTGAATATTGTCGTGTAGCATGAGTATGTATTATGAGATATCCTGTAGAGCCATCAAAAAGAGTGATATCTACTACACAAACATTGTACACTACATTCACTCCTCATGAGAATTCCTTATTTTATTCCCATCTGGAAACTAAACCATCTGGATCAATCACACATTCTCCCTGACAATAGACAATTCTGTCTGATTAATTATTCATCATTTAACTGCCTGCATTGTGAATGTATCTTATATACATATCAAACAATTTTATGTAAGTTCAATAGGCAAACAGAAGAAATCTGGGGGAAAGACACATATCCTGACATCCGTATCAATCAAATTCCTGTATGTCAACCAAACAGCCTTATAAAATCCCTTGTGAAAAGAAGTACGCTTGGTCCTGTTGAACGCGCATTTGTAGTGTACTTCAGATCTTAAACTGTACTTGCAGATAATATGATATTAATTACATAAAAGGCTAAGAGTGCTTTAAGTAAACACACTTTACATATTTAAGTATACATTTAAGTGTAATAATGTAATATAATGTCAAATTAAATAATTGTTTTAATAATATTTTAAATCAACAATCAGTTTTTGGGGGGGGGTGGGGGTGGGGGTGTATTATTATTAGTATTTTCTTGTATAAAGCAGGTACATCTAAAAAAAAATTGAATATCATGAAAAATGTCAATATTTTTTGTCACTCATTTCAGAAAGTGAATCCCATATATTATATAGATTCAATACACATAGAGTGAAATATTTCAAGCCTTTATTTCTAGAAATGTTGATGATTATGGCTTACAGATAATGAAAACCCAAAATTCAATGTCTCATAAAATTAGATATAAGAATATTACATAAGATCAATAAAAAAGGATATTTTAAACAGAAATGTTAGGCTTCTGAAAAGTATGTTCATTTCTATGCACTCAATACTTGGTTGGGCCTCCTTTTGCATGAATTACTGCATCAATGCGGCGTGGCATGGAGACAATCAGCCTGTGGCACTGCTCAGGTGTAATGGAAGCCCAGGTTGCTTTGATAGCCGCCTTTTGGTCATCTGCATTGTTGGGTCTGGTGTCTCTCACCAGCAGATGAGATGGTAGCCCAAATCATCACTGACTGTGGAAACATCACACTGGACTTCAAGCAACATGGATTATGTGCCTCTCCAGTCTTCCTCCAGACTCTGGGACCTTAATTTCCAAATGAAATGCAAAATTTACTTTCATCTGAAAAGAGGACTTTGGATCACAGACCTGTTCTTTTTCTCTTTAGCCCAGGTAAGATGCTTCTGACGATGTTTCTGTTTCAGATGTGGCTTGGTAGCCCTTTTCCTGAAGACGTCTGAGCATGGTGAGATGCACTCCAGCTTCAGTTCACTCCTTGTGAAGCTCTCCCAAGTGTTTGAATAAGCTTTGCTTGACAGTATTCTCAAGCTTGCTGTCATCCCTATTGCTTGTGCACCTTTTCCTATCCAATTTCTTCCTTCCAGTCAACTTTGCATTTAATTTGCTTTGATACAGCACTCCTTGAACAGCAACCCCTTTAAGTAATGACCCTCTGTGACTTACCCTCTTTGTGGAGGGTGTCAATGATTGTCTTCTGGACCATTGCCAAGTCAGCAGTCGTCCCCATTATTGTGGTTTCAAAAAACAAGAGATACCCAGAATTTATTCTGTATGGATGCGCATTTATTGAAACTCAAATGCAAATATTCTAACATTTTGATATACAGATTTTTGACTTTCATGAGCTGTAAGCTCTAAACATCAAAATAAAAAATATAAAAAGCCTTTTGAAATGTTTTACTTTACATGTAATGAATCTAAAATATATGAAAGTTTCACTTTTTGAAATAAGTTACAAGAAAAAATTTCATGATAAGAAAGAACTTTTTCATGATATTCTATTTTTTTATGTATCTGTATATATATATATATATTATATGGGGAAGTCGTGGCCTAATGGTTAGAGCATCGGACTCGTAATCGATAGGTTGCGAGTTCAAGTCTCGGTCCAGCAGGAATTGTGAATTGTGAATGGGGGGAGTGAATGTCCAGCACTCTCTCGACCCTCAATACCACGACTGAGGTGGCCTTGAGCAAGGCACAGAACCCCAACTGCTCCCCAGGCGCCGCAGCATTGGCTGCCCACTGCTCGGGGTGCATGTTCACGGTGTGTGTGTGTTCACTGCTGTGTGTGTGAACTTTGGATGGGTCAAATGCAGAGCACAAATTCAGAGTATGGGTCACCATACTTGGTCGTATATGTCACGTCACTCACTAAAATATATTTTTGGGGTCAATAATTGTTCCAATCATCATGGATCCCTGCTTATCTTCTTTCTCTCTCTACATATGTCAAAATGTACAACAGTATTCTAAAATATTTGATATTTTGTCATTTGTGGAAAATCCTATAAATAAATAAAGTTGAATCAAATAAGAATATTTTAAATAATGCTAAACATGTGGGGTAATATTTTGGGTGCCATTCAGTCAGTAGTCCGAAGAAGCAGCTGTCCAGCTACTAATGTAGTCCACAAATGAGGCATCTGTGTTTAAATCTCAAACATCTGTGAATGAAGCAAAAGAAAGAGACACATTTCCAGCAGGGTAACCATTTTCATTTTCCTAAGAGACACAGTCGAATGCTAAAACTGCATGATCTAAATTATAATTTCAATGAAACTTGCAATCAAGATGTAAGAATAAAAAAATAGCACACATTTATAAATGGCAGTTAGTTTCACTAGCATCCTGTCACAACTGTCACTCAGCTAATGCTGAAAAACATGATTCTAATGTAATATACATTTTTATTTCAATCAAACTTGCAAACAAGAAGAAGCAAAAAATAGCACAGTATATCAATAGTAGTTTCACTTGCGTCCTGTCATTCAGTTGCCTTGGTATCCGTTACTACACTTAGCACATACAAACCACATGACTGCTTTTCATGGTGTGATAAACTAGGAATATGAATACAAATCAATCTGGATAAGATCACCTACACAGATGGATTTCAAAACAGATGCATATGGTGTTTTATGATTTACAGCATTACGTTATCCTTGTTTATAGTGTCCACAGACCTCTGACCACTGGTGCAAACACAATGTGGCAAAACAAGGATCCCAGTTGAGCAGTCAGACACTACTGAAACTCTGAAACAGAGAGCAGAGGGAATGAAGAGCAGCCTGCTTCTGATTGGCCACATAGGATGCGGCGAATGGCAGCGTAGCGTAGCCCTCATCCAATCAGTATCCATCAAAACATGCCGTGTGCTTTTATGAATGAGGAGCAGCGTATGCTGTGCATATGCGCACGTGTACGTTGTGTGTACGTTCCAGCTTTACTGTAGCACTTATACACGTTTAGAGGAATGAAGGACATGCTCCAGAACATTAAACCATCGTTTGTGGCATTTCAACACGGTGTTGTGGCTGTACGAGCACTTGGGCTAAAATAAAGGGTGCTTTGCAACTGTCTGGCTTTAAATTTCCCACCGGAGCCTGTGTGCAGACAACAGCAGCAGCTGAATGAAGCATTAATCAAGGGCACACAAATATCAGTTTTCACATAACCAATGAGAACAGCTGCAGCCATTTGTTTTAACTGCTGGATGGATGCTATAATTTGAATAACTGATCAAATCGGTGACTTTCCATGAACCTAGTGTCTGGCAAGCAAAACTGGGGAATTAGGTTAAGTGTGTCTGGGCCCTCTTTGGTGTCTCAACAGTGCCCCCTAAAGGTGGATGAGAGGGGTGCCACTCAAAACAAATTACATCATAGATTGCCTGCCCCATTCACTGCTGCTTCTAGCAGACAAAGAGCAGACAGACTCAAAGCTGAATGAGACACGTTAGTCTAAACGTGGAGAGATAAGGAAAGTCAGTAAATGAACAAGTCTGTCTGTTCGTTCTGATGATGCCGGCCAGGGGACTCACAAAAATAATATGAAATTAAATATTTAGTCACCAGGGCTGAAATTATGTGAAATGTCTTTAAAAGGTTTTGAAATGATAATGCATTACATTTTGCAACAAAGCACTAAAGGAAGCCATGTAAAGTAAATATGCAAGCCCAAAAAACATATGCAATCAATAGGTTTTGAAAGATGCAGTGTAAGGTCTACATTAAATGGCACTGCATTGATTTTGAGTAGAACATTGTTAAGATTATGGTTGACAGACGTTTTTCTTTCAAATGAAGAACATGCCATCTAAAGGCAAGTGAGGGGAAGCAACACAGGCATCACATTAATGCAGAAATAGAAAAATATTTACTACTAGTTTAGAATATATTCACTACTAGTAAATTAAAAAAGAAAAACTACTGATCAAAACGTAAATAAGTAAAAAATGACAGCACACTGGAGGATAGTTATCCTACTAGCATTTTAACTCAACCTTGATCTTAAAAAAAATTATAATTCATCCCAACAGCCCATTCAATATTTATTCTAATATTTAATATTTTATTTGAAAATTTAGAAATTCCCCAGTGATTCTGCTGACTCCAAATATGGGTCACTACTCCTTTCTTTTTTCCCCTCATGGCCTTATGACAGACATATTCTTTTAATTTCGGTTAATATCAAACATCCTGACCTGACAACATAATTTGGAATTTGATTCAGAAGTCTAATTTCTTGTTAATATCATAAAAATTGAAGTGGCATAGTATATCCTACATGCAAAACTGGTCAAACTATAGGTAACATCTGGTTCCTTTTTTATTACTATTTTTTTGCTACCATTGAGGATTTGAGCAGTTTTTCACAAGAACCAATAAAGATGAACATATATAAACCATCTCCTCAGAATGAACAGATTAAATTATTGATGTTTAACACTAATTCAGGACATGACCACAGAATTGACATAGAACTGGTTATATAAACTGAAATCATTGCTTAAGTGAAACAATACAACGGTACACAAAATCAGCAGGACAGAATATGCAGAAATTCATAACTTTTATTAAAAACTATTTGCAAACAAGTGATGCACAGTTTACAATCCACATAAAACTTTACATTTTCACACATTGGCACACAAAACTGCCTCTTAATTATACAAAAAATCTACATTTGAGTAAATCAAACTGCACAGTAGAATAGAATAGGCCTACATACTGGTGATTAATCATAACATTTTCTATGCAATATGGCGGCATACATGACCTACACCCTCATTCCAATGCAGAATCAAGAGAACTAGTGAGCATTAGTGCCAATTCAAAATTATGTACCATAATTGACTTTAACCACAGGAATAAAGATTGAAAAAGGTGTTAGAAGAGTGGCCTGTTTGAAAGCATGTAATGATGCTTTTCCAGAAGACGTGAACTTTTTTTTTATTGGAATGGACAAAGAAAAATATGAGAAATAATGCTGGGGAATTAATTAGAGCTACACAAAAAACAAAGCTACTGACAAACCTACAATTATCTGTGAGACTAAATGTTTCATAATTATGTGGTGATGTACGCCACAGATGTCCATGATGGCTTCGTAAGACTTCAGTATTCAGTGCAATAGAGATACTGAAATACATTCAACATTGAGGGGGACTAGGGTCATATCCAAATTTCACTTTCCAATCAAAAGTTTAAAACATTTGCCAAAACGTAGTATCGGAAAATGCAGAATCATTACATTGTTGTTTACACAATAATCGCATCGAAATGCATCAACACTGTAATTTCTTAGCACAAAATAATTTGGTAACAAAAGGGACAAGACACCATTGCTCAGGAAAACAGATTTGATTTTACCCAGACCCCAGTAGATCACCACACAAAGCCCTTGCTCCTTGATCTGTGCCCTGAGATGCTGAACACTGGCAAAAAGCATACTAAATGAAGGAGCACCAAATGCACTTTGGATCATTCAATAAACAAACAACTCCGATATTCTTTGATACTTGGCTAGCGTATGATGCTGAGATGGTTACTTTTCCCAAGAAAGCAAGCAAGAGATTCTCAAATGGACAGAAACGTTCACATTGAGAGTAGAGAAATACTCAATTTTGAAGAAATTGTGACCTTTCGGCGACATTTGTAGATGTGCCGTCAGGAAAAACAATATGACAAAGTTCATAGACAAATCACACAGCTCATGCAACTCACCACACTAAAAATAACTTTAAAACAACATTATCAGAATACAGAAACCCATCTGTACACTATCAGACAACAGAAACCCTGGATCCCGTAGCAGTAAGATCTATGCGTAAACGGTCAATGTCAAATGCGACAAAGTTCAGTCTGTAGTTCATCCCCAGAGTTGTGCCCACCAATCCAGATTTCATTCAGGAACTTAAAAGCACCCATCAACTTGAAAACGGGTCCGGTCGGTCTCCGGGATCGCTCATATCCTGAGCAGGTCATCCAGTGCTAGCGTGTCCAGGTCACAGGAGTCAAACAGATCGCTTATGCCCTGCTCATCACCCAAACCCAGCATGTATTCATCACTGAGAAGAGCAGGAGACAGTGGCACGAAGGGGATGGACTCCTCTGGCTGCTGGAGAATGGAAGACAAGGAGGAACTGAGGGGTGACATGGGGGCACTTCCAGTCAGAGGCCCATAAGCGTTGATGCCACCATTGGAGCTGCCGTTCATCTTCACACCATCAGCCATTCCATCTGCAGCGGCTTCTGAAATAAAGAACAGGAAAAAAATAAAAAATACTTGAAGGATGAACTTTTTTGGAAGGACCAAGGTATTGTTGCTGTAGAATCTCTTACCTTGGGATACTTTGAGAAACGCAGGGTGATTTCCATTCACATCAAGGCCGTCTTGCTGCAGGCTCCCGGAGTCACCACCGTCCGTACAGAGGAAAACATCAATGGGACCCTTCGAGCTACTCAGGTGGACCTGTAAACTCTGAATGGACATTAAAAAGGAGTTTCAAGTAAATGGAATAAATACAAATCACTTTCACTTAAATGAACTGCCTCTACTAGATCCAAAAGTAACTACTTGACCCAGTTTACACCAATCGTATTAGGAAGCAGTTTGGTCACCATGAGCACAAGTAGACAAGTGAGACACATTCCCATTTACAATCTATAGTGACAATCTAAAGTTTTTATAAATAGGAGCGCTGGCGTGGATTTAAGCGTACGCACACTCTAAGATCAAATCTGTGCGTACGCACATTTTATAAATGAGGCCCATGTACTGAAGGCAGACCAATTCAGCACCTGGACTCTTCTACTACGAAGCCATGCTGTTGTGATAGCTGCAGTATGTGGTTTTGCATTGTCCTGCTGAAATACACGTCGTCAGGAGGGGAGCATAAATTGCTCTAAAACCTTTATATACCTTTCAGAATTGCATAGTGCCTTCCAAAACATGCAAGCTGCCCATACCATATGCACTTACGCACCCCCATACCATCAGAAATGCTGGCTTTTGAACTGAATGCTTATGACACGCCGGAAGGTCTCCCTCCTCTTTAGCCTGGAGGACACGGCATCCGTGACATCCAACAAGAATATCAAATTTGGACTCATCTGACCATAGAACACATTTCCACTTTGAAACAGTCCATTTTAAATAAGCCTTGGCCCGCTGGACACAACGGCGCTTCTGGACCATGTTCACCTATGGCTTCTTTTTTGCAATCTAGATCTTTAGTTGGCATCTTGACTGTGATCTTTAGTTGTCATAAAAACTGTGTTTTTATGTCTGTTAGTCTCGTCTCCATGTCTTCAAACTGTCTCACTTTATCGCAAAATCATCAGATTAACACTCGGAAATACATATATGATCGCCAGAGCCTTCTGGAAATCGGCAGTGTATATGTACAAATATCAGCTTTCACCGGTGATGACGGAGAAGCTACAAGGCTTCTGTCTGCTGCTGAAGATGAACCCCTAGACCGAGGCCTCGCCTACTGATGCCACCCACAAAAAAAGCGGTGACGCCGACGATGTGAGAGGGGACAGAAGCGCGGCAAGCATGGAGGTATACGAGCTAGGCTCAAGGCTAACCCCGCTAGATTAGCCATTCCATCACTCATGATCTCAAACGTTCGCTCTCTGGAAAACAAACTGGACTTAATTCAACTCAGTCTGTCTACACAGCATGAGACAAGGGATTGTTGTGTGTTTGTCTTCACTGAAACATGGCTAAACGACAACATCCCGGACTACGCCATTCAGCTGCACAGACTAACCTGCTGCTGAGCGGACAGAGATTCATCACTGTCTGGTAAGACTCGCGGGGGTGGCTTGTGTGTATATCAACAAAGAATGGTGTAACAATGCTGCGGTATTATCAAAACACTGTTCATTGCTGGTGGAGCTTATGGTGGTGAAGTGTCGTCCGTTCTATCTGCCGCAGGAGTTCATGACCATTGTTATTGTAGTGGTGTACATTCCCCCATGTGCAAACGCTAAGGACACGCTTCGTGAACTGTACAGCGCGCCATCAGCGAACAACAAACAACCCCGACAGCTTTTTCATCATAACTTTAACCACGCTAACTTAAAGACAGTTTTGCCAAAGTTCTACCAACATGTGAACTTTGCAACAAGGGGAAACGACACACTGGACTTTGTTTATACAACAGTGAAAAACGCATACAAAGCTGAACCCCGCCCCCACCTCGTATACTCGGACCACATCTCTGTTATGCTAATCCCTGCATACAGAATTCTCGAACTTGCCAAACCGGTTCAAAAGCAGATCATGGTATAGCCAGACAATGCCACCTCAGCATTGCAGGACTGCTTCCAGGACAGACCTGTAGGAGTACACTGAAACTGTGACTGCTTACATCAAAAAGTGCATTGATGATGTGACCGTCACCAAGACCATCACCACACGTGCAAACTAGAAGCCATGGATGACAGCAGAGGTTTGTGGGATGTTAAAGACCAAAGATGAAGCTTTCAGATCAGGAGATAAAGCAGCCCTCAAAACAGCAAGAGCCAATCTTTCCTGTGGCATCAAAAATGTGAAACGGTCATAAACGACTACCATAGCACCAACTCCAATCATAATGAAGTGCTTTGAGAGGCTAGTCATGCACAACATCAAAACCAGCCTCCCCAACACACTCGATCCACATTTCAGTTTGCATGCCGCCCAAACCGCTCATCGGATGATGACATTTTCTCCACCCTTCACCTGGCTCTTACAGACTTAGAAAATAAAGACTTCCAAGGTAGAATGCCGTTCATTGACATCAGCTCAGCATTCAACACAATCCCACAACAGCTCATTAACAAACTAAACCTGCTGGGCCTTAAGAATTCCTTCTGTAACTGGATCCTGGACTTTCTAACCGGAAGACCTCAGTCAGTCCATGTCGGCCGCAACACCTCGAGCACTACCACACGGAGCACAGGTGCCCCACAAGGCTGTGTGCTCAGCCTGCTGCTCTTCACGCTGCTGACCAACGACTGCACTGCCAAGTTCAGCTCCAACCACATCATCAAGTTTGCCGATGAGACATCAGTGTTAGGTCTCATCAGCAACAATGATGAAATGCACTACAGAGAGGAAGTGGCACAGCTGGCTGAATGGTGTGGTGCAAACAACCTGTCCCTCAATGAGAGTAAGACAAAGGAGGTTGTGATGGACTTCAGGCGAAATTCTGGTGACCACATTATCCTCTATTCGCACTAGACACTTTCCACACATTACTGGGTGAACATAATCCCACAAAAGACTCAATAGTATATGTATGTTTGCATGCTCACTAGAAATCACCTTACACTTTTCACCAACCAGCTGCTTGACTTACAATGTTTCTCTCTGCACATGTACAGTATTCATTTGAAGCATTCGCACAGTTTGTATAGTGTGTATTTTTTTAGTCTACATATAGGGTAACATTCATATATAGTATCGTTATTAGGGGTAAAAAAAAAAAGTGATCTATCGATGCATCGTGATTCTCTCTCCAACGATTCTGGATCGATTCTGAGCTTAGTTTTTAACTAGGTGTGCGATGATGCTGAGTTTGCTTTAGAAACACCCATATGCTGCTTGCTTTCAATTCTTCACAAACATACACCACTCGAACCTTCCGTAAAATAATCTTTCATAAAGTTTGAAGTAAATTACAAGGACATTCACAGGCTGCATTGCACAGGATGCGCTGTGAGAGACGTGCGCTTTGTTTGATGTTACACTTGAAGAGTGCGGTCTCGCACATCTGTATTTTCCTTACAAATGCTCTACGAAGTCATCATATGTGTGGTTTGGAATGCAGTGGATTTATATATTTAAAATATGAACCTCAATAACAGACGGCTGCTTTCAATTTCAAATGCTGACCCACGCTTTGTGTAGACTGCTCGCGCATGCGGCTGTGCGCGATTCCATTTAAGTGGTTTAATGTACTTGCGTCTCAAAATGGTTTTATGACGCAAAATTAATGTAAACACAGCCAGTTATGTCTTATGGGATTAAACTGACAGGACAAACCACATTACTTATATTTCAAACAGATCCGTGCATGAATGCTGCTTAATAGATCTCCAGCTGTCTATGATGTCATAGTAAAACACAACAGTAAAGATGAAGAAAAATCACTCACAGTTTTTGAATGGAAAACGTTCAGATAATCGTAAATACTGAAAGCACTCTCAGTTTGTTATATGTTTATATGCTCCTCTTTATTATTTGCTACATGCTTGTATGTTTTGAAGTTATATTAGTTTAAAATTCTTAACATACAATGGTTTTATTTATTTTTTTTTGTAATTATTTAAAAAAATACTTAATTACTTATGTAAGGATATGTAAATGTAAGGATTTTAAGATTATCAAGTCAGTAAACTGATTAATTAATAAGGGGGAAAAAGTAGATCAAGAATCATTCTGGAATCGGATCGTGACTCCCAGAATCGGATCGTGAGGCGACTAAAGATTCCCACCCCTAATAGTTAGTCAAAATCTGTCAGTAGGATAGTTGTGTATAGGTTTATGGTGTTCTTTTTTACTTCATTGTTGTATGCCTGTATTTATGTAGCCCCGTGGTCCTGTGAGGCATGACGTTTCGTTCCACTGCATGTACCCACATGTAGGGTTGTAACGGTATGAAATTTTGACGGTATGATAATGGTCTCAGAAAATATCACGGTATACGGTTAAACAATCAAAACAGGGTTTTTTTGGTTGACAAAGTATGTGTTTAAACATTTCATTCACCAAAAACAATCAAGTAGATTTCATCATTGATTATATATTAGTTTAACAACTTAATTCATAACAATTCATACATTCTGGTTTGACTTAATTTTTCTGGATTCTGTACTTTTATGACATAATACAAAAATACTATCAAAAATGGTGGTAACGAAATTAATGTATAAAGCTTTAACAATTTAATTAATGCTTTAAAATGTAATCAAATTAAAATAACTTATCCTTTTATGCTTTCGTAAAGGGCTGCACAAGAGATTTACTAAAAACAATGAGTGGGAAACTATATTCCTTAAATGTTTCTATTTATTATTATTTTAGAAGTAGGCTACATTATAGTACAATCGTAATTTCTGTCAATTTCTTCGAGTTAAAAAGCAGACTTTTATTTTGACGGGTAGTAGTGAACTGAGGAGGGCAGTAATACGCATTTGAAGCGTCTAAGCTGCCGTAAATCACACAAGGAGAAGATGGGTAGTAGTGAAGAGCTTTGCGTGTCAGTGTATTTGACAATGGTTTTCTCAAATAAAATGACGAAAGGATTATTAATCGTTCTCTCAGTGTCAGTGAGGCTCTCAGTGTTTGTTCTCAGATAGTGAGACAGCAGGCACTGTTAAACACTATGAGCGGCGCCAGCGCACATACTTGAGTATGTAGTACATGACAACGCCGCTCACTCACAGAGAGAAACGCAAAACAAACAGATTATATTTTTATATAGCAGTGTTTTTTTCATGCGTTTTATGTCTGCATTGTAAATTCATTGTCATGACTGGATTCTGGGATTCACTCCGCATCACGGAAATCATAAGTAGAGATCAACTGATATATAGTTTTCCCGATATTTAAGCATTTTACCATAATCGGATATCGGTTTTGAATTATCGGATTCACCGATAAATGCCGCCATCTTGTGGTCGTTTTGAGAATTTCGCGCAGGATCACCATTGCGGCGCGTCTGAGGGGAGACGAGACAACAACGGCGGCGTGCACGGGTACTTGATTTGCTGTAGTTAGTAAACTTTATTTAACATAACAGCCATTAATGCACAAATTGGATGTATTAAATAAATGCCTGATATGCAGTTTATGCAGCTTGGCTCTAAGAAATAGAGATGAACTCACGGAGTCACGTAAGATAATCTGTCACTCTTTCCCAATAAAGACAAACTTTGCCTGAATGAAATCATATGCAGCCATGAATGAGTGCATGCTGGAAATAAAAGTGCTGCATTTAAAAGTCTCTCTCTGTTGTCTATGCTTATCGTTAGTCTCGTGAAGCTGGAGTCACGTAAAATAATCCGTCAAGTCCTCTCCCAATAAAGACGTAACTTTGCCTGAATAAAAATAATACAGCCATGTGCGCATGGTGGAAATAAAAGCGCTGAATTGAATTCTCTCTCTGTTGTATATGCTCATCTTAGTCTTGTGAAGCCGCTTTCATATTGCTGTTCAGTCAGCGGTTGATGCTCAGGAAATGCTCCAGCACGACCACCGCATGTAAAATCACTTGTTTGAAACACTAAACTATATTAACATTTACTATATTAACATTATTTCGCCAATAAACATCTAGATAAATACATCTCTATCGAAATTAATTTATTATCTCCGCAAGCGATTGTGTAGGAGATTAGGGACGGTTGCAACGGGGGACAGTTGCAACATGGTTTATTTCTTCTATCAGGAATGAGCTACAGTGATGATATTCATACTGCACATGCTAAATCAGCCCCCCATCCTTCCTGGATGAAACCAGGCACATGTGACCATTCCTTTTACAAAAAATAATTCATGGTATTTTTTTTAATAATTATTTTTTTTGTCATACTGTCTAAGTTGTTTGCGTGAAGCATTGTAAAAACATGATTTATATCAGTTTTTTCTTAGCTTCAAATAGGCATAGCTAACATGTGTCAAATATATGGTGTTAAGCCATTATACCAAGTTTTATCATGGCTGTCAAGGTAGGGACAGTTGCAACATGTTGCTGCAACCGTCCCAACATGCTGTCCCTTATCACAACATTGATACACTTGGTTAACTGCTAGTTGGTCAAACTAGTTCTTAAGACAGTGACTAAGTTCATGCAACTGGCCTTAGTTCAGTAACCTTTCACAGATGCTAACAGAAGTAGGCTATCACATTTTAGTGTCTTGATTATGATTAAATTAATATTTTGTAGTTCAAATGTATTGAAATAATTAACCAAGACAGTTACTTGTTTTTTTCCCCATTTACTATTCTTTGTTTTTAGCCAATTTAACTTATTAAAGACCATGTCTATGCATAAATAAAATAAAGAAACTGCTAAATGCTATTTAATAATGGTTTTAATTCATTTTAATGAATGTTGCAACCGTCCCCACTCTCCCTATAGTTCTGTGTAAATGCATAGATAAACCGCGCTGTCAGCAGGCATTTCATAATTTAGAATGACAAAAACATTTTAATTCTGATATAAAATGCCAGTTGAGAAATGCAATAAAATGCGATGTTTTGTTTGTTATAGCTTTTTTCAATATTTCAGAGAATATATTCAGTGAATTTTTCTTCACTCTTTAGCCTATTAAACAGCTTATAAACCTACTAAAACTGTAGTTTAAAATGAAGTCGATGAATCCTGTCCTTTATTTTCTCCATTTGAAAACATTAGACATTCTTTTGCTTGTTAATATCAGTGTTGCTGATGCTGCTTTTTATAAATAAAATGTTTTTATTGTTGTAATTTAAAGATTAAATTTAACATGAAAGAATTTTAATTTTCAACAGTTTTTTGTTGTTGTTAAGATGAATGAAAGGAGGAAAAACCAAAGTGAAGAACGGACATACTTCACTCAGTTATTTATTTACTTAATAACAGTAAATAAATATCGGTTCTGCATATCGGTTATATAAACATGCAAATAATTGGTATCGGTAATAAAAAAAAAAATATCGGTCGATCACTAATCATAAGGCTTTAACCTTAATTTATAAATGGGACATAACTGTATCTGCACAGAGGGATGGTGTTCTGAAATATAGGTAAACATGACGCGTTTCCTCTTTTTGCGGCTGCTTTACGACCAGTTTTTTGTGAACTGTCTATCCTCGAGGACAAATAAGCGTTCGTCTTTTCTATATCCAAAGTATTCCCATACTACCAATTTTAAGTTATATTTCGATGTGGGATAGAGATTAGAGATAACGGCCTCTGTCTCTGATGTTGTCTCCGCTGCACGTGTGGGTGGAGCAAGAGAACAGTTAAGTGGAAATTTGTTGCCTAGGGGCAGGTGAGATAGTGCATCTTTAATTTTCTCCAAATACCGTAGATAAGCAAAATGTACACGGTATGATAATCGTACGTGTTTATATCGCGGTATAAAATTATACCGGTATATCGTTACAACCCTACACACATGTAGCAGAATGACAATAAAGCTCAACTTGACTTGACTAGATCTGCAGATGGCATGGTGGATTGTGTTTACCGACAGTGGTTTCTGGAAGTATTTCTGAGCCCATTTAGTAATGTCAATTACAGAATCATGCCGATGAGTGCTGCAGTGTCGTTTGATTGTCAATTAACTGAATTAGTTGCTAGATGTTCTCCCAGCTGAAAGTTCCAATTTTCTTTGTTGCCCCGTGCCAACTTTTTTGAGACCTGTTGCAGGCATCAAATTTGAAATTAGCTCATTTAGTGGATAAGTGTACAATTTCTCTTTTTATATATTTCTTTTATGTTACCTATGTACCATTAAGAAAAAAATATTGGCTCACGTGATTTTTTTTATAAAAAAAAAAAAAAAGTCCCAACATTTCTGGAATTCGGTTTGTAACATCTATTTCACTCAACCTCAAGTCATTTCAGCCATATCCTACTCAAAACAAGCAAAGAGATGTTAAGGCTCCCATATTATCTTGCCTGCGAATGCATTGTTAGGATTTTATTGATATTATTGTCCAACATTTGTTCAAATGCGGCTTTATCTGCCTACATGAAAATATTAACACCCATTCAAAACAGGCTTTTAAGACCTAATGCATAAATCCAATATACTGACACCTAAATTCTTCCCCAACTGTGACATTTGACTTACCAACTGCACTTACAAGAATACTCAAAGCATTTTGACATACTTGTGTCTTTGACCAATCAGGAACAATAACAATCCCTATTCATCACCCCAGAACTTTTTATTTGTGTGTGTCTGACCTCAATGGACTGTTATCGAAGAACCAAACCTGCTTCACGTCAAAGAACCCAAAAGTCCCACGCAAAATCACTTTACATAATCATCATGGACCAATAACTTTTTGAAGTGGTTTAACAGGCAAAGTAAATCTTTCTGGAAAATTTGCACATGGACCAATAACTGTTTGAAGTGGTTTAACAGGCAAAGTAAATCTTTCTGGAAAATTTGCACAAAGGAGAAAACTGAAACACCTTGGTTTCGGCCAGATTTAGTTTGAACAGACATAACGTGGTGCTAGCAAGACCAATGTTGTGGGTTCGATACCCAGGTAAAGAAAGAACTGATACATTTAAATGTGTACCTTTGAATGTAAATGCATAAATGTAAATAAAAGAATATTGGGGACATTTAAGATGCTGTACTTAAAGGGAAAGTTCACTCAAAAATTAATTACACCACGATTTACTCACCCTCAAGCCATCCTAGATGTACGTGTCTTATGACTATCCGCTAACTATCGTACGTGCGATCGGGAGAGAGTGGCGTTCCAGCAGATGATTAGGACATGTAGCATATGCTCCGGTGAGAATATGCTAGTCTCCTGAGAGCCAAGTATTATTTACAGCAAAGGAAAACCAGTCTCCTCTTGGCTTATACTGAAATCCTGACATTTTTCTTTACAAATCCCCGTTTAATACTTCTAATTCATGACTGGTGTTTTGGTTTGCTCTCCACTGCACTTCTGCGTTAGTCACTCATCACCATCACATTAAAGTTTGGTTTTACTTTTAGTTTGTGCGTACGAAAGTGAGCCATGTGGAGCAATTTTTGTAATGGATGGATGCACTTTATTGGACTTCAAAACCTCAACAGCCATTCACTGCCATTATAAAGCTTGGAGGAGCCAGGCCTGCATTTCCCAAAAGCATCGTAAGCCTAAGTTGATCATAGCTCCATTTTTTCAAAGGGTCTACGATGTACTTAAGCTTACAATGCTTTTGGGAAACGCAGTCCAGACCATTTAATATAACTCTAATTGTATTTGACTGAGAGAAAAATCATACACCTAGAATGGCTTGGGAGTGAGTAAATCATAAGGGTAATTTTTTATTTTGGGGTGAACTATCCCTTTAAAGATTGTGACACTTCAATCAGTGCACTAAATGGACATTTATAGGGCTGCAATTAAAAACATTAATTTTGTTGTAGAATTTAACATTGCTACCAGCAAGGCATTTGAGTAGTTATAACTAATGTAACAAGGCAAAATACAGTTAAGATTTCAAAGCTTAGAAAATAGTTATTAACTTGTTAGTCCTCAGTAGTTCTCATTCTTGATGTGAAATGTATTAACAACATGTATTAGCATGAATTAAAACTTAAATTTGTTTACCTCCTTTGGGTCAGGCACTTCCAACTTTGTTTCAGATGGAGCTTTAACAGCTATGACGGTTTGGTCTTTTAGGCTCTTTATTCTTCGGATGTCCTGATAGGTCACATAGGCATATGTGAGAAAGGTTAAGGACAAAACAGGGAATTACTTTAATTCCTGCCCGTGCTCTCATTTTCTGATATTCAGTGGCCATTACACACTTGAGAAAGTATAGCCGAGAGCTAATTAAGGATATTTCTGACTGTGTATCTCTTCAGTCATCTGCTGGACGTTACGCGTGCAGGTCTGAATGAGCTCATCCAGGCGTCTCTCCTCCTGAGTGAGTGCCAGCATCTCTCTGGCCAGGCTGTGACTCTGCATGGCTGGAGATGGAAGGCCACCCTCTGGCGACAAACTGGAGCCCCTGCAAACAGCAAACAACAAGTCAACTCTTAAAACCCTTTAAACTTAAACTAGGAGCTCAAATATACTAAACGTCCGAGAGAATCAGCGTTGCTTAACGCAAACCACACTTGAGTAACTCACAGCCATTGTATGTTGTTCTTTGACTTCTTCTTGATGAGGTGCACCCCCTCCAGCACATTGGTGATGTCATACAGACGTCTCTTCTGGACGTTGAGCACAATGGCGGCTTTATTGAGATCCAGCACTCCATCGGAGGACTGCGCCAGCAATTGACAGAACTTTTTAGTCAAAAATCCCAAAGATGTGTCGTATCGAGTCTTCTCCGGTGGGGTTTTGGGAGCTGAAATGCAAGAGGTCATTTAATCATTCATAACTCTGCAGCAGAATGAAGGAGGGCTGGTTGGTGATGTAATTATATGGTATAACTTAATATTAGGTGGCTCTACACACTTATCACATCAGCAAAACCATGGAACGAAATAATTAACTTTATACCTTTGGGGACCTTCAGTTTAAGAGCTCCTTTTTGACTACGAAGGGCTTTAGCTGGCTCGCTGTACTGGTGGTCCGTGATGTCCAGCTCCAGTCTTCTTTTAGCCTATTTCAAGAAATTAAAATATGAAAGGTGATCCAATCTTTCAGGGTTACTAGATTTCACGTACAGTACAAGCACTACACAATTGAAGTGCACAGAAAAGCTAAAAATCACATTTTATGCAACATTTAGACTGGTTAATGTCCTCATTTTAAGAACAGAACACGACACGTGCATTATTCATATAAATGTCTGAGTGGATTGAACCCAATACTTGCATTATTTGGAAAAGTTGGAAAATTATTGGGTAATAAATCACAAATCTGCCAAAATGTTGTCTGTGGCCATTAAAAAGTACATTTATCAAGAGTAACACATTGTAAGTGCCTAAAAGTGCATTTGTTTTGCAAACCATTCAGAATTCAAGACACAAAGCAGCAGATATTAATTTTACATAATAAAACACTTAACGTCAACACACTTGGAGCAGGGGAAAGCAAATGGCTGTCCTACATTACCAAAGCCTTAAACTCAGTGACCACTGAGAAACTTAATGTACCACTGACCAAGAGATAATTATAGATGCAGTCAAGATCTATTTTTTGCATTTTGCATGTTGCAAAAACCCTGCTGTCATCATAACGTTACATAGGAAATACAGTTTGATGTCATAGGAAGTGCACTTTTAAAGTGCTGCACAAATGCATACATGCATTGCAGCTTGTGTAAATGTATAGATAAAATGCATATTTGTGTAATTGGGGTAAAAAACTAAAACAAACGTAATTACTAAACGTTTTGATCTTAAAATCAGATTTGCTGAATTTAAGGTCCTACATGTTAAGCTATAACTTGCTACATCTAAAGAGACAATAGATTGTTATAAACCTTTACATTTGGCAGGGAAAAAATAACAACACCCACAAACAAAAATAGTAAGCCTAAAATTCATATTTTTAACACCTCTAAACGGACTCAAAATTAGCAACTTTTTTTTAAATCAACATTACACTAACATTAGAATGCTCATAATTGTATATTTAGCCTCAATTTTATGGTTTTATGATTAATATTCACAATATAATCTGAATTAATCTTGTATGACATTTTTAGTTTTGTTGTTGTTCCTTCATTCATCCCCATCTGCTTTTGCAACCCATGTTTTTGTTCACTTGCAATTCAATTGAGTTTCACATTTGTCGTATTTAAATCGAAAACATCTAAATTTGTCAAGTCTGAAGTAACGTTGGTTATAATTGCTTTATTGTTTCATGTCCTGAACCCTACAAAAAATAAAGTTTGATCTCTTGATAAGCCGTTTAAATTTGGGTGATTTGAAAACCATCGACCTCACGTACGCCAAATTACTTCCTAAACCGATGCCAGTCAGGAGTTATAAAAACGATAAAAACAACAGTTAGCAAAGCATTTGGCTTAGCACAGAGTCCGCGAGCTCAGAAATGACTCCATCCCCCATCCTAAGACAACAAACCAGGGCCTAGACTCCACTAATTCAAGCTTTTGCAGGTCAAGCAGACTCTTAGACTTATATTAGACAATATCTAATCGATATTACATTTCACAATATCCATCTCAGACCTATGTAAAGCGATTTACAGCAGCAACCCTCGAGCTTTCGAAGAAAACTTTAAAAGGCGTGCAACTGGATAACCAACAGTTACAAATACTACACTATTGTTATTTTGAAATCAACAATGCGTTAAAGCTTATTTTCTCAAACAGATACAGTCGTATTGTCTAATACAGTTAACGTAAAGTTAAATCAGCAGCAGGGACTACATTGCGGAAACATGCAATGTCTGTTTGTAGTAAACAGTCATTATCGTTATGCGTCATTACGCATTTTTGGGGGACATTCAATAAAGGTCTTAATTAGTTAAGCATCTAAAACGTGCCGATTCGTTTAGTACAATAAACCTGCCTACTCCAAATACTGAATGCATATGAAGCAGCTCCAGCAGTAGCCATGATGACAGCAGACGTAGGCTAAGTGGACTTAGCCTAACGACTTAACATTTACAGGATTGTATGTGCAACACTTAAGACACAGAATTAAAGCAGACACGTACCGGTGGTCGTCCTAGTGTGGGTCGCAGTCCTGCCCCATGTGTCGCTCCTTGCAGAGGAGTTGTGTACAAACTGTCAGCAGAAGCCTCGGGCATACAGACATTATTAGTGGACGGCGGTGTGTTTATTTGTATACGGGCTGCATTGGAATAAGCTACACACCGTCGATCGGAAACCGCACTAAAAACACCGTATTGTTCACCTCTAACAACCCCTGTCAACATGACTTGTCCTGGGACCGAGTAACCCCCCTTTCTCATGATCCTCAGAGTCGCAGGTTCCCTTTGTCCCACTTGTGCTTTGAGGCTCGTTTTCTCTCAAATTCGAGCGAGTGGGTATAAAATAATCATAAATGATGAAAGCGCACAGTGTTAGGAATACATTGCTGAAATATGAATGAAATTGCTAAAGGCTAAAACTCCCGATGTAAGCGATTAAAATGCGATCCAAACTCCCTCTCGCTAGAGCGAAAAATGGCTCCAGGAAGCGGACAATGAAGTAGGGGATGAGGTTTACGCGCGAAAGGTCCTCCCGCGAAACTCAGATTTCCCGGGAAATATTTGAAACGGATTTGCATATGTGATATCATTCGCCAGCACCGTTCTGTTTTCTGCCCTCAAACGCTGACGTGTAGATATAGGGGATCCAATGAAAACGCACGATGGCGGATTTTTTTAATACACCAGTTTGTCCTTTAGAGGGCGTTAGATATCCGACACATTCTTAGTGCACTACATAGGCTATTTTTATAAACTGAAAAATAAATCTAACAGAGGCATAAACATAACACGAAACAAAACGTACATATATCCAAAAAAGCCAATAAAATGTTTTTAAAATAATGATTTATTTTAAAGAGTTTTTGTTACCCACAACCACATGAAACAACAAATATTTAACTATTTGTTAATTTAAATAAAATAAAGATTAAATAAAAACACTTATTTGACAAGGCAGCACTTGTTGTAATAAAAGTACTGAAAATTTAGATAAGCATAACAATTTAATAGACATTGACAAAAACACACCAAAATTACTATGATTTAACCGTAAAAAATTAAATATGATTTTTTTTTTTAAATATAATAAAATTGGCCATATTTTAAGGTTAACATCAACAATGCTTATGAGAACTTGGAAGTATTTTATTGTGCAACTGAAAAACTGGAACTGTATGGTGAAAAACAAATAATAATGATTAAAAAACAAAGAAAACCTTTTACAGTTTTATCTATGCGATAATTACACATAATGGGAAATTACATTAGCTTTGAACAGGAAAAAAGAACAACTGTTTTACATCTGTGTTTTAATACAAATTCACAGTAAATAGTTTAACTGGAATAATATTTTTGTGCTTTAAAATGTAAAAGTATTTTCTTAATCATCATCATCAAATCTGATCTTTTTCCCTTGGAACACTGTGATTTGTGCCAGCTGTTCCTTTCTCTTTCTACTAGCCTCCCATGAGGGATGAAGGGACTGCTGGGGTGGGTCTGACATCCTGCCAGGTGGACCTCTGGGATTCCTCTTCTGCTCAAACTGTGGCCTTCCCCTCCTTGCCCCTGAAGGTCCCGCTTGCTTTTGTTCAGCAACTTTAAAAGTTTGTCTGTTGGGTTTGAATGGACCCATCCTCCTGTCAGCGCAAAGGTCTTGGCCTTTATATTGAGATGCTTTCATCCTACCCTCAGGACCTTTTCTCTGGTTTTGGAATCGAGGAGGTCTTGGGCCGTCACTTTGAGAGCCAACCTTTGCTTTCTGAGAGGACACGGTAGATTTGGACAACGCTGAGCAAAACACAGACTGGAATTGACCAAGGTTCGTCTCATGGGGTTTGCCGGTGGCCTCTTTGTCAGTTTTTTGAAGCTCACTCTTTTTCTCCTCGACCTTACTTTGGTTACTTTTACGTTTCTTGAATTTGCTAACTTTGCCCAGAAAGAAGTCGTCATCATCACTCTCTTCAGACTGAGACGACTGCTTATGGAAACGTTCCTCTGTACTGTCGTCAAAATATTCCTTCTCTTCCTCCTCATCTGATAAATCACTCTCTTCCTCGTCTTTTTCTGCCTCATCCCTCTTGGTCTCAGGTAGGTCTTTTTTCTTTTGTGGCGTTAAGGTGGTCTCCATTTCTTTGCTTGCTTTACCAATGTTCTTCTTACTTACATTTGAAGACTTTTCCGTAGAACTTTTTACATTAAGAGCCGTGGCCTCTGCTTTCTGTGATTTAATTTCAACCCTTTTGGATTTTTCTGGAGATGTTGTGATGATCTTGGAAGGTGGCACCTTTACCAGATCAGAGTCTGTACTTTCAGTTGGCTCTGCAACACTAGACGTATGGATCTCAGAGGTAGGACGGTTCAATTTTTCCTCTACCACATCACCATTGTCTTCACGGTGAACACTTTTGTGGTCATCCTCTGGTTCCTCGTCTTCCTCCTCTGGTTCCTCATCTTTCTTAGGTTCCTCTTCCGATTCCTCATCTTCCTCCTCCGGTTCCTCATCTTCATTCTTGGACAGCACCATATCCAGTTTGTCAGTCTTCTGCTCCGCTTCAGCAGCCTTAGCTCTTTCTTCTTTGATGGCTTCTTTGACCTTCTGGAGCTTGTTGATGAAGCGGGAATGTGTGGCGATATGTGCAATGGCTCGGTCCACTGGGCTTGCCTGAGGGTCCTGCAAATCCTTCTCAAGGTCAAAATTCTCCTGAAGTGCAGTCTTGGTTACCTGATCCAGTTTAAGGCTCCTTAAAGCCTTGATTTCTTTTATGATTTCTGCTGCTTTTTCTTGGCTTTCCTTCACCTCTGATTCCTGGCCTTTCTTCTTCTCTTTATTCCTGGCCTTTCATGCTTTCTTCTTCTTCAGAGAAGTCACTTCACTCCTTACTGATGATCACCTCCTCTCTTCCTTCCTTCAGATGATCTCCTCTCAGATGCCCATGAGATGATTCCTGCAGGCATTTATTTCAGATAACCTTCATTTCTTTCATAAATAATATAATACATTCTTTCATTTTTAATTCCATTCCAAACCTGTATTCTGTTTTCCAGTTTACAAAATTGGGGTAAGATAGTTTTTCACAGATCTTTATGATCAGTACAGCACATAATGTCCAGCAATTTTATTTTATTGCATATATACACATATATATATATATATATATATATATATTATATATATATGCACTGTGTATATATATTATTGTGAATGTTCTCATCTGCACTGTGCATCATAATAATTGTTTAATCTTAAGTCTCTGACATTGCAGTGGCTTAAAAATCCTATGAATGAGAATGATCACATTCACTACCATTCAGTTTGTCCCTTTGTTCACCAAGGCTGCATTTATTTGAAGAAAAACAGTGAAAATAGAAATACTCTAATAAAATATTACGACAATTTAAAATAAAAGTTTTCTATATGAATGTATTTTAAAATGTGATTTATTCCAGTGATGGTAAAGCAGAATTTTCAGCATCACTACTCCAGTCTTCAGTGTCACGTGATCAGAAATCATTGTAATATGCAGATTTGTTGCTCAATAAGTCTTATTATTATCAATGTTGAATGTTTGTGCTGCTATGCAGGCACGTGCAGAGGGGGTGGGTGCTTGAGCACCTGCCCCTTTTCCCCTTGATGGCCAATGTACCCTTTTGTCAAGGCAAATGTTTTATTTTTATTTTTTTATTAAACGCCCTCCCTTTTGGTAAGGCCTGCCCAATCTAACTATTAGTAAAATGTATGAATAATAGTTTACCCGTAAATTAAATTATCCACATGATGACCTTTCACCTGACGATCTCACCCGGGACGATCCCTCACGTTCAGACCATAGACTGTAGAAAAAGACACGCCTTTAGGATGCCTTCAACAACGTGTAAACTTATATTATAGAATTATTATTATTTGACGAGAACAGCGTGAAGTGATCATGCACAGCTGTTGTTTATATTGCTGTGTGTAGCCTGTGGAAGCAAAGCTGCACTACAATATATGTTTATATGTTTTCCTAACAATTTAATGATTGGTTTATAAAGGCTACTACGAACACCCTTTTCCCATTTTTATCACAGAATAATTCAGGAAATATATTTTATAGTTTCTATACTAAATGATATGTCAATCAGTACTGCCTTTTTCATATAGTTTATTTATTACCTGAAAATAACTTGAAAAACACACATAAACCATATATTTTCGCAATCGTGTGTTTATTGTCTTCACGTTTCAACAGTAAAATGTTTCTGCTTTTATTCAGCTCAGCTACAACGATAGCCGTGTGAGTTTGTCCATACGTCAACAGGAGAGCTCGCTCTGGCTTCGAGTATGAATGAAACATGCACTGCACAGAGTGTTCAGCTCTCCTGATATTCACATCTCCTCATTTTGGATACGAATAAAACGTCAGATTTAAATCTAGAAACCTCTATGTGAAAACACCTGCTAGAGCTCGAATAAAGTGCGGGGGACGACTTTACATTTTATTAAAAATCATATAAAATAAAAATGCAGCTAACGTAGGTCTACACACAGCAATAAAAACAAAAGTGCTTGTTCTCTTTCGTTTTTGCTGTTTAATTGGGAAAAGTTTAAAGCGCGTCGAGGTGTCTTGTCTTTTTTATGTTATCTGACTAAAAACTATTCATACTTTGAACTATTATTATCTACAGTATTTATTTAAAAAAGTAGAGTGCCTTAAAAATAATCACAACAACACTGGTAATAAATAATTCGTCCTCCGAATTATACTTATCAATCCTGTTTTTATAAGTGCTTGTTCTCTTTCGTTTTTGCTGTTTAATTGGGAAAAGTTTAAATTATCATTCAAAAAATGAATAAATATCAGAACAGGATTAGAATAGAATTCTATTTTAAATAAGAATATTTTCTTTCTACAACAACAACAGTGGTGTTTACAACAGCAAAACCACCATACCCTGTAAACTCCATAACAACAACAACAATAATACTAATATCATTCCAGAGAATTATACTTAATTAAGAGGTTTTTATAATCATTGCAAAAAAATGTCTTTCATTTTTACAAAAAATGAATAAAATGGTCTCTCTTCTGTTCTGTGTTTCTTTTTCAAACCTTCATTGTGGCATTTGCTGCTGTATCAATACTATTTTAAATAAGAAGCATCCATTTCGATACACATATCAGCAAGGGGCACAGTAAACTCCATAACAACAACAACTATTAAAAGCCGTGTTCCATGTGCCCCTTTTATACTTTGAGCACCTGCCCTCCAAAGGTCTCTGCACTGCCCTGCTGCTAGGTATTTTGGGGTAAACCATTATATTTGCTGCTGTATTTTTCAGCATTATTTGATGAATATAAAGTTTAAAAAACAGCATTATTAGAAATAGATTTAAATGTAATGCATCCTTCATGAATAAAAGTAATAATAATAATAAAAATCTTATTGATCTGGATTAAACTATTACATTATTTGATGAATATGGAAAAAAGTTTAAACTAGAAAAAAAGTGAATATGAACTATTTATTTATTTATTTTATTTTACTTTTTTGGGGATTTTTTTTAAAAAAAAAATCTTGCTTTTAGCATCAAATCTCAGGTTTCAAATATCCAGTTTTATTGCATGAAAAGCAATAAAACAGTTTAAGCAAAAACTCCATTTCAAGCTTTCTGGTTATGTTTTTTAATTTGGCCTCATTTTGCTGTGGGAATATGGATATGGAAAGTGGCCATGGCAACTCAAAACTAATTAGTTTGATAAGGGCACTCATCTATCAACAGTGTTGCCAGATTATAACGTTTGGTCCTGAGATACACATCTAACCTGACAGAACTTGTAATGGAGGAATTACATTTACGCATTTAGCAGACGCTTTTATCCAAAGCGACTTACAGTGCATTCAGGTTATACAGTTTTTTTATTAGTAAGTGTGTTCCCTGGGAATCGAACCCACAACATTTTGCGCTGCTAACGCAATGCTCTACCACTGAGCCACAGGAACACCATACATTTGAAAGCGTGCAGAGGGAAATATTTTCTGTGAGTATTGACTATAAGCCTCTTCTCCACACGAATCTATCATATGACTTTAAGAGACTAGAAAAGATAGCGTAAAGATTCTTCCAAAAAAAAATTAATTTGTGTTGCACTGACAAAATAACAACATACGGGTTTGGACCAACATGAGGCTTACTAATTTTGTGTGAAACATGTATTTAACATTATTTTCTTAACATTGTTTTATTGTATAATTGGATTCAGTGTGTTTTATTAGGGAAGTAATAATAATTATAGTTTTGACTAATAATTTCACCACTTCAAATACACTTACCTCAAGTGTTGGCGATTCTTCCTTCTGGCACTGATTGGTCTGTTCATTTATTGTCTCTACACTCGTCTTCTGGCTCTCCTGTGTGGAACCATTAATCTCCTCTTGCCTGTCTTCATCTGTCTTTTTATTACCCTCATCCTCTTTCAGTTTCTCATCGTTATCTTCATCGCTTGACTTCTCTGAGCCCAAATCATCATCATCGCTGTCTGCTTGTGACTGATCTAGCGACGTGACATTTTCGGTATTGCCTTTTGCTTGCTTTTCTGCTTTAAAGTATTTGTTCTCTCATCTATGAAGGTTTTGATGGCTGCCTTTATGCTCAGGATTTTCTTGCTGAACTGTGGGTGTGTGGCGATGCGTGCGATGGCTCGTTCGGATAGGCTGGCCTCTTTATTCCGGCACACTTTCTCAAAGCTGATGTCCTTCTGTAGGGCGGCCTTGGTGACGCTGTCAGGCGTGATAGTCTTCAGCTCATGGATCTCCTCCCGAAGTCTGGCCGCTCGCCTGCGGAACTTCTCCAAGTCTGCTTCACTTCCTTTCTTCTTCTCCAGGACTGAGATCTGACGGATGAGTTTCCGGATGAGAAGCACCTTCACCCTTTTAACCTCTGCCCTCATCTTGACCACCTCATTGCTGAGGATCAGTACTGCAGGCATCTTTATGTACTTTCTAAAAACTGAAATGAGAAAAGCAACAAGTAGTGTAAGCGCCCTAGTGAAAGGTGATTTTTCTTTTTTTTATGTTTTAACATCATCTTCATTAAGCCATGCTTCTTAACATTTTCAATTTTAGCACTGAGCTGTTACTTGCTCAGAAACACAAGGAATTTGTCATAGAAATACTACCACTATAAATATATAAAAACATTTTAACATTAAATTATAATCAAATTTTGGCCATTTTCTATTTCAGATAAATATGAATTTATCTGGATTCAAAATATTTTGCAACATTATAAATGTCTTTACGGTCACTTTTGATTAATTTAATGTATCTTTGCTGAATAAAATAAAATAGCAGTATATATTTTATAGCTGTATTAAATTTTGACCATTTTCTATTTTAGACAAATAATCATTTATCTGTAATAAAAATATTTTGCAACAATATAAATGCCTTTACTGTCACTTTTGATCAATTTAATGTATCTTTGCTGAATGAAAAAAAGCTGTGTACACACACACACACACACAGTGAGGGGAAAAAATATTTTATCCCCTTTGTACAATTTTATACGTTTGCCCACTGACAAAAAAATGATCAGTCTATAATTTTCATGGTAGGTGTATTTGAACAGTTAGAGACAGAATAAAAAAAAAAAAAAAAAATACGCATTTCAAAAAAGTTATAAATTGATTTGCATTTTAATGAGTGAAATAGGTATTTGATCCCATATCAATCAGCAAGATTTCTGGCTCCCAGGTGTCTTTTATACAAGTAATGCTGGGTACACAATAAAATATTTTTAAAATCTTATAAGATCTTCATAATGTGAGAGACCACAAACATGAGGACAAAAAAAATTAGATTTAATAAACTAGATTTAACCGTTTTGCTCCTATAGTGTGTGGTGTGCCGCGATGTGACAAAGACAGCACACCACACACCAACAGTTCACAGTCCGGACTGTGAACACGGGAAATCCCGCAGATTCTCTCGAGACTTGAGAATAAACACGTTTTTTTAGAAGTTTTATTTCTTTAGAGCAATTTTAGAACAAAGAACATACAAGGGCAATAACATATAAATTACATCAAATACAATAATAAACAAAAACACAATAACAAGTAAATGAATACAATAAAAAAGGAAAAGCAATAAGAAAATAACATTTCCTTAAACAAGTATAAATAATTACAAATTATTAAAAAATAGTTTTAAGGCTTTAAAGTAATGGCAAAGTCCCAGGCTTTGGTAAGGGCAGGAAGAAATTGCGATAGTGACTTTTTATTTTTTATTATTGAACATAAACAAAAAAATAAACAGTTACAGCTCAAAACAGATTATAACAACAAAACTAGATATAGCTTTGATATAAACAATATACAAAGATCTTGAAACATAACCAAAAAAAAACCTAAACATTACGCCTGGGGAAATATATAAACTACAATAAATTAATTTTGAGAAAAAAAAAATAATCTCTCCCGCGATGATAGTGTCCAAATCCTTTTGTGCTCTGCCATGACTGCGTTTGTTATGCTTCCGTCTTCTGTCAGATTGCTTTCTGATTGGATATGGTTTCATTTCACGTGATAATCTGCAGATCAAATGGGGTTCCCCTCACACAGCAGGATTTTTTATCGTAAATATTCAACATGTTGAATATAGATTCTCTATGGGGATCAGGTCTGGTGAGTTTGCTGGCCAGTCAAGCACACCAACACCATGGTCATTTAACCAACTTTTGGTGCTTTTGGCAGTGTGGGCAGGTGCCAAATCCTGCTGGAAAATGAAATCAGCATCTTTAAAAAGCTGGTCAGCAGAAGGAAGCATGAACTGCGCCAACATTTCTTGGTAAACGGGTGCAGTGACGTTGGTTTTCAAAAAACACAATGGACCAACACCAGCAGATGACATTGCACCCCAAATCATCACAGACTGTGGAAACTTAACACTGGACTTCAAGCAACTTGGGCTATGAGCTTCTCCACCCTTCCTCCAGACTCTAGGACCTTGGTTTCCAAATGAAATACAAAACTTGCTCTCATCTGAAAAGAGGACTTTGGTCCACTGGGCAACAGTCCAGTTCTTCTTCTCCTTAGCCCAGGTAAGACGCCTCTGACGACAACTGTAGCCAAATTCCTTGACACGTCTGTGTGTGGTGGCTCTTGATGCCTTGACCCCAGCCTCAGTCCATTCCTTGTGAAGTTCACCCAAATTCTTGAATCGATTTTGCTTGACAATCCTCATAAGGCTGCGGTTCTCTCGGTTGGTTGTGCATCTTTTTCTTCCACTCAACTTTCTGTTAACATGCTTGGATACAGCACTCTGTGAACAGCCAGCTTCTTTGGCAATGAATGTTTGTGGCTTACCCTTCTTGTGAAGGGTGTCAATGATTGTCTTCTGGACAACTGTCAGATCAGCAGTCTTCCCCATGATTGTGTAGCCTAGTGAACCAAACTGAGAGACCATTTTGAAGGCTCAGGAAACCTTTGCAGGTGTTTTGAGTTGATTAGCTGATTGGCATGTCACCATATTCTAATTTGTTGAGATAGTGAATTGGTGGGTTTTTGTTAAATGTGAGCCAAAATCATCACAATTAAAAGAAGCAAAGACTTAAACTACTTCAGTCTGTGTGCATTGAATTTATTTAATACACGAGTTTCACAATTTAAGTTGAATTACTAAAATAAATGAACTTTAGACAATCTAATTTATTGAGATGCACCTGTATATATATATAATAATAAAAAAAATATACAATAATAATATTTGACAAAAACACTATCATAAACTAGTTTAGTGGATAATTCAGCAGCAAAAGATACTCTAGAAAAATCATGGGTGCACAATAATTTTTATAAAACCTAGTGAAACATTTTTATTTACAAACAAAAGTGAATAAGTGTACAAGTAAATCTGGTAAAATGTCACATTGCTCTTTGTATTGTAAAATACATTCATGAAAAAACAAGCAAATACATTTATATATAAATGTATACTATACAATTAAAATAAATGTATTTTAAATGTATAGCACAGTAATAAGGCAGCAACATATGATAGATAGGACATAACAAGAAAGACTATTATTATCTTTCATTGCGCAAGTATTATGATACGAAAGACTCCAATCCAGAGCGGCAAAATATGCATCCCATGCACAGAACAATGCACTTGAAACAACACAGTCACAGCACGCAGGCTGCGCAGCCCTCCGAGTCTGCATAGAAAAGAAAAGGACAGAGGGAAGAGATATTGATACGTAGTGTATTAAATCTGTGCGTTAGTTTATGGAGCCTTTTCTTTTAACAGTTTTTAAACCTCAGTTACTGTGCGGCGAACGCAACGCGCAGTATGAATGCTGAATGGAGGATGACAGACAGCCGCAGCAGAAAGAAGAGTTTACGTGAACTTGAATTTAAGGACTTAAATATTCATCTATACCTCAGATTAAACTATGGAACAGCTTCAGAACACTTGAAATATAGTGCATGAAAGCTTTATGGTGCTTTATGATGTTTTGGGGGCTTTCGTGGGGCTTAACAACAACACAAACAAACAAACACAAAATCGGATTTGGATCGGTCTCGTCTCGCCAATACCCGATCCGCAGAAAATGACCGGATCGGAGCCGATACGGTCCCTAGTTGCAAGTGTGCGTACTATATTGCCCACACCTGTTACTTGCCACAGGTGTGTCTAAATACTAATTAAAGGAGCATCCCATGCTTGAAAAGCCATTATTTCTTACAATTTTGACAAGGTGCCAATAATTTTGTCCAGTCCATTTTTGTCCATTCCAAGTTTGACTTCTCTGTTTTTTATGTTGTTGCAGTGCAAACAAAAACAATAAGCATGTGAATACCAAAATATTTGCAATTGGAACAATTTTCGGAAAGTAGTAAATAATGCATTTTCTGACAGAATTGCAAGGGTGCCGATATTTTTAGCCATGACTGTGTGTGTGTGTGTATATATATATATATATACACACATAGTATCTCACAGAAGTGAGTACACCCCTCACATTTTTGTAAATATTTTATTATATCGTTTCATGTGACAACACTGAAGAAATTACACTTTGCTACAATGTAAAGTAGTGAGTGTACAGCTTGTATAACTTGTAGCTTGTACATTTGCGGTCCCCTCAAAATAACTCAACACACAGCCATTAATGTCTAAACCAGTGCTTCCCAAACCTGTCCTGGAGGACCCCCTGGCCTGCACATTTTGTATGTCTCCCTAAACAGACACACCCAATTTAGTTATTGCAGTCTCTACTAATGAGTTGATGAGTGGAATCAGGTGTGTTAGATAGGGGAGACATACAAAAGATGCAGGGCAGGGGGACCTCCAGGATAGGTTTGGGAAGCACTGGTCTAAACCGCTGGCCACAAAAGTGAGTACACCCCTAAGTGAAAATGTCCAAATTGGGCCCAAATTGTCAATATTTTGTGTGGCCACAATTATTTTCCAGCACTGCCTTAACCCTCTTGGGCATGGAGTTCACCAGAGCTTCACGGGTTACCACTGAAGTCCTCTTCCACTCCTCCATGATACAGCACGAACCAATGGATCTGCAGTTTCAATGCGTGATTATAAAAAGGCTTCAGTTGAAGAGGAAAAAATGTTTTTCCCACACAAGTGTCTTCGACGCAGTACGAGTGAAATATCGAAAGGGAACACTATGTACATTTAAAGACAAGTGAAATATCATAAACTAATGCTGAACAAGTATTTAGATAAACGCAAAATGATCACACAAATGTTTTAACATCACAACAATGTAATCACAAGTGCAAATATAAAAAGGTTTTGTACGTAATGTTTTACTAAAACTGAAACTGTTACTGTCTAAAACATTATGCAGGGCAAATATAATGTTGACATGATCAGATCTGTGAAATCAACACTACCCTGTTAAAAAACAATAGAAACCATAACATGAATTCCAATGTTTCCATTAAAATACCTTTAGAAACCATTAGCCTTTTCCAGTAAAACCATTACAAAATTCCTTTTTATAGTGTGTTTTGGGCATTTTTTCAAAAGGATTTAAAATCCCACCAATAGAATCCATCACATACCAGTAGACACCATTATAGTTTCCATCAAAACCAATAAAATTCCCATTAAAACCATTACATGTTCTATTGTGTGTTGGGCAGGGTTCTATTGTTTTTATTTCAGCAGGGTAATCTGTGAGTGACTTACAAAATAATACAAGCAAACATTTTGTGTTAATAAACATAGACATAACCTCCCCACAACTTATACTTCCAAAAATGTTATTAAAGTTGGAAATAATTATCGCGACATGTCTAACAAATTTGTGTTTATTCTCATCTAGCTCAAGCATGGCTGAAGGCATGTTGGAGTGATCCAAAGTGTTCTATTAAAAAACACCACGTTTGCACAATATGCCACCAATTTTACTTCAGTATTATTATACAAACCATCACATCCACAAGTTGTGTGAATTTTAACACTTACCCTCACAAAATAAACATGAAAACCGGACAGAAGAGTTGTCTGCTCAGGACGCCGCCATCTTGCCATGGGAACGTAGCGTACGGCGTCGTTACGTCACGAGGCGTCCAGAATAAATATGGGAGGGCCTCACGCAGACTGTTTTTATTTATTTCTTTGTGTCTAGTGGAAGTATAACACTGACAGTCCCGCATTCGCGTAGCGATGCGCATCAGTATTAGTACGGCCACGTAGTTTCCCATCGAGTGTTCAAAGTTACAGGAATCTAAAGGGTGGAGAATGAAGCGGCGCAATGCGGACTGCAGCAAACTCCGTCGCCCGTTGAAACGGAACCGAATCACCGAGGGTATTCACAGCAGGTAACGTTACGGACGGAGAAGCTCCGACCGCACCGTAATGGCGTCTCTGAACTCAGCTCGGTCGTTTAAGAGCTGTCACAGTCAGATACAGATGACAGTTCAGTGTGACCATTCGCTCCGTCCTGAGTGTGTAGCATATTCGAGGATGCTGGCTTTTGTGTATCATCCATAGGCTTCAATAGTGCAGAATATGAAATGATAAGTATTATATATAGTACTGGCCATGTCATGAATTTTCTAATGCAGCTGTCTTTTACAGCCATCATCACAAGATCAAGCTTGTGCAAAAGTGTTTTGGATCATGGTAACTGATGCTTAGCTTGTCATTGGCTGCTCACTCAGCTAAGAGCTAACGTTACAATACAAAAAACAGCTTGATCAACTGGTAGCTGGATTGTTGCTGGTTCACCAAGACAATAACTGCACAGCTTCAGATGGATTTTGCAGTAGTAGGGCATTGAGATGTCTTATGTTGATGTCACATTGTTGCCATCTACACTGTTTTCCACATGTGTTGGGTTATTGTGATGATGGTAATCCTATACAAACTGTTTGATTTTTAGACTGTTCTTGTTCTAGAAATGTTTAGATTAAACCCTGGGCAACTTAATCCTTCTAGTTTTGGTTCATTCCACATGACGTTGTGTTGACTGAGGCTTTATGGCCCCATTTGAAAAATGAGTGCGTGTAAAAACTACCAAGATCTGCTCTGCCAAGACCTCATTTGCTGAGTATATTTGAATAGTTTTAATATATGTGACCCTGGACCACAAAACCAGCCGTATGGGTATTTTTTTTATTGAGATTTATTCTAAATAAATAAGCTTCCTATTGATTGATGTATGGTTTGTTAGGATAGGACAATATTAGCCGAGACACAACTATTTGAAAATCCGTAATCTGAGGGTGCAAACAATCTAAATATTGTGAAAATTGCCTTTAAAGTTGTCCAAATAAAGTCTTATTAATGCATATTACTAATCATAAGAGTTCCATTGTTATCATTTAGTAAGTCGCTTTGGATAAAAGCGTCTGCTAAGTGACTAAATGTAAATGTAATCAAAAATTAAGTTGTGATATATTTACGGTAGGCAATTTACAAAATATATTCATGAAACATGATCTTTACTTAACATCCTAATGATTTTTGGCATAAAAGAAAAATCAATAATTTGGACCCATACAGTGTATATTTTTGGCTATTGCTACAAATATACCAATGCTACTTACAACTGGTTTTGTGGTCCAGGGTCACATATGGGTTTCCCGCAGTTAAAAATGTCAGGGAGAAAAAAATGGAAGAGCCATGGAAATGATGAAAGTCATTAACTTGCCTATAGTGAATGCACATTTCTGTGGTTATGGCTGCTCACGGAAGCAGACTACTTTATAAAATTTTGTCTTTTAATGGAGACTTTTGCACACAAATATGTGTAACATAATGAAATAATTTATAATAAAAAAATATATTTTTTAAATTGTATTTAAATAAAATTCATACCTGATATATTATTAGAAATCCTCCCTAGAAATGATTTTAAAAGTGCTTACATGCACGCACTATGGACAGCTGGAATAGTAGTCAAAATTAATTTATAAAACTGCCTTGCATAAGATTTCAATAATTCATTTTTGTGATTCTTCTGATTTTTTCTTGATCTGGCAGTACCTTCCTGTACCTGAAGTTCCTGGTCGTCTGGGCGCTTGTTCTGCTGGCTGATTTTGTGCTGGAGTTCAGGTTCGAGTACCTGTGGCCTTTCTGGCTTTTCATCAGGAGCGTTTACGATTCCTTTAGATATCAGGGACTGGTGAGCATTTGACCTCTCATTAATGTGTAATTGAGCAACTAATGGCTCACTCTCTGCTTGATTCTTTATCAATCAGCTTTATAAACGTCTCTTAGTGACAGGCTAAATTGATCATCTCTACACTTCTCATCTGATTCCACAGGCATTCTCTGTGTTCTTTGTGTGTGTCACATTCACATCAGACATCATCTGCCTCCTGTTCATCCCCAAGCAATGGCTGTTCTTCGCCGCCAGCACGTATGTCTGGGTACAGTACGTGTGGCATACAGGTAGGTCGACATCGCCCAAGCCCCATCTGGCTTTCCATGAGTATCATTTTAGGAGTAAGGCAACTTACACACACTATAGAGTTGATTTAATTTTAGAGAACACATAGGAGAAATGATTTTGTGAAAGCATTGATCTATCATGTGACCGAAAGTTGCACAATGTGACTTAGCCTTCCATTAACCAATGACAACTTCAGTCATGTGTATCTACTTGTGCTTCCAGAAACCCAATTGACTGTTTTCTTGTTCGATTGCAAACTGTCTCAGTTTTCTTCCACATGAAATGCTCTGTCAGAAGTTTTGCTAGCGTGTAAGCACCTTAAATCCTTTGTCGCTGATTATTCATAAATATCGCTAAATATTACGCAACTGTTTTAACCATTTAGATCTCTCTGGTTATTCCTTTATCTTCAATGTGTTTGATGGTTGCATAAAAGAAAAATATGAGCAAGTGGGATTTTTTGTTCTTGTTGTTGAATGACATCATAGTTTATGTATTCATAGTTTATTCAAAAGTGGTGTTTTCGAGAAGTCTCAACTTGATCAAACATGCAGTAAGACCGGGATATTATGAAATAAAATTACAATCTAAAATAACTGTTTTCTTTTTGAATATATATTTAAAGTGTAGTTTATTTCTGTGATATCAAAGCTGAATTTTTAGCATCATTACTCCAGTCTTCAATGTCACACGATCCTTCAGAAATCATGCTGATTTGCTGCTCAAGAAACATTTCTGATTATTTTCAATGTTGAAAACATTTTTCTTGTCAGACATTCTTCGAATAGAAAATCGAAAACAGCATTTGAAGTAGAAATCTTTCCATTATAAATGTCTTTACTATCACTCTTGAGCGATTTAATCCATACTTGCAGAATTTACTGTAAATGGATCTATGTAGACATTTACCCTGCTCTTATATTTGAACTCCGAGTGAACAGCAGAGATCTTTGATTTTCAAGTGCTCATGTCATTATATGTCCTTTTCTTGGGTCGATTCAGTGATACCTCAGGATAGAGGAGGAAAAGCATTGCTGGCACTGAGTGATTGTTCCTTGAAAACTGCTTCAATACGCCTTGAGCTGTGACAGTGATTGCTCCTTTCTGACACACAACTTGCAGCGTGTCTCAACGAGAGAGGGTGCTTTCAGCAAGCTGGGGTTTTGTTTGCAGCCTAGAGCTTGTTTTGTGAAACCTGTGTGACGTTATTGATCAAACAGCCAGTGGCCTTTTATGCAACCTCTTAGATGTCTAGGTCACCAATGGGCTAGAAGTCGTTATATTTTGAAGAATTATGCTTTCCTAGATATGCTGTAAGAATGTCATAACTATTAACAGCAGGCTAGAGATCAATTGTTGAACGTTATACATAGTTTTCCCTCTCTCTCGTTGCATTTTCAGAGCGAGGTATGTGTCTGCCGACGGTTTCTCTCTGGATTCTCTTCGTCTACATCGAAGCAGCCATCCGATTCAAGGATTTGAAACATTTTCATGTAGACCTTTGCCGTCCATTCGCAGCTCACTGGTAAGCTTTGCTTGCAGTTTACTTGCCCCCATGTCATTTCAAACCTGTATGATCTACTTTCTGTTATGCAACAAAAGAGGAGAAATTCTGAAGTATATTCATGCTACTCTTTTCCAAACAATAAAAAAGCAAAAATTCACTAGCTTCCCTCTCAATGCATCCTTTTGAGTTCCATGCAAAAAAGGTTTTGTAATTTTAGGTGAATTATCTCTTCAAGCGCAATGTCACACCACATTATGCTTCACCAATTTTTGAGTATTAAACATAGCTGATGTAACTGTACTACTTATAACGCAGAAGTCAGCTTTGTATTTGTAAACGCACTGGTGGCGTCTACATAGCAGCAAATAGGAGTGTTGCCAAGAGGTGTCTGAAGTTGAGTCATCACTAGTTGTACCAATCATGTTTTTTTCAGTTTTCTGTAACATGTTGTTCTAACTCTTTCATTGCAGCATTGGCTATCCCGTGGTGACGCTGGGCTTTGGATTCAAGAGTTATGTGAGCTATAAGATGCGTCTGCGCAAACAAAAGGAGGTGCAGAAGGAAAATGAGTTCTACATGGAGCTCCTACAGCAGGCCCTGCCTCCAGAACAACAGATGCTTCAGAGACAGGAACGAGAGACAGAGGAGGGTAAGATCACCATTTGACCAGTTTCATAATAGGATCACATGGTCTTAATTTGTTATAGGGGAAGCCATGCAAAACAAAGACAAAAACAGACAAAGACACAAAAATGTTCATAATTTTCCAATAAAAATAAATTAATTTTTAAATTAAAATAATGAAAACTGACTAACGACATTTATAATGTTAAATAATAAATTATGAATATAAATGCTGTTCTTGTACCGGGGTTATGAACTGCCTTTTTTTTAATTTTTTTATTTTAGGAGCATATATATTTAAATGTAGTTTATTTCTGTGATATCAAAGCTGAATTTTTAGCATCATTACTCCAGTCTTCAATGTCACACGATCCTTCAGAAATCATGCTGATTTGCTTCTCAAGAAACATTTCTGATTATTATCAATGTTGAAATCAGTTCTTAAATAATTTTTTTTAGACATTCTTTGAATAGAAAACACATGTGACATTATCATGTGACATTGAGGACTGGAGTAATGCTGAAAATTAAGTTTTGCCATCATAGGAAGATATTCTATATTAAAACATAAACGTTTTTTTATTGTAGTATTTTACAATGTTACTGTTTTTACTGTATTTTTGATCAAATAAATGTAGCATTGGATACTTTTTTTCAAAAACAAAACCGAAATATTTTGACGACTCCAGTCCAAACCCCAAACATTGAACAATAGTGTATAATTTTCAGTAACATAAAGAGTACAATATGTTTTAATATTTCTAACTACATTTATTGCATGATTGATTTCACAATTGGAAACCAGTTATCATAAACATGGTTATTTCACAGTTTTATTAAATTTTTATTTTTGGCAACCCAATCAAAGAGATGAAGTCCTGGTTCATTCACCACACTGGGAATGAAAGCGTCAACTTTAGTGCATTGTAGGAAACAGTACTCAGTGCTGTGTGTTTTGGGTGTATACCACACATTTTGCCTGATGGTATCTAGGTATTCCATGCATACAGAACATTTTCATACTGTGCACATTAAACATACTGCAAAAATAATATCAGTCACATCATGTAGTATTAAACAGCCTTTTCATTTGCATGATGCTTTCTGTCTTGTTTCATTTGTTGTCATACCAGTCAGACAGCTTTGTCATGTAACCTTAAAATCTCTTTCACTCATTTGACAGCCACCTCAAAAGGCATGTCTGAAGCAGACTCTTTGTTAGTGGCTCAGAACGGCACTGCTATTACCAAGAAGCTGCCCATCTCTCTGCCTGAACTGGAGTATAAGGAGAAGGGCAAAGACGGGGGGAAAGACAAAAAACAGCAGCAGCAGCACAGCATAGGAATAAACAACAACATCCTACAGACTGTGGATGCTAAGCTACAAGACATTGCATATATGGAGAACCACCTAAACACTAAGAGACTCAACAACGAGCTCGGTGCAAGTGCAGAGAACCTGTTCCTGAAAGAGGAGGTGGGTGGTGGAGGAGGAAGCTCTGCCACCTCCAAACATTACAAAAGCTCCTCCCCCCATAGCCACAACTCCACCAATGGCAGCGTGCCATCCTCCTCGTCCAGTAGGAGCGAAAAGAAACAGAAGTGTTCAGGGAAGAACCTTGCACCTCACAGAGATCTGATGGAGAACTGTATACCTAACAACCAGCTCAGTAAGCCAGATGCATTAGTGCGGTAAGAGTCCTAACTATGCTCTGATTTAGCAGTTGGAGTGCGTTCGTCCTGTTCATTCTCTTTTCCTCTTTCTGGCAGGCTTGAGCAGGACATAAAGAAGCTGAAGGCTGACCTGCAGGCGAGCAGACAGGTGGAGCAAGACCTGCGCAGTCAGATCAGCTCTCTGAGCAGTGCCGAGAGGAGCATGCGCTCTGAGCTCGGCCAACTCCGCCAGGAAAACGAGTTGCTGCAGAACAAGTGAGAAATCAGCTGCTTAAAACCCATTCTAGATAATTACCAGTATATGCCAAAACACATTTTACATGGGGCTCTGACTCTGATTAATTGGAGAACACTTGACGGGTGGTGTTTTTCATTGAGGGTGAATACTAGTATCAGTTATTTGAATTTGTCATACTGAAAATTCATCATTGATATGATAAATGATTGTGATTGGCCAGTCCTAATCAGTGCTGAGAAAGGTACTGGTATACAAGGGACAATAATTTACACCTGTATAAAGGCCATTCAACAAAACAATACACTGTGGGAAATTAAAATGGTTATTTAGACCATTAGACCATGCTATTATTAACTAAAACTATTAAAAAACTATATTTTTGGGAAAATAATATAATAGGTTTACAAAATCAAGAAGTTTCTATTTCACAGATTTATGTTTTACATTTTACATTTAGTCATTTTGCAGACGCTTTTATCCAAAGCGACTTACAATTGAAGAATACATAAAGGGATTCATCTTGAAGAGGCAATCAGACAGAGGAAGTCCTCGTAACACCAAGTCTCAGGCATTGCTCAAAGAAGTACAAGCTAGCAAGGGAAGGAATAAATAAAGAAAAATAAAGGTTTTTTATATAAAGTTTAGGATGAAGTCAAGTAGTGTTGAAAAAGATGAGTTGAAAGATGAGGATCCAGCATTCTGGATAGGGGTGTGAAAATCATTCCACCAGCCAGGAATGGTGAACGAGAATGTTCTGGAGAGGGATTTTGAGTCTCTCTGTGATGGTACCATGAGGCGTCGCTCACTAGCAAATCTCAGACTTCTTGAGGGGATGTAGATTCGTATTAGTGAGTGGAAGTAGGCGGGTGCTGAGCCTGTGGTTGCTCTATATGCAAGCATCAGTGTCTTGAACTTGATGCGAGCTGCAACTGAGGATATAATTATAATGTTCTGAAGATATTACGCATGTCTGGAGCGCTGTTGATCTTCTTGTGGAAATGTGAGGATTTGGCAGTGTGGTCTTTAGCAGAGAAAGATTAGAGCAAAGACTCATACCTACTCGGGTCCGGCGGATCGTTTGATTTGCACTCTCACAAAGATCGGTAACCAGGGGTTGGAGCCAATGCTCACATAAAGTGAAGAACAGTGATGAGAAATTGGTAGGTGAGGAAAGAGAGGAGGATATCGGATAACCAGGGGTTAAAAGAATGAAATGGTCAGAGATGTGTAGTGGTCTCCTCCATGCCGGCCTGGAGGAGAGAGGACAAAGATCGTCTAGACAAGAGGTTAAGGTAGAGCATAAAGTGTCAGTAGCTGCATTCACATCCAGTGATGAGAAATTGGTAAGTGAGGAAAGAGAGGAGGATACTACAGAGGAAAGATTGGAGGGAGAAAGGGTAGGTTTCGTCTAAAAGTAACCGTTAAAGGGGTTGGTGGCACACGGGTAGCAAAAGTAAATGTAATGAAGAAATGGTCAGAGATGTGTAGTGGTTGTACCAGAATGTTATTTGCAGTACAATTGCATGTGTAAATTAAATCAAGTCGGTTGCCTAATTTGTGCTTTCTAGTTTTGGTAAGGCATTTGAGATCAAATGAAGCAAGGAGTGAATGGAAGTCTGTAGCAAAAGGCTTGTCTAGATTAATGTTGAAATCGCCAAAGACTGAGTAGATTGCCATCCTCCACGAAAGAGGACAGCAACCCATCCAGCTCCTCTAGGAAGGTGGCTAGAACTTGGCCAGTAATCGCATGACAGTAATCATTTTATCATGATAATGTTTTACCTGTTTTATCAAGAACATTTTTGACTGTTACATTAATCATTTTATCAAGGATAATTATTTTTTATATTCATTTTCAAATAATTTTTCTATAATTTTTTACATTTTATGCAAAAAAATAGTTTATGAAAAAAGAAGTTCAACATGGCACCTCATGGCAAAGAACTCTGAGGATCTGAAAAAAAGAATTATTGCTCTACATAAAGATGGAGTAGGCTATAAGAAGATTGCCAAGACCCTGAAACTGAGCTGCAGCACGGTGGCCAAGACCATACAGCGGTTTAACAGGACAGGTTCCACTCAGAACAGGCCTCGCCATGGAACCAAAGAAGTTGAGTGCATGTGCTCAGCGTCATATCCAGAGGTTGTGTTTGGGAAATAGACATATGAGTGCTGCCAGCATTGGGGGTGGGGGGTCAACCTGTCAGTGCTCAGACCATGCGCTGCACACCGCATCAAATTGATCTGCATGGCTGTCGTCCCAGAAGGAAGCCTCTTCTAAAGATGATGCACAAGAAAGCCCGCAAACAGTTTGCTGAAGACAAGCAGACTAAGGACATGGATTACTGGAACCGTGTCCTGTGGTCTGATGAGACCAAGATAAGCTTATTTGTTTCAGATGTGTCAAGCGTGTGTGGCGGCAACCAGGTGATGAGTACAAAGACAAGTTGTCTTGCCTACAGTCAAGCATGGTGGTGGGAGTGTCATGGTCTGGGGCTGCATGAGTGCTGCCAGCACTGGGGAGCTACAGTTCATTGAGGAAACCATGAATGCCAGCATGTACTGTGACATACTGAAGCAGAGCATGATCCCCTCCCTTCAGAGACTGGGCCGCAGGGCAGTATTCCAACATAACGACCAATGCCTTGCTAAAGAAGCTGAGGGTAAAGGTGATGGACTGGCCAAGCATGTCTCCAGACCTAAACCTTTTTGAGCATCTGTGGGGCATCCTCAAACGGAAGGTGGAGGAGCGCAAGGTATCTAATATCCACCAGCTCTGTGATGTCGTCATGGAGGAGTGGAAGAGGAATCCAGTGGCAACTTGTGAAGCTCTGGTGAACTCCATGCCCAAGAGGGTTAAGGTAGTGCTGGAAAATAATGGTGGCCACACAAAATATTGACACTTTGGGCCCAATTTGGACATTTTCACTTAGGGGTGTACTCACTTTTGTGGCCAGCGGTTTAGACATTAATGGCTGTGTTGAGTTATTTTGAGGGGACAGCAAATTTACACTGTTATACAAGCTGTACACTCACTATTTTACATTATAACAATGTGTCATGTCTTCAGCGTTGTCACATGAAAAATATTTACAAAAATGTGAGGGGTGTACTCACTTCTGTGAGATACTGTGATATATATGTGTATGTGTGTGTGTGTGTGTGTATATATATATATATATATATATATTACAATTTGTTTGATTATTTGAATATTTTAAGTGTGACAAATATGCAAATAATACAAAAACAGGAAGGGTTGCCATATATATATATATAAATGCTGTGAAAAGGTTTTTGCCCCCTTCCGTGAAAAGGTTTTTGCCCCCTTCCTGTTTTAGTATGACGTTAGTTTTTTTATCAAACGGCTTCGTTCGATAGAGCGGCCATATTGAGCGTTGCATTTTTCCCCATTCAAAACTATACAAGTGACACATCTTGGGTATTCTATTGTCTTTGTTATTAGTACACAACTAGCTTATTATTTTTCTGTGGAAACACCTGCCTTTGTATCATCGGATGCTCATTTCCTTCTATCTACCTGCAGTTGTTTATGCCATGTTGATTATGTGTGTCTCTGTATTAGGCTTCATAATGCTGTGCAGGCCAAGCAGAAAGACAAGCAAATGATTGTGCAACTGGAGAAGCGGCTCAAGGCAGAACAGGAAGCACGAGCCGCGGTGGAAAAGCAGCTTGCAGAAGAGAAGAAAAGAAAGAAGATGGAAGAGGCCATAGCCGCACGTGCTGTCGCTCTGGCAGCTGCCTCTAGGTGAGACTTCACCCAAAAATATTGCCCGTATTCTGTGGAATAGTCTTTAAAAGGTAATATGGTGCTGTGTGTTTATGCATCTTGTTTTTGTTATGAATGTGTGCTGGTGGGCCTAACTCTCGCCTCCCTTCACAGAGGAAGGGCCTGAGAGTCGCAACTCGGAGTCGCCTCCCTGAAGCTCACAGAGGAGAGTGCACAGACTCACTGAGGACCTCTCTGCTCTGTCGCACGTCTACGTGAGGGCGCGAGAAATGGAGGCGGGTCGGAGTGCAAGAAGCTCATGCTTATGATGGGCATTTTTCTGTGAAGCTGCTAAAATCAAGGCTGGTCTCGTGGCAATTTTAATTAGGATGGCGGACAAATCGGAGACATTGAGAGGAGAACTGCAGAAAAACTGAAGGAGCTGGGTCAAAGCGCGGTTTGATTTATGTGAAGAATTGTTTGTGAGTGTGTGCAGCCCCACCTCAATTTTTTTTAAGCCAGAACCCCTGCTGACATGCTGCTTTAATATGCTTTCCTGAGAGCAATATTTAGAATAAAGCATTCTGGGAGGAATGACCTTTGTGAGGCACATTGTGGTTCAGAATAAAAAAAAAAAAAAAGTTGGTGTGTGATTTGTAGGAGAAAGTTATAAACATTTAAAATCAACTTGAAATCAGAATTGTCTTTTTTTTTACTTCAGTGCCCATTAATCCAAATAAATAATGTTTCTCTTTGTCATTTTATAACTGGTTTAGTGATGCAAAAATATTGTCATAAAAATACACCAAGATCAAAAAACAAATAAGATCCACACACAAGAAATATGTCAAAAAGCTCATATTAATTCATTTTCCAGAGGCCACAAATAAAGTGCAAAGTGTGCTGAACGGTTTTGGGTTCAACCCTTCATCAGTGCCATGTTTTCAAGTTTACACCTGCGCCCATTTAAAAGGCTCATTTACTGTAATCCTTACAGTATACCGGACATTTATTATGGAACACCATATGGATCCCAAAATACATATATATTCTAACTGTACCCACAGTAAATTTAAAGCCAAAAAACTAATTATAAATATTCCCGATTATCATACTTAAATCTCATACAAAATACCATCATCACATGATTGAAGAAAATACATTTTATCACAGTAAAATAATTATATAATACATCTGTATCAATATATAATTTAACAAATATAGTTAAAAGAATATCAATCAGCATTTACAAAAAACTATTGAGAATTAATTCTCAAAAGAACCATTCAAAAGTTTGGGGTCAGTAAGTTCAAGTTTGGTTTGTTTTTTTAATGATTGGGAGTCAAAATAAGTATTTTAAGCTCATCAAGGCTGCCATAATTTGATCAAAATACAGTCATAATTGTAATATTGTGAAGTATTATTACATTTTAAAAATGCTGATAAATTTTAACATGTATTTTATTTCTGTGATGCAAAGCTGGATTTTCAGCATCATTACTCCAGTCTTCAGTGTCCCATGATCCTTCAGAAATCATTCCAATATGCTGATTAGCTGCTCAGGAAACATTTCTTATTGTTTTGTGGAAACCAAGATAACCATGATACATTTTTCAGGATTTCATGAATAATAGAAAGTTCAAAAGAGCTTCTTTTTTTTATCTTTTGTAACATTATAAATTACTGCAGAGTGCTTATGAGCATTTTAATGCATTCCTGCTGAATAAATGGGCTAAAATAAAATGTATATATAAAATAACTAAACTTTACTGCCCCCAAACTTAGTATAGTAGTGCAAATGAGCAATGATTTCCTGAAGTACTCTGAGATATATGTATATATGCGTTTTTGTTTTTTTACATGAATAGTGAATCAATAATGATTTATTCACTCTTCATATAAAAACATAGTTAAATATACACATTTGAAACAACAGTTTTTTTGTGATATTTAATCTGATTTGGCCTGATTCCTGGGTCAAAGTGTTTATTCATTACACAATTGGCTGCAGATTCTCATTCAAGTTCTCATTCTCATGCAGCCTCATACCGTTCAGATGGATAAAATCTAACCTTAAGATTAATTTACCCCATTATTTATTTTTCTCAAAATATTCTGTTTCACTCAGAAAAATATACCAGATTATGGATGCAAAATAAGTTGAATCATGTTTCATATTGGCTAAAAACGTACCTTCAAATACTTAACTCTTTGTTTCTTTACATGCAGGAATTGCGCAAATATAAGGAGAACGAAAAGGACACCGAGATTCTGATGTCAGCGCTGTCGGCCATGCAGGACAAGACCCAGCACCTAGAAAACAGTCTGAGTGCTGAGACCAGAATCAAACTGGATCTCTTCTCAGCACTCGGAGATGCCAAGAGACAGCTAGAGATTGCTCAAGGTCTGCCCCCTTCCTGTCTTAATGTGTGTCTTAGGCTTGTCTGCTTCTGCTCACTAACCTATTCTCTCTTTGTCCTGCACACAGGTCAGACTTTGCAGAAAGAGCATGAGATAAAAGAGTTGAAGCAGAAGATTGCAGAGGTCATGGCGGTCATGCCCAGCATCACCTACTCGACAGAGACCAACAGCATGACTCCTCTGACTCCACATTACTCCTCCAAGTTCATGGACGCCAGTCCTTCCAGCTTGGACCCCAATGCCTCCATCTACCAGCCGCTCAAGAAGTGAATGTCCAATCACATTGTCCACATTGCTCTTTGATTAGACTAAGAAGTTCAGTATGCAAACCAATGGGATGGGGAAATATTTTTGTTTGATTTACCCCTCCTCTGTTAGTATGGCTCTTCTTTGTTGTTGATAAAATAAGTGGAGGAATAGAGAGGAGAAAATTAGAAAAAGGGAGGTCACATTGACCAGGACTGCCCTCCTTGTGTTTAAGGTTATTTTTGAAGCTCTTACACCTAAAATATTTTCTTGGTAATGGCACTCCAGCCTGTTGTGGTTCTTTCTTTTGTCGTCCTCCATCTGTTTTGTGAGGTCTTTATGAAGATCTTTCATGATTGTATTAGCGCCTCCTCATCTTTGTGTTGAATCTGAACAGTTTTATGTGCCAGTGACTTCTTTTACTTCCCTGGTGTAAAAGTACCATCTTTAAGTTTATTGAGTGGGAAAAGAATAAGGGAAAACTTATTGAAATGAGACCGAAGTATTTGTGATTAAAAAAACATCGTGTTTGTTGCAATGGAGTGATTAAGAATGCATTTCAGTTTAAGTATGACCATAGTATTGTCTTCTTTTTTTGATGCAGGTAAAAAGCATTTCATAACAGATGTTGGATTTGAGTTTTGGGAAATATTTTTGGTTTCTGTTCCTCCCGTTGCTGTTTTCTATAAGGTCGAAGTTATGAAAAAAAACGTGTATTTAAAAAGGGACTGATCTTCACATTGTATTGTTGACAAAAATGCTGCATAAATATTCGGGAATGTTGTCGTATTTTGCGGTCAACGCAAGTCCTTTTTGTTACCGGACGAAATTGAAATAGAATTTAGTTGAAACCAGTTAAAAAGCTGAATATATGATGTCTTGTTTGCCAGTTGTTATGTTACACAGTGCCTTGAAATATCTTGTTTAATATAATACATGCCGTGTTCACCCACCCCTAGAATCCATCTGATTGGTCAGCACACCACATGGCCCGATTTTTTTTTTTTCAGCTTGGCATTTAAAATCATCTGCCCTCTTGTTGCCATGTGTTTTGTCAGGGACAATACAGTAACGGCAAGCCCACACTAATCCACTCGTTATCAATGGTCTGCTGATTCTGTCATGTCTCTAAATTGCGTTAACATACTCATTGCATTTTATAATACTTGCTGAATAGTTTGATTTTGGTCAAATGTGCCAACTTGTCCTTCGTTCCACCATTTACTGTCATTGAGGACAATGTGTCATTTCATAAAGACATCATTCTGTGACTGGGATAACACCTGAAAATCAATCCAGTAATGCTTCATGACAAAGTTCTCCTTCACATTTCTTCTTCAGTGGTTTAAGGTTTGTGTCATGATGCAGAATATGCTTGTTTGGTTTAGTCCTTGTTTTACAACAGGACTTTCTTTTTATTTGTCTACCTTGGGGAAAGTGTTACTGTGGATTACATTTGGTGTTTTTATGGTAAACTTTGTGGAGAGTAAAGAACACTCCTTTGTTTCTCATTGTTTGATTTTTTTTAAAGAACAAAGCTAAATTGTGTGTGTGCGTGCATGTGTGCGCGCACACACAGGGGTGTAAAATACATAATTACTGTACTTGTTAGGGAAATTTGCACTTCATTCACATGCGATTGAAATTGAATTCTTTACAATACATTTACAAGGGGAGAACATAATAATATTTACTCCTTTCAGTATCATTTTGCCTTCCAAATACGTAATAGGTCATGACTCATCTTTACTTATTTGTATCCTTGTTGCACTTTTGCCAATTTTATGAATGTTTACAGCAGTCAAATAGTAAAATTTTAATGTGAGATTTAATTGGCTACGAATCTGGTCATTAATACTTGTGAGAAGACTGCAGGGCTGTTATCACAAACTAAAACAATACAATAAAATATTGAATTACTTGGAATATACATTTTTTTCAGTTAGTTGCTGTGACAGCATTTTTCATTTTTGTTTAGTTTAAGTTGAAGGACTAAAATAACTCAAACTAAAATGTTATAATAAACTATTTAGACATAAAATAGACAAACAACAAAATTAATAAAAATAACTTAAATGTAAAAAGCTAAAAATTAATTAGAAATACTATAACACTGTTCTGCCTTAGGAAACATTTTAGCAGATTTGTAACATTATTCATATGATTATTATTATTGAAAAACATTGAATATTATTTCTGTTTTGTCATATTCTGTCAAGCTTTGATTTCGAGGAGCCTTCAGCTATCTTATATCTGAACATTTCGGAAATACCTTAACTTATATTGAGGGGCTTTCAAATTGTGTTGTGTTAGTATAGCCATAGTGGAACATTAGTTAACTAACTTGATTTGATTTTATAGTTTTATCAAAACATGGCTTTGTTTCTATATCCTCCTGAGACCCAGCTATGGAGTTTTTGCCTCTGTAGTAGACATTTTTCTTCTTTGTAGATGGCTAAATTTAATTTAGTGAAAAAATGTACATCCTTATGGAAATATGATTATATCAAGGTTCATTCGTCACATACTCAATTATACAGGATATAATCAGTAGTGAAATGTAAGTCAGGTCAGGTCCGCTCAATGGACAGTGCAAAATATGTAACACAACACAAGAGAATATACATAAATATAGGTAAAGAAAAAAAAATAAAGAGTAAAATGTGCAATACAGTAATACTGTGGACTTAATAAATAATAATATAAACAGGGATGTGCAAACAGCTTGTACAGGGTATATACATAGCATCAATACGGATGATGGAGAATAGTGAATATCTTACTGATTATTAAATGGAGTCATGTTGGTGTTATTAGACCGAGTTTGAGTTTAGGAGCCTGATGGCCTGAGGGAAGAAGCTCCTCCTAAAGTCTCTCAGTTTTTGCCATCATGCTCCTGAAGCGCTTGCCAGATGGCAGCAAAATGAAAAGACGGATGAAAATATTTTGTAATTGTCATTTAAATCTGAATAATTTTCAAACTGTTTGTCATAAAGCAACATCTCAGGAAAATGTTGTGGGTTTTCAAATTCAAATACGACTTCCTGTTATGAAACAGGACATCATTTCATACACATAACAATTGAATAGGAAAATGTATTATCAATTGTCTTATGAAATATTAGATATTATTATGAAAATCTGGCCATTTATTAATCCCATTATGACAATTTTTTTTCAACATGCTGTCCCAACAGCAACACATTAATATGCAAATTAGATACAGTGTATATATACACTGTGTTTAATGGGGAAAACAGTTTATGGATATTTTTACACACACATATTGCATAAAACAAAACGGTATATCAAATTATTTTGTTATATATTTTATAACATAGTTGAGAATCATCCTTAAAGTTTAGTATAAAAAAATCCTGAAACCTAAAAATTGATTGGTAATAAAAAAATACCATTGTTTTTGCCTTTTTGATGTCTATTCATGACATTTTTTTTTTAGTAAAACCGAGTCCTAGTGTCCTCTACAGAGGACATAGAAAAAAAATATGAATAAAATATAATTTTTCAAAAATGTTATTGTTCAATTTTTCTTATGGTTATTTCAATGTAATGACATGAAAAAATACCAGTCACAAATTTTTTTTGTTGGGGGGGGGGTCTCAGGAGGATTGATTACCATTTTTTATAGCCACATGAGGGCGACAAAGATGAGATCAGTAGATTCCACTATGCTGTCACTTGTTTTTCGTGTCTTTCTATTCTGTTAATCACGGACTGTGTTCTAAACCTTGTTGACTCGTCAGGCATTATAGGGAGGAATGAACACATTACGGCGCTCATACCACGTTCCTTGATACAAATCCGCTGTCTGCTAATAAGCTGTTGTTTGATATTTTCGCACAGCCATTTCAAAAAGCACACATCTGACAAGGCGTCGAATGGATTGTTTAACGCCGTTGCCATGGAAACAGAATCTTTGCGCCGCGTAACTCGAACGTCATTTTGATTGACGGATGAAACGCCGCCCAGGAGACGCGGAGACTCAAGTATTCCCACAGATGTCTGCATCGACACAGCGACAACAAAGTTGAGAGTGAGAAGACGTAGTTCATGGCCAACAGCAGCACCTGAAGAAGCTTCTCCGCTTAGAAACTTAGCCATGGATGTGCTAAAATCAGCCAGAAGGGTTTTTATTCGCAGTCCCAGCCTGACCAAACAGCCCTGGAGCTCAGGCAAACACCAAAGTGAGTATTAGAGTCTTAACTTACTGCGAGACTTTTCTCATATTGCGTGCTGTCGATTCGTTAGCATCTGGACTTGTTTGTCAGAAGTGTTAATCATGTTTGGTAATACACTCAAAAGATGAAGTTTTCCTAATAGTTCTGAAGCCTAGTTTGTGGGCAAAATGTGTTTTTTTAAATGGATCTCTTTATTACAATTTATAAATATTCTCTGAAAAGTTCGTTTAATGAAAGGCACGGATCAGTATTTAAGTTACATATATCGACGAGATTCACAACCTTCATACGAAACTACACGTTTTATTGTTCATTAGTAAGTTAGATGGCTGGGTCTCAACCTGTTGAGCTACCCATATAGACCGCAGTAATGCTCAAAAACGCTGTCTAGGTAAGATAAATGGCTTTGCTGGAGCATGTCACCAACACTAGCATGCTTTTCATTAGCCCTCAAAAACACAGATATTTTATTTTAGCAAACCTCTTTTGTTTTGAGTGCGAATTTTGGCAGAGAAAAACAAGTTTTAAAATGTTTCCAGGGTGCACAGTTTCACCACTGTAATAATTCACTATGCAAGTACATACTTTCTTGGTTGAGGAGGCTGGAATGTGGACATGCTCATCTCTGACTCCCTGTGAAGGGCATGTGATATTTCTACACCTCACTGACCTCCTGTAATATATTCTGGAAAAGCACATGCAGAGGCCCACAGTGCAGTGGCTTTGGCCTTTGAAAATCTTCCAGGGAGATAACTGAAATTGCAATATGTTATCTATCTCTGAAGAGTCCTCTGACTATTTAAACGTTTTAGTTGGATGCATCCAAAATATTTAGGAATATTTTGCTGTAGGATATAGTATGACTTGTGTGAACAAAATAAAATTTTGCCCAACAAGGCCCACTATTGCTTTTAAAATGTAACTTTGTCTCAGATTTACACTACTGCATCGGCGCCAATAGCCTTGTAGGCAAGTGCGCCGAAATGTAGTGACGTTGGGTTATTACTCGGCATCCCAAGTTCGAATCCTGGCTCGGATCTTTCCCGATCCCGTCCCCTCTTTCTCCCACTTTTCTTCCTGTCTGCTCTACACTATTCTATCATAATATTATGAATATATATATATATATATATATATACTACTGATTTAGTTTGGTGTTGGAATAAAAAAATATACATTTTATTTGATACAGTAAATCAGTAATATTGCAAAAAGAAACTGTTTATATGTTAGTATATTAAGAAAAAAAATCTTTATTATTGTCATGCATCAGCATCATTACTCCAGTATTCAGTGTCACATGACCCTTCAGAATTAATTCTAATGTGCTGATTTCAAGAAACATTTATTATCATCATTAATGTTGAAGACTGTTCTGCTGCTTAATATTTTTGTGTGAACCACAATGCATTTTTTTGCAGGAAAATAGAACTGTCAAAATAATCACATTTATTAGAAGTCTTTTGAAACATTGTAAATGTCTTTACTGTCACCTTTGATCAATTTAATGTGACCATGTGGAATAAACGTATCAATGACCCCAAACCATTGAAATGTAGTGTATGTAGATTGATATTATTAAAACTTCACTTATAAAATACTAAACATTTGGGCAATTAAGGAATAAATATATTATAGTTTTTCCTTAATTGTTTAGTATTTCATAAGTTTTAAAACTGTAATTTAATTGCTTCAAACAATTGATTCAGTTTAGCTAAAGTGAGGAGCCTTATGAGAGGGATGAGATGTTGCCTACAACGGTTGTGTGAAATAAACATGATGCAAAGCCAGCAGTGTGATTTTGTTGGCCTCTGAAATCTGTTTCCTTCTCTTTGGCATCCATCCTGGACTAGTGTACAAGTAGGTAATTGTTTGCTGGCAGTTTCCAAGCCATTCTAAGGCACACTTGTTTCTACAAAGACTTCTTCAAAGTTGCACTGGACGAGCTCAAAGCAGAGCTTTGAAAGCAGGTGAAGTGGGCCGGCTTGGTTTTTACAATGGCAACGTTTTTTTCCCTTTAGTGGGATCAGAAAGTTTGCTGTGCATTTTCATTTCCCCTTTAATTCTGTCTTGACTCCACAAAAGCGGCTCTGTTTGTTGGCTGAGAGCTGCTTATCTGCATGACCTGGAACACAAGAAGTCTGCAAGTACACGGATATGATTGTGTTCCGTCATAATTCAGTCACAGTGAAGGCTAAGGCTTTGCCAAAATGGTAAAAGTTTCCAACATCAGCAAGCTACCGGTGTTTATAGGTTGTTCTCTCAATGGGTGAGTGATGAAGAATAAGATGCATTTGTGTGTGTAACATTCTTTTGTTGATCTACTGACCTACTTTTAGCTGCAGACTTCAGCGCATTTCACTGCTTTCTGAGGAATCCAGACAAAGATCTTTTTTATTTGACTGGGTTGCAGTTGTTCATTTTGCCAACTGGATTGTGTATGTTCCCTCTTTAAACCAGTAGTTTTAATCTGGTGGGTCACGACCCAAAAAATGGGTGGAAGGTCTGTTCTAACAAGGTCATGGTTGAGCAGTGAAAAAACAGGGTCAGTGACAATAGTGAAAATGCTAAATAAAAGAAGCAATTTAATTTAAATCACATGTACCATATTTTTATAATTATAATACATTTTTCATGTTTTAAAAAAACCTTAAAGACTTAATAATTGTGTGTGTAATATATATATATATTAATATATATGTATATATATATATATATAATTATTAAGATTATTTTCCCCCAAGTATATTTATTATTATTATTTTTTATTAATATAACTATTTAAGTTAGGAAAGCAAAATATTATATATTATACATAAAATAATATAAGTAAAAATAAATATTTTTCTTACCTGTGAGTGTACACATTATCATTATTTTTCAAAAAAAGTTGTAAAATATATTTTTGGTTCCCCTGCAAAACTTTGATTTGGTTGATGAAAGTTTTTCAGATATTAATATGCTTACAATTTCTTAACTGACGCAAATGTGAATTGCATCTTAATGTATTTTTTATTAATTTAAATGAAAAAAATAAGAAAAAAAAAATGTGCGTCTTTTTATTGACTCAAAACTAAATGCAGATTTTCAAAAATGAACACAAGTGACTAAATTGTGCACAGATGGCAAAACGAATTGGCTTATCAACTTTTAAACAGGTTTGATAACGATTTTCCTTGTTATAGCTCATAATTACTTCCCTTCCTCTTGGAAGTATCTCATTCAGCTATCTCCTATGAGCATCAGTGTGTTTAGAAATGTCCTTCTTGCTGCTCCAAAGTCGTGTGCCTGAACAGAGAAAGTGCATAGCTTGCAGCAAACATGGCTGCATTGTAAATGAAGAGAGCGTTTTTATGGTGTTTTATAGTGGTGAGATTTATTGCCCATGCCTCTGGATCTTTGGTGTGTCGGTACCCTGCACATACTAAAGAGTACAGCAGTCTGACGCAGAGAGCCAGGGAGACGTCCAGCAGCAACTGTTGAGCCTTTTCCAGCCCGTCCATTTGATAAAAGCATTCGATATTCACCTCTCATGTTTCATGAGGAGTTGTGTGGAAGTAGAAGCACGAGTTAAGACTTACTAGGGAGACATGGATTTTTTTAATTAACTTTTTTGACGAAGATTTGTTCACAAAGCTCTAGTTTCCCCCAAAGAAATTTGTCAATTTAGTATTTGTTTGTAATTCACATACAAATCTCTCATATCAAGGTTCTCATTAGCATGTCACCGTAATTTGCGTCATCTACTTTTATCTGCATTTTTCTCAAAGCAAGAATGACTTCCTGTTTCTGAGAGTGCTGTTTATTTTTCCATTTTGAAAAATAAACAAAATGACTTTTTTCCCCCTCTCTATCTGGCTAAGATTGAAATAACTCCCAACCTTACCATGACCTCAGGGAAAAAAATCACCACTTTGCACCATAATTATATCTGGCCCAACAGCCAGTTGAGTTTCTGATTTTGGAGCTTGAAGGCAGGCAGTGGTTTGGGTTACTCCACCCTTGGATGGTTCTTCCAGGACATGGTTAAAACAAAGTAGTGCTTCTCCCCCTGTGATTAAGGGCCCTTGGGTGTGTCACTAATCAGTATGTCAGTAGGGCTGTATTATTATGCCCTTTTCCATCTCTCCATGTCTGTGATTTACCCTGGTTTTATGCTGCTCTTGTAGAGCATCATCAATTTCAGCATGATATGTTATTTCAGGAGCTGCAGGAAAAGTAATAATATCCAGCAGCTTGCTAAAGTCATTTAAGGACACAAGAAGTCACTCATCAGCATTTCAGTTTCTTTGTAATGATTTGATCATCTTTGGTATGACTGGTTTTGTTTATGCCACAATCGAGTTGTGAATTTTGCCCTTGTTGTGACATGTTTCTGTGGGCTGTGCACAACAATCAACAATCTCTTTCTGAAACAATGATTCACTGTTTCCTGTGATTATGATTCCTGTAAATATGTATGATTCATCGAACAGGTGGTACAGTAGCTTTAATGGTTAAGCATCTGAGAGGTTTCTGGGATTCTAGCAGATCAGTGGTTTGATCGTACCAAAGTAAATGAGATAAAAGTATTGCCTTTTTCTTGTGAATATGACTTAAAAATAGTGCAATTTACATCATATTGCTCCATGATTACTTATAGCTCTGTTGGATAGCAAGAAAATAACAAAAAAGCATTTTTTCCCCGCCAACTTGTTGTATTTATTTATTATTATTTATTTTATAATATAACATTTAGGTGGAATATGTACTTTAATGGCATATTTGGGTAATTAACATTAATTTGGATCATATAGAATAATTAACACAATAAGGATGTATATATTATAGGATGTGTATACTATAGCTTGCCATCCAAAAGTGTCTGCTAAATGAATAAATGTAACACATCTGACTAAATGGAACAATGTCTTGTCTGTTTTGGATTAGTTCCTTTTGTGTTGTAATTCCCAGAATTGGTCTGAGGGGATTTTCTAAATTTTAAATGTTATAGCTTCACTGCCAAAAGCAGTCAGGTGACAGCAGCTAACCCTAAACCTAACAGAAATAATGAGAGCATTTATTTGTGTGCATCTTAGTTCATGGATAACTGAAACAGCTTAATGTGTTGTAATCAGATTGGGAAATTATGCAGATTGTGAAGGCAGAAGTGTTGGAGGTTTTCTAATCCCATTTACATTTTATATAATTGACACATTCCTGGCATTCATTTTACAGGAAATACAATTCTCAGAACTATTAACTGAGTATTCAAAACACATGTTAGTACAATACATATGTGTTGATGGTCTACCTAACCAAATTATTCTTCCCAAAGATGTGCAGTAGGGGTTTAAGCTAAATTAGTATATTTCCACATGTTTTTAGTGGAGATAAGCTCAAATACACTTCAAGATAGAAATTGAGAAGAAAAAAAAATTATACCAGAAACACTGGTTCAAGAAAGACACCTTTAATTTCTTTGAACTGCTCCGGTCCTGTTTCGAGTCAGCCTTGGAAGTAAGGATGTACAGAGGCATCCAACAAAATGTTTTTGGCATGGAATATTTGAGTCTTTAGAGCAAAGGTTCATTCCAACAAATTTGCTCATGCAGTGTTTTTATTTATTGTATTTATTTTTGTCATAACTGTTAATGGTCTCTACAGCGCAAGTTGTTGGTGTGCACTTTGAAGCTGTTTGCAGTTTGTCTGTGCTGACTTGGTTTAACCCACATTTGTGAGTGTTTTTCCAGTGGTTAGTGTTGCCTCATAAACGCTTCACTCGGTTCGTCTTTTCTCCCCTTGCTCCAGAGCTCGCTGAGAACTGGACTGACACGAGAGAGACTCTTCTGGAGGGAATGACCTTTAACATTCGGCATCTGGGCATGACTCTGGTGGACCAACCCAAAGGCGAGGAGCTCTCAGCCGCTGCTGTCAAGAGGATTGTTGCCACTGTGAGTTCTGTCATTTGACATGTAGCTTAAATTAGGGCTGGGCAATAAAACAATAACAATAATTATTGCATTATAATTGTCCTTCATAAAATGGTAACACGAGTTCGATAAATGTTCAATATAAAGTTTCTGTACCAAAAGTGGAACGAAACGGCTCATTTGAACCACGCCATACAGACCATTTATCCGTTTGGCTCAAAATTCAAACAGCAGCGCATCGTGAGCTCACTAGAGCAGATGTTTTCTGCAGATTATTCCCTGATAAATTTCAGCAGAATATTCCATGATAAATCTCGGTCACGCAAGCACTAAACCGCACTGAGATCCAGTGTTAAGCGCATGAATTCAGCGAAGAACACAATTGACTGATTTAATGAATAATTTAAACTACAGGTGCATCTCAATGAATTAGAATGTCATGGAAAAGTTTATTTATTTCTGTATTTCAATTCAAATTGTGAAGCTTGTGTATTAAATAAATTCAATGCACACAGACTGAAGTAGTTTAAGTCTTGTTTCTTTTAATTGTGATGATTTTGGCTCACATTTAACAAAAACCAACCAATTCACTATCTCAACAAATTAGAATATGGTGACATGCCAATCAGCTAATCAACTCAAAACACCTGCAAAGGTTTCCTGAGCCTTCAAAATGCTCTCTCAGTTTGGTTCACTAGGCTACACACTCATGGGGAAGACTGCTGATCTGACAGTTGTCCAGAAGACAATCATTGATACGCTTCACAAGGAGGGTAAGTCACAAACATTCATTGCCAAAGTAGCTGGCTGTTCACAGACTGCTGTATCCAAGCTAGGGGTCGACCGATTATCGGCCTGGCCGATTATCGGCGCGATATTAAGCATTTTATCGATATCGGCCATTTTAAAAACAGAATTTCCGCTAAGTTTTTTTTTGTTTTTTTTAATGCAAACAAAACATACTATTTACAGGTGACATTATTTATTGGTGAATAAATAATACAGGTGAAACTATTTAATGTTTAAATGCACTATTTGGCTCGGATGCAGCCTGTTGAGACTCAACACTGTGAGAGTGAGGCGATCTCTCAATCTCTGAGAGCAATCTCTGCCCACCGCTCATCTGATATGTAGAGAGTCACGAGTCCGACCAATCAACGCGGAGGGGAAAACTGAAGGCAGTCTCACACCGAAAGCACTTGCTAACTGGAGCTGCCTCAGTGATCACGTATCAGTTGTCTCTCAAAGGTAAAGCAGCAGCAGACGTTGCTGAAGTTGCAATAAATCACAATCCACTACACTGAAGTTGCAAAACACCTCAATATAACCTATGATGTCCGCGATGCGGAAAATGAGGGCGGAATCGCGGAATGCAGTCATATAATGGAATTTACCGTATAACGCGGAATGTCATGGAATGTGTCGAAGTTGGATGAATTAATCAAAAGTAGGTCAGTACACTTAAAATCGACTCGCGCTATGGACTAGTATCTATAAATATTAAGCTGAAAAAAACACTATTTAAATATGAATCCTGCATGTTCTGCATCTCTGTTAATGAATGACACAGACGTGCGGTTTCATTTACTGCACACATACATACTGAAGCGCGTGCTGCTCGCGGTGTTTTCAGCATCTGCCGTCTCACTAAATGAGGACATAAATACATGAACAACATCCCCAGAACTGCTCGGAGAGTCACTTCATGAGCATTTGACCGTTTCATTTGAGTAAAACGATCGTCATATCATATATACATAGGCTACAGAAACTTAAAAGGTCCTCATGGCAACCTGTCAAAATATAAGTTCGGTTTAGCCGAATATATTACTGTGGTGCAGTAGAATATACGTAATACAACTACTACAATTATTACAACTTTTGTTGAGAATAATCACACAATACGCTAAATACGTTTACTTTAAGTTTTACAAAATGTTTACAGAATGCTTCTGGGTGATCTCTGTACTTATGTTATTATTAATATTACTGTTTATTTAATGTTGTTGTTATTAACAGTTTTCAGAATTAAAGACATGTTTAAAAGCATTTAAAGAACGTTTTTTTGTCAGAGCTCTTGTTATTATTAATTTTGGCATTCATTTTAATTTTTACACCAGACACGTATATCGGTTCAAAATATCGGTTATCGGTCTACTTGATCTGTAATAATCGGTATCGGTATCGGCCCTGAAAAACACATATCGGTCGACCCCTAATCCAAGCATGTTAACAGAAAGTTGAGTGGAAGGAAAAAGTGTGGAAGAAAAAGATGCACAACCAACCTAGAGAACCACAGCCTTATGAGGATTGTCAAGCAAAATCGATTCAAGAATTTGGGTGAACTTCACAAGGAATGGACTGAGGCTGGGGTCAAGGCATCAAGAGCCACCACATACAGACGTGTCAAGGAATTTGGCTACAGTTATCATCAGAGGCATCTTACCTGGGCTAAGGAGAAGAACTGGACTGTTGCCCAGTGGTCCAAAGTCCTCTTTTCAGATGAGAGAAAGTTTTGTTTTTCATTTGGAAACCAAGGTCCTAGAGTCTGAGGAAGGGTGGAGAAGCTCATAGCCCAAGTTGCTTGAAGTCCAGTGTTAAGTTTCCACAGTCTGTGATGATTTGGGGTTGCAATGTCATCTGCTGGTGTTGGTCCATTGTGTTTTTTGAAAAACCAACGTCACTGCACCCGTTTACCAAGAAATTTTGGCGCAGTTCATGCTTCCTTCTGCTGACCAGCTTTTTAAAGATGCTGATTTCATTTCCAGCAGGATTTGGCACTGCCTACACTGCCAAAAGCCCCAAAAGTTGATTAAATGACCATGGTGTTGGTGTGCTTGACTGGCCAGCAAACTCACCAGACTGAACCCATAGAGAGTCTATGGATATTGTCAAGAGGAAAATGCAGATGAGCTGAAGGCCACTGTCAAAGAAACCTGGCCTTCCATAGCACCTCAGCAGTGCCACAAATGATCACCTCCAGCCATGCCGAATTGAGGCAGTAATTAAAGCAAAGGAGCCCCTACCGAGTATTGAGTACATATACAGTAAATTAACATACTTTCCCAGAAGGCCAACAATTCACTAAAAAACATTTTTTTTTATTGGTCTTATGAAGTATTCTAATTTGTTGAGATTGAATTGGTGGGTTTTTGTTAAATGTGAGTCAAAATTATCACAATTAAAAGAAACAAAGACTTAAACTACTTCAGTCTGTGTGCATTTAATTTATTTAATACACAAGTTTCTCAATTTGAGTTGAATTACTGAAATGAACTTTTCCACGACATTCCAATTTATTGAGATGCACCTGTAGTTTTAGATAGTGTGCACAACGATACAGTCAGAAAGCTTTTCAATCTAGAAATCGCCATCATTTACCATGGATTTACTGTAGTAACACTAACTGCACCGTGGTATTGAATCAAAAATGAGGGATTCATATTCATATTGAATTGTATTGTATTAAGGGAATAATGTAATATAATTATATTTTTTTGTGATTTAAGCTATAGTGTTTGCGCATTTTTATTTAATGTATTTACACTACTGTTTTTCATACAAATACCTAGAAACCATGTATTTAAATTATTTACCGTGATTAGGTGATATGTTTGGTATTAAGTGTGGTTATCATGGTATAAATGTATGCTGCTATGGAAGACAAGGGGTACATTTTTATAAAACTCAAACAGTACAATGAAATGTCACAATATAAAAACTAGGGGTGTCGAAATTAATCGTTTCTACAGTGCATCGCGATGCAGACAAGGACGATTTGGTATCGGTTCAGTAATAGACCATAACCGATTATAATGTACTGAAGCATTTCTGACGTCATTTGTTGCATACATGCTTTGTTGCAGTTTGTCAAACATACAATGGCGGAGGGTAGTACTGGGCGGTATACTGGTTCATACCGGTGTTTATTTTTATTATGATATGAATTTTTAAATACCGCAATGTTTTTTTTGTGTGTGTGTGTTTACTCAAATGCAGGCAGTGCACTGCCAAAACCACTCCACTCTTTAGTGTAACGTTAGATGCATGTTGATTTTATCAGACAATCAGGGCTGCATTAATGCACGGGTTTCAAGGGGCTGAAGCCCAGGGGCCTACACTAGAAAGGGGGCCCACTGGCTGCAAGGAGATTATATTTTTTGAATAATTATTTGTATGGGAGTTTGCAGCAGTGACAACAGCATTCTGTAAACAAACACGCACACTCAATTTCAGTGACGCCCTGGCTGTAGTTGCCTATATAGTGAATGGTAAAAAATAAAAACGCAGCTAACAAATCACCAAACAGTCCACATTTATGCCAACATGCCGTGTTGTTTCGTTCTACTGATGATGAATAATGATTATTTCGTGTGATTTATGGTGTTTAAATCATACCTGTAAACTCACATTTCAGCCAGGAAAGTTTTGATGGCGTTTTATTTTCATTTTACCTCCGTATAAAGCATGTAATAACGTAGTGTTATGTAACGGCTATATTCTGCTGTTCCTAAGCGCTACCTTGTGGCAAAGAATGAATTTGCATATTCAGTATATTCACATTTTACGCAGAACAGTGAGTGCGTTTACCTGCACCCTCTTAATGCGATTATAATGAGATTTTGACAATATTGTGATTTAATCTTTACCTCATGTAAACGCAATACTTTGATTTAAATAATGTGATTAAGCTCATAATCGCAGCAAGCATAATCGTATTGACATAACATACGCCGATTTTAATCTAAATATACATGCATGTAAGCAACTTAATCGCAGTATTGCCGCTCTGACCAAAGTGCGCATGCGCCCGTGATGTACATGAATGATAGGACGCGCACCTGTAGTAATACGCAGATTAGAAACGATGGAGGCGAAGAAAGCATCGCATTTCTGGGGAAAACGCAACTCGCTGCCACCAGTCTCTGTTCCTTACCCACATCCAGAAACGGCGAGAACGCGACAGCAGCGTATAGGCATCCATAATTTGTATAGGAGTCCATAATTTACATAATCCATAATGTAGCAATAGTGGCAATAGTGGTGCCCTAATGCTAGTATTTCCTGTCACTGTTTAAGTTCAGAGATGAAGACTGCTCTCTAGCGGTCGGGATATGAACTCAAAATGAAACAACTGCCATGAATCCTGTATTATTTCTTTATTTTTAAATATCGATATTCCGTTTTTGAGAATCGATACAGTATCGCCAAACAAAATATTGCGATACTCACGTACCTATTTAAGGAAAAATTACTGGAAAAGTATAAAGCATTCAAATATGTGAAGTGTTTGTCATGTTCTTTCTTACCACAAATAAGTGAGTAGTTTAAACCTCAATTAACGGTCTAGTTTCTACAACTTTGACTTGGGAGCAAAAAGCAGCATTTAATCTTGAAAGAAGTAAAACTTGTGAAAATTATCGTTAATTAGGGTTGGGCCGATATACGATGCAATCGTCCATCGCCGATGGCTGAGAGACATCACAATGTTTTTTTTTATACTTTCTCTTGCAATTATATCTCTGAGTAATTATACTGTGTATAAATTGTGGGCATCAGGGAACCGCTACTAATATGCAGGGCACTGAAACCACTTTTGAATGAGCACTCTTATTTACTTCGATCGATACGATTTTTAGCCCAGATTCGTGATCACGATACCGAACTCTATACTACGGAGCAGCAGATCTTTACCATACATTTTACAAGATTAGATGTTTGTCAGTGGTACTCAGTATCTTATGAATCATTCGCCATTATCCTGTCAGTAAACATCTCACAGGCCTTTTTTTGTTTACTCTGTGGAAATTAAATACTAAAAGTGAACTTTCAGCCCTTGTACTGGGGCAGTAACCTCAGGCTGCACCTAGCTAAAAGCGGCATATGTCCCTTACAAGTATGCATGCTTTAAGCGGTTCTCAATTACAAAGGGCCTGTCTTTGCGTACCCATGAAAAATAAACATGGTGTTCTGCACATAAGTTAAAATGTACGTTTCTCTTATCACTTCAGCCATAATGACGTTTGTACAGTTTTTCAACTGTAAGTGCCCTGAGAAGTGGACTGAAATCACATCACAGGATTTTTTTAAAGGGCCGCCAGAATGATTCCTAAAGTTCGAGTGAACGTAAGCATATGTTCTGACATTCATTAAAGGGCATTACAGAAGTGAGCGAGACATGAATTTAACAAATTGTATTTATACACAATTACTATTTAAAGAGGTATATAGGCTATGTCACACAAAGTTTCGCGCTTCTCTAGTAAGTTTCTTATGTAATATTGTGTGAAGACGCAGCGCAATCCGTGAATGAATGTTCCGAACAAAAATGAGTAAACTTCAACAGATTTCCCCTGCTCAGGGAGTAGGGAGCATTTATTTTGGGACTATTTTAACTGTGTAGGGACCATGTAAAAATAACTTGAGGAGGCATGAGATCTGTTCAAGCTGATTGCATTTATCTACAACAGACCATGTCATAATCCTTCGGAAATAAACACAGTTAATGCACGGAGCTCAGGAAAACTTCTAATGATTGCTGCTTCATATTGTGTGTTAACAAAGAGAGACATGCAGAATTTAATTTTATATGCAGAGCGGGGGTACGTGAGGACTGGGATATGAGAACCGCTGCTTTATGTGGCAATGGTTTCTCCGTAGAACACGTTATTTGTTTTCCGTGCCTTTCTGCATGCGGATTCAAGCTTCGGGAACACGCCCTATTTGACAAACAAACCTGTGACTGAGCATGCCCCCGACGCTGTCGTTGTCCATCACGATGTTTCACTGTCTTTAGACATTTGCGTGTGTTCCCATGAATTTGGTAGACAATCGCTCTATCCAACCCAATTTTCGTGAATATACCATGGTAATAATATTTTTCCATTTAGAAGCCGGATTTTTGCCCAACCCTACCTCTGATTTGAAGACATAAGAATATACAAAGATTATATTAGCGAGACCCCTAAAACCACCCTATTATTAACGATATTTTTATGTGAGGATCGATCCTTTCAATAAATCATCAGAGCACCGAAAGTAGACTTTAATCGATTCGCCATAACCCTTAAAGTAAACAGGCCAGCCATATCCTAGAATAAAGACTTATCAATGGAGTGGGAAGTGCGGGAACTCCTTTTCTGCATGACAAGCAGTTCATTATTCAGACTATTTTCAGGAAAATCAATAGACAACGTACTATAAAGCAGCAATATTAAACGTGATATTTCATTCACATTTGTTTCAAAAATTGCCGCGGTTTTGTTTGACCATTTGCTAGGCCAAAGCCAGTGGGAAAGAAACTGTCTACTTGCTTACCGTCCTGAAAAAAAGTGGCCTTGAAAGTGTCTCCTCAGGGAATCGTCCTGCGTGACAGTGTGTCCAACCAGCTGATCGAGAACATTTCCATTTACAGGTGAACTCCACACACCTCCGGCATGACTTCTCTTACGTTCACCTGCCTGTTAAACATTCACACGCTGTGCTACTCAAACATATTAGACTATGAAAGTAATGGTCTCTGTAGGCTTCCTCTTCTGAGAAGTGAGTGTGTCTGACCTACAGAGGAGATGATTTATCCTTACATCCAGTGTTTTACCATACACGTGCGCACACACACACACACACACACACACCTCTGAGTTTCTCACTAGGGACATGTGAAATACAGCATGCTCCAGGAGACTAGCAGTAGTTCCCATAAATCTCATCTTCACAGTTGGATGTGCTTCAGCTGAGCTTACTATCCACACACACACACTCACGTCCTATATTGGTTTAAAGAAAAACAGCAGCCAATGTGTTCATTGTGTAAGAACAGCTGTGTCTGCTCCATATCTCTGCAAAACATCATTTTAATTTACTCAAAACTGACTGCAAGTCCTTAACTCTGGTCTATTTTGTGACCCTTTCCCCCAGGATATCATACTGCACAGCTGACAAGATGCATGATAAAGTGTTTGCTTTCATTGCCCAGAACCAGCAGAATGAGACGCTGGAGTGCCACGCGTTCCTCTGTGCCAAACGGAAAGTGGTGAGTGTTTGATGCTTTACTTATGAAAGCTGTGAATCTTCAGTCACCACAAAGACTTCTGACTTGAACAAAAGCAGTCAAACAAAGCATGAAGAAGGGGGACAGTTTTTTTTCCAGAATAGCTGAATAGCTCACTTTGTGTCCGTTGAAGGACAGGCTGTTCTTCAAAGCATTCACTTCTCCATCCCAAAACATGCCTGTTTACGGCTAGATGCTGAGGGTTAGATACAAAAGCTTTCCTAGTGAGCCACCTACCTAGGCTATATTTGAAGGCACCATACATATGAAACAAAGGCACAGGAATAGTGATTCAGAGATTTATTGTTTTGACAAGTTACAATACAATAGCAAGTTATCCAGAGAATGTATCCAGAATGCGATGGGTGAAACCAGAGCCGATCCTAGACTTCTGGGGACCCACGCAGAAGGGGGGTGGGGCGGCGTGTGTGGTTGGATTTTCCATGGATGCAAGCATTGGGGGGGACACGTCCCCCCAAAGTATATGGGTTTCACTTCGTCTTCAATCATCTTGAAATGATCATTCGAGCATTGGGGGCATGTTTTCATAACCTCTGGCCAAACTCCAATTTTTTAAGAACCCTAAACTTTTTAAAACATATTTTGGATTAGGGGGCCCCCTGGTGTTTCGGGGGCCTATGCAAGCTTGCGTTATTCTGAGTAATTATTGTGTATAATAGGGCATCAGGACGGCTCTAATATGCAGGGCACTGAAACAAGTCTGTGACTATAAACAATTTAAGAAAATGTATGTTTTATAAATCTGTTTTGTTCAATACTAGAATTTTGGTACAAAAAGCAGGTCAGTGTAATTATTGACTGTTTGTAAATGTAATAGTTTACGAAGTATTTGTGTATGCAATGTATTTTTGCTTTTTAAAATGCTGTGTAGCTAGCTTAGCAACATGCTAACGTAAAACTATTCAAACCAATTGTGAGGATGTTTGCTTTTGCGGTTATTTCAGATGTGATTTTTATAGACGTAAGGCAGCTCTCTAGGTTTCACATATAATTTTTAATGTAATATAAAATATATTACCTTTTTTAAATTTACATACTTAGCTCCAATAGTTACAATAATGTTTTTTTATGCTCACTAGGTTTTAGAACAGAGCTTTTGTTTTATAGATGATATATTATATAATCTATCAATATATAAAAATACTATTTCATATTTTTTATATAATTTATAATATAAATAAAATCTCTTATGAACTATTTATTTATGTCTGTCTGCCTCTCTGTCTGTCTCCAATAGTTACCATAAAGTGTTTTTTTGTGTTATAATATTATTTGTATTATTATTATTACAGCTTTTTGTGAAATTCAGACTACTTCTGTGCATTTTGGTTTGATTTGTTTAGCTATGGTGGTCTAAAAAGTTTGCAAACCACTGAAGACTGCTGTTGAAACTGTATAATGTGCAGACACTACAATCCTCCTCCTTCCTGTCTGACTGACTTGCTCTTGTCCTGTTGTGTTCTCTCAGGCCCAGGCAGTCACACTCACAGTGGCGCAGGCCTTCAGAGTGGCCTTCGAGTTCTGGGAGGTTGCCAAAGAAGGTATAGAGTGTCATATCTCTCCACAGAACAATGTGGAGGTCGTATATAGAGGATCATTCATACTCCACAAGTGGAAAATTATTTGTCACTTTGTTTTGAAGAATATGCTCTCCTGATAGGGTCTTTGAGGGCATTGAGGCTGTCGTGATTGATTATGGCTGTCGGGCCATTGCTCTTTTGCCTTTTCATTTATAGAAAAGATGGACACCCAAAATTATTTTATATTTCGATTTGGTGAACAGAAGCCAGTTAATGCATCACAAATTAATTCCTTGTATATCTTTATCTTTACAAACACATTTTCAAAAATGATGTGACCAGAATAGAACATAATATTAATACTTAAAGGAATGAAAAATTTACTAAATTAAAAGTTGCTCACCAAGTGAATGGGTGCCATCAGAATGAGTCCAAACAGCTGATAAAAGCATCTCAGTAATCCACAAGTAACCCGCGCCAGTCCAGTCCATCAGTTAACATCTTAGTGAAGTGAAAAGCTGTATGTGTTTGTAAGAAATAAATAGATTATTGCAATGTTTTTAACTTTAAACTGTTGCTTCTGGCTAAATATGAGTTATCTCATCTGAATCAGTCGAGAAATATGCACAGATCAAGTGAAAACAAGTTGGACTCGTATTTTGGCCAGGTGAAATGGTTTAAAGTTAAAATCCCTGAATTATGGATTTCTTACAAACACACAGCTTTTCATATTACAAAACATTAATTGATTGACTGGAGTTGTGTGGATTACTTGTAGATTGTCGTGATGTTTTCACTTTGGGATTAACTTTTTGTTTAGTGTTCAGTATATACGTATATATTTATGTTTTATTTTATGGTACAGCATGAATTTAATTCATGTGTTGCTCTACTTTCAGAGAGAGAGAATTGTGTGAAACGGGATTCAGCTGGAGAGACATCCAACAGTTCACAGTCGGAGGGATCGGTCAGCCTTAACAGCCTTAAAGTAGGAGGTACAAACTCCTTTAACTCATGGTGCCTTCTATTCTTGTGTGTGTGTGATCTATCGCTTTAGCACATTGATATTAATGGGCTGTGTATCTATTCTAGCAGTAGCTACAGAGAACTTGTTGGACATTGATGATTACTCATCTGCTGTGGAAAATGTAGACAATCCTACCGAACCCAACAACAACAGCACCACCCTATGGGTAAGATCTTGTCCTTGTATGCCGGCTTTTCTCTTAAATGAGACTCTCAGGGAGGATTCGACATGAGTGACTGCTGACCATTAACTTTGCTCGTCTTGTTACAATTCAACTACCATTTTGCTCCTCTTTTCAGGAGATGGATGATTGTCTGGAAGAGGCTTTTTCAAGGTATGAGGCACCCAAAGCTGTTCTTATCTCTTCTCACAAGCTTCTGTCTTGTCTAAATCTCCTTTCTATCTCTCTTCAATGAGGGGCAGGAAGGGCAAATTCTTGAGAAGTGAGCTGCATGCAGAAAACATGCTGATAACCTCTCGCAAATCAAGACTATCTCAGACTACAATCTTTCTCTGTTTGGTCTCAAAGATTGTTGGAACCATTTGAAATTTTCTTTTAGTTTGTTCCGCATACTTCTTGGCCTTAGATTAATCATCCGGAGCAATTGAGCAAAGGCACTTTTCCCATACCAAGGTCTCATGAGACAGAATTTCTGATTTTATTTGTGTATTCTCCACAAAACCAAGCTAGAGCTTTACTTAACGGTAGTTTGGCAGGTTATAATTCACCCTGCAAATGTAGAGTTAGCCTTCAATGATTTATTTTTGATGGTATGAAGATGACAAACCTGACCTGAATATTTGTGCTTTGAGAACAAATGCTTTCAATTTTATTTGATTAAATCCACCAAACAAGCTGAACATGGAATGCGTGGAAATGTTTCCTAAACAAGCTTCTTATTATTTTTTCTTTCCTGTCAACTGCTGTTTTTGTCTGCTTTTTGTCAGACTTATAATGGTAGCAATGAATAATTAATACTGTAAATAAGAAAATAAAATGAGTATTATAATAATAATAAATATTAAATATAATTAAATTAATATATATATTAAAACCTGGGCCAAAGAAATCTAACCTTTTTATTTACTGGATGCAGTTTGTTACTTATTTGGACATTTATTACTTGATATATCTTTATATAAGTCTTGCATCAGAGGAACCATGTGTTGACTGAAGGATATTTATCAGATTAATTGAAGATGGGTGCAGCCTTATTGAGCAGCAACATCTTCATCTTGGCTGAAGCAGCTAATACCGCATTTAACCTTTCATGCCTACAGGAAGATTAATATCAAAAACTGGCTGTTTCATCCATTATCACCTGTTTTAAAATAGAACTGTTCTTAAAGGGGTACAGAGAAGCATCCTGCGGCCCTTGATTGTTGTGCTCTCTCTTTGTTCCTAGCTGCAGTTTGGATAGCTATGAGTACTCTCCAGGTAACAAGTACAGGTCCAGTCCTGTACCAATCCAACCCGAGCTCAAATTCCACCCGCTCCATTCCCAAATCTGTGTCCTGTTTATATACCATCTCTCAATCTGTAACATCATTCCCCTCCCCTGTTGTCTTCCAGAACCCTGCCAACTTTCACTGATCAACTCAACCAAATTAGCATCCTGGGCTGGTATGGACCCAACACCGATCTAATTGTGAATTTAATGGCAGGGTTCTGCAATGATCCATATTTAAATACAATGTGGTTTGTTTACAATATTCCATCATTCTCAGTCTAGCCAGTTTTTATCTTATTTGTGTGTTTTCATCCTGTTTTAGTTTTTTATCCCTGAAGATAACACTTGGTTAAAAGTGTAATGCAATTACATTGATGTACTGCATGTCTTCTAACCTTACAAATAAAACCATACCAGTTGTTAGCATAGTAAATAACAACCAACCAAATGTGTCCTTTCAAGGAATAGTTCACCCAAAAAATGAACATTTGTTGAAAATGTACTCGCCCTCAGGCCATCCAAGATGTAGAGGAGTTTGTTTCTTCATCAAAACAGATATGTAGCATGTAGCATTACATCACTTGCTTATCAATGGATCTTCTGCAGTGAATGGGTGCCGTCAGAATGAGTGTCCAAACAGCTAAATTATAATCCAGTTAATCCACACAACTCCAGTCCAACTATTAACGTCTTGTAAAGTGAACAGCTGTGTTTTAAATAAATCCATCAAGATGTTTGTAACTTTATACGAGTTCTCTATCCATAATATTGCTCTGTCCATAATAGAAAACATATACATACAATAATTGATTGACTGGAGTCGTGTGGATTACTGTGATGTTTTTATCAGTTGTTTGGACTCTCATTCTGACGGCACCCATTCACTGCTGAGGATCCATTGGTGAGCAAGTGATGTAATGCTACATTTCTCCAAATCTGTTCTGATGAAGAATCAAACTCATTTTAGAAAGCCTGAAGGTGAGTACATTTTCTGGAAATTTACATTTTTGGGGTGAAATATTCCTTTAATGAAACCTTTAGATCCATATGGGCAATTCCATCTTTAGAAATGTGATGAAATCCATGGATTTATACTTCATTTATTATTTTCCGTGGTTTGGTTAACATTTTAATGGAATTACCCATATGTTAATAAAGCCTGTGCATCTGCATCTGCAAAGTTTGATCTTTTTCAGTTGACATTCTTCTGTCTCTTTCCCCGTAGACTCGCTGAGTCTCGTACTAACCCCCAGGTCCTGGACATTGGGGTGACGCCTCAGGACTGGAACTCTGAGACCGATTGGGACAAGACCCATGGAAAAGCACCAAAGGCCAATGAGGTCTTCAGCCTCTGAGCACAGATAGGTTTGTGGGAGGAAGTGCTGTTAGTGGAGAGGGCCGTGCACTGGTCCTTCTCGTCCCGATCATCTGGTCTGTTACACCAAAGCGATAGCAGATGAGTCTATTTTTGCAACAAAAAAAACTATACTATACCTGAGTTTACATGCTTTATTTTTATCAATCAAATTGTATACAAAATAATGTATGTAGATACCAGAGTCAGTATTGTTTCATGTATGTTTATCATGAAATGTAACATTGTGTATATTCAGGAGCACTGTAGAGTAACTATGAGGTCTAACCCTGTAGTTTGCTACTTTAAGATTAATTTATCACCACAATGCTCTTCGTTAATGATAACATGGAAACTAGCATTAAATTGTACAGCTTATCTTTAGCTTCTTATGAGGCCTGTGAAACATATTTCGGTATTTATACGTGTTATTTTTTATTTAATCCAGACTGTATGATTGTTATAACACCCAAAGTGGCCATTTAATATTTCTCTAAAAAAATCTAATAAAGGTGTTGATATCTAAGAATTCGTCACATTATTATACATTTTTAATGTGTGTCTTATGTGTATTTCATTATACAGTATTCCATGATATTATTATTATTATTCCTTGATATTTCATTATCTGTTATTTTATTTTAAAATAAAAACATATTGTATTCATCTATCTTTTGAACTATTTGTCCCATGTAGGGTTGTTGGGATTCTGGAGAATATAACTCTGGCAGATATTATTACATTACTTTAATATTTAGCTTTTAATAACTTAATTATTCATGCATATTTGTCCTTTTCAAAATTAATTTCTCACATTGCTACAACATCCATTTAATTCAATCAAAAACTTGCAAAAAATGTAATTAAATGTAATATAAAATATGTTTAATCTAAAATGTTTGTTAATATGTTATGTTAATGATAAAATTTGTTTATATCCTATAACTATATTCTTTGTCCTATAACTGGACAAATTGTTTTGATTATTATTTTTGAACCATTTTAGTCACCAGGAGAGGGCAGCATTGCCTTCTACATTTATCTGGCTCTTCATCTCCATTTTAGTTTTTTGTGTGAAAGCGTTTTTGTGCATGAGGTGGATTTCTTTCACTTTTTCTATATTCGTCCCAGATGGCACAAAATGGACTTGACTCATGTAGAGCAGCTGCAGCAGAGTCTATTTGAAAAACCACAGGAGAGATTGTTCTTTAGTTTATTCAAGCACACATTCAGCAGGAGAAATCCCTGTACTCCTCACGTATGACAGTTATTGTGGCCATGGATGGTGATATATTGGCAAGAGAACCTTATACTTTGCCTGAAAACCTCAGACCTGTAAATCAAATACCAAGCAGTACTTCTTGAGAGCTTGCTGAATATCAATGCAATACAGATTGTATGTGTTTTCCTGTAACCCAAAGACTGGTTTCCTTGAAGGATAGTTCAACCAAAAATGAAAGTTCTGTCGTTAATTACTCGCTCTCATGTCATTCCAAACCCGTAAGACCTTTGTTCATCTTCCGAACCAATTAGGATATTTTGGATGAAATCAGAGAGATTTTTTTTACCCAAAGACAGCAACACAACTGACACATTCAAGGCACAGAAATGGAGTAAGGACATTGTTAAAACAGTCCATGTGACATAAGTGGTTCAACTGTAATGTATGAAGCTATGAGAATACCTTTGGTGCGTAAAGAAAACAAAAATAATGACTTTATTCAACAATTTCTTCTCTTCAGTGTCAGTCTTCGCACATTCGTGGACTATTTTAATGATTTCCTAACTACCTTTCTGGACCTTGAACATGTCAGTTGCGTTTCTGTCTATGGGAGGGTCAGAAAGTTCTCGGATTTCATCAAAAATATCTTGAGTTGTGTTCTGAAGATGAACAAAGGTTTTCTGGGATTGGAACGACATGAGGGTGAATAATTCATAACAGAATTTTAATTTTTGGTTGAACTATCCCTTTAAGTACATGTGATTTTGTTTGTCAACATGGACTAACTTGACCTTTGTGTTCCTATAAAAATGGGCAAGTTTTTCCTGTACCTTTTGCCTCCGCTTATAGAATGCAACCCAAGCGGTTGACTTGCATGTGGTTGTGTGTACATGTGTGCATGTGGGTTGAAGCATGTGACGCAAAGTGCTCAAGAGAATCCTTGACGCACACATACGCGCACACACTCAAACAAAAACGTGTCTAAAAACGTGTGGGAGGCTCAGAGCTTCAGAAATGCAGCTCTCTTGTTGTTCTCCCCTCACGCAATCCAAAACCTCTCGCCTCTCGACTTTCCCTCAAACTTCATTTGCATTTGTTCTATAACGTACCCCTCTAATTTGTGTGAAATGTTCAAGTCATGTTTCCTTTTCTGTCTCTCATCTATATATAGGTGAATTGTGGATGAAATGCCATCGATTTCACCAAGGTCTCTAGTTCAGAACGGATGAAGCTTAAGTTTTACAGCCAGTAGAAATAGATTAAACCTAAAGGGCAGAAAGTCCGGAGCGTACAGGCATCTGTATTCACTGGGCCGCTGTCTGTGAATGGCTGATTGGATTTTGCTTACACGTTTTAAACACCAAGGTTGAACAAGATAGATGGGTCTGATCACAGAGAGTCGGTCGAGAATCTGCGGCCCATTACTTTTTACTTTATTTTTTACCTTAGAAGCCATCTTCTATAATTCACTGCTCAACTGCTGAGTAATTTTGATAGAACTGCCATCCTTTGTGTACGTTTGACCCAGATGAATAGCTCCGATCTGAAAAGTTCCTGCTGAAGGTCTTTAATTGTATGCCGAATTAATTTGAATTTTGAATTTATTGACATTTGCACAGGTATATTGTAGTACAGGTACATGTACTACAATATTACCATTCATATTTCTTACCATTCAGATGTTGTTAAGATATTTCTTACCATTCAGCTAGTTTTAAGAAGTGCTGTATTATAATGGAGTGCATAGCCGATTTGTTTAAATTACCATAAAACATTTTTAAACAGTCAGTGAAGTGTTATTAGTCAGTGATGGCTTGAATACAGCCTGTCAACTTCTTTTTTTACTGAAGAAACAGTTTGAAGTTCATAATTAAACCGTCATGATTTGATGAGACAGACAGTGTTGTATTGTAACCATAAACACAATGCACAATGTGGTTCTAAAAAGTATTTGGATGCTTAATTTATGAATATCACTGCATTAGATACAAAATATCAAACCAAGTCACATACACTCTTCATACGCTCGCTAAAAATGACAGTTATTCGGACCAGTTGATTAAAGTATACGAAAATGATAAAAGTGATTTTGTGTCATCTAATGCGGAGATATCGTACATTATAGTAATTACAGTCCATTGTTCTGGAAGAGTGTTCACTTATAGTCCATTTCTGATGAAGTGGCCATGTAAGTGCTGGTTTAAGGCCAGCTGATTGAAGATTTGCTTGCTGTTTTAGGTCCGTGCTGTGCTCTCATTGGAAATCTTACATTTACCTTGTATGAGTCTTGTATATCTATTTTTATCTTTGTTAAACTTAAACATTTGGTTTTCTGAGATGTATCCCATGCTGTTGCAAATTCTGCTGATTTGTCAAATCCCATCTGCTGACTTGTCAATTAGACTGTGTTCTTTAGCTGATTAACATTGATTTGGTTTTACTAAATCTACAAAAAAAAGGTTTGTGGTGGTCTTGAAAGCATGGAAGAGTGCCGCAAAGCTCAAACCAATAATGCTTTGCCTCATATGGCATAGCAAATCATGTTAATACCTTTATGAATGTTGATTATAGCTGAATAATTAGTTTGCAGCTTGTTGCAAATGTTCTCTCTGTGAAGAGAGAGAGAGATTTGAGAGATTTTTTTTGTCTTAATGTTATTTTTGTTTTGTTTTGGGGGTTTTTGTCTCAAAATATAAATTTGTATTTTTTTTTTTTTTTTTTTTTTTTAGACATTTTTTAATTATGTAATTTTGACGGAAGACATTTATTTAACCCTCAGGTTGTTGTGTTCGGACTCCTGTCACACTTGTGGTGTTCCCGGTCAAAAATGACGGACTCCAAACAACTGCTTATAAATCTGTCATTATGCTATATTCACAAAAAATTTGGATTCAATCTTTTTCAACTTGTTTTCTTTCATTTAGGACTGGTTTTGTGTTTCTATTTGCATCTGATTAATCGTAACATTTATCCGAAAGTAGGCACCTCATTTTTTGCTGCTTAAAAGCATTTTTTATGTCATTATGCTATAATATGCCCTAAATATTGGATTCAATCTTTTTGTCAACTTGTTTTCTTTCATTTAGGACTGGTTTTGTGTTTCTATTTGCATCTGATTAATCTTTAGCCTCATTTATCCGAAAGTAGGCACCTCATTTTTTGAGTGAAAAAAGCATTTTTTATGAATAATTTTCACAATATGAGATAAACAAAATTATGAAACTTGGCACTGTTTCTCACACTAGTGTACTTTAATGTTTAATCAGGAAGTTTTCTTTTAAATGCTTTAATTTTGTACAAAATAAAAGCATTTAAAACCAATAAAACAGTAGGCGAGAAATCCCCGGATGTCCTGCTTCAGCCCAGATTCTGAAGTGTTCATCGACGGACACTTTTCAATCCCAGAAGGCAATGGGAGAGGATACGTCATCCCGTACAGCGCGGAACAGCGACGCGGGTGTTTACAAATGGGAGTATTACAAACCAAAACACGGTTCCTTGAGTTAAAATCGTATTTTTTGAACTACTATAGAGCAAACTGTTGAATTGTTTAATGTGTAAACGCTAAACAGTACAGTATATTTGTGATTTTGCGGGGAAAATCCCGTAGCACACGTAACGTTATGTCACCAGAGTGGATTTAGAAACCATATACATCTTAAGGACGATTACTAAATGTCTATTTTTGATTTGTGACAGGAAAATGTTCTTAAAGAATTGCATGAGTCCATCTAACAGACATTATATAGATATCTGAGTGAGTGATGTATTTGTGTTATTATGTAGAGTGCACTGTTGTCAACACTGCTTTACATGAATGCAAGTAAATACTGTTTAAACACATCTACATGAAGTTACTAAACGAAGTTATCTCTTTTATTTGTCTATTAGTCTGTTGATAAACTGAGGAGCATTTGTGTTGGATAAAAAGTGAGTTAGCACATCAGCAGCTACCTCAACATTTAAATGTAGTACTGAGCAGATAAATCACTGAATCTTGTCTGGATGTTACAGGGACAGATGAGACACATCCGGTGCAGAGTGACTGATTGCAGTCAAAGGCTCAGTGAGTATACTACTGAAATGATTAAAACATCTTTTAAATCTTAAGATGTAATTTATTTTCATTTCAAACAGAGCTATACAGCACTTTTCTAATTTTGATTTCTGTGCCTTTACTGCAGATCTTCTGTGGTAGAGCAGGACCTGCAAGGAAAGGTGATGGAAGCAATTGTGAGAAAAAAATGGGGAAAACTTAACAAAAATATAAAGTAAGATCAGTTTGTTACTTCTAATACAGAAATCAAATGAGATTGTGTTGTTAAAATGACTGCTTTTGTATTATATTTGTGCATCTTTGCAGGATCTGAAATGTCTGCAGACTGCTGTGATGATGAAGTCCACAGCAGCATCCTGGAAATGATCCAGTGCCATGAATGAGACCCTCCGTTACTCCACCTGCCCTTACTGCCACATCTGGAACTGGATGTTGCTGTGGTTTCTTCATCCTCAGTGACCCCAAAGCCAGCATCTAGAGAAAGGCCAAAATACATTGAGGATGTGATTTTTGTCATGTTTGTCCTGCTGGTTTCTGTTCATACAATATCAGTCAATGGAGCTCAGTTTTCAGAAGCTTCAAAATTTTAAGCTTCAAAATTTAAATTTTACTCTGTTTAAATGTTTTACAGGCAGTGGTGCTCATGGAAAGCAGGCACACAAATGTTTGGAGCAGACACAGCGATAGCCAGATTATCCCACACATGTTCTCTCGTCCCGCTCTTGCTTCAAGGTTGTGTGGTTCAGAGGGGCGTCATCATGGTCTTCCTCATCTTCTCTGTTCACTCAGGCAAGGACAGCCTCATTGTCTCTTTCTCATCCATGATCAGATTCCAGTTTCACAGCAGCAATGAGGGACGTGATGTTCATTGTGATTGTTACTTTTATTCATTATTTTACTCATTTATTCATGTTCCCTGTTGTTGTCAGTAAATAAAATATAATTATTTCATTAACTTATGCATTCATTCATTGCTTTAATGAAAATTGAGATGCATTCTCTTTGGCTGCATTTGTCTTTTGTGTAGTCATGCGTAAATATGGCATATGACAAAAATTAAATTTAGCTTGTTTTACTAAAACATAATTTCCAGTAAAAAAAAAAAATATATATAAATATATAGTCCTGTATTTATCATTATTAGTTTAGTGTTGGTAATAGCTACTAATGCATTCTGGGATAATCATCTTTTTAAAAGTAGTAATACTTACATTTTTCCAGTTTAAAATAAACAGACTTCTCCAAAAGCAAGATATTCGAGCAGCTGCACTACATCTCTTTTTTGCAGGCATTGCAAAGGCTGAGGAAAACAGTACTAGGTAGGGTTGTCGAGTTTCTGATGCTATGAGGTGTTCGTGCACCTGTCGCTTTTATCTTTTTTTTCTTATTTATTGCACAACTTATAATTGCATACAAGATCAGGGAGATGGTTGTATCTTTGACAATAAACAATCATAATGATAATAACAATGAAACACAAGTATGGGATTACACACAGAAAAAAAGCACAATGACAAGGTTAAATCCTTTGAATAATCATAATATTCATATGATCATAATGCATCAAAAATTGAATTTCTGTTGTTGTTGTTATTTATAAGCCTGAGGGATGAAACGAGACTTCAATTCAACAAGAAACATCAACATATTTACAGATGAAAACCTGTCGCTCGTCTCTTTTAAGTTGTTGCGCTTGTTAAAACGTCATACGTCACATGATAACGTAAACATGGCGGATCACATTCATACTCAACGAGATTTGGCAGTAGAGTACGTACTCTTAGCGCTCGTCAAGTAAGTACTTATTGAAATTAAGTACCATATCAACTCAGACCTCGAGAATATTGAACAAGAGGATCACGCAGAACCTTTGCACGCAGGGATATTGCAAGGCATAGTAAAGTGGTAATGTTTTTATTATTATTATTTTTGGGCTAAATCACGTTTTAGATATCATGTCAACAACAGCTTAAAAATAACATTGACTATGTACAGATAAGTGCAACGGCAATATGTATTATGTATATTGTTATTTAATTCTAACATTAATTGCAGTGAAACTGTTATACAGTTGAATTTATCTATACTATAGTCCCACAGTCTTACACTATTTGTGGCCGCATATGCAAATGTATTATCTGCCAGCGGGAGGCGCTGTTGTAGTGGTAAAGAGCGAGGTTTCCTCGGTAACACTGTACACATCAGAGCTAAGCTCTCAAACGCTGCTTTATTATCAGACATTATATACACGATGACATTAAAATTACATCCAACCTGAAAACAGTTGGTTTCCATCTGAAATACAGTGATATAAAAACACCCGCACCGGGTTTCGATTCTGAAACGTGCAGTGCTCAACCAAGCATCCCCCGGCCAAATTCCAGTAGGCAGGATTATCTTTGTGATATCACAAATACAGGAAAGTATCTCCCTTTGGAGTGGACTTTGAGATTTGTAACTTTGTAGATCGTTTTATGCCCAAACATACTCACTACACACTGACTAAAATTCAAAAAGTGAAAAACCATAATAGGACCCCTTTAAGGAAAAATGAAAAATTTGTGAAGAGAAAAATGTACAGAAAACATAACTGATTAAAAATATAAATATTTCTAGGAAATGTAGAAATACGTGGCTAAAATGTAACTTGAAAGTTTTTTTTTTCTTTTACATTTTTTGTCTTCAAATAAAAAAAAGTACAGAAAAATTATTTTAATCAAAAAATATACGTTACTTCTAGGTAAGAATAAAATCAATGAATAAAATCCTTACTTTGTAGCCAACAAGTAACCACCTTTTTACTAAACATATGACAAATAATACATTCTATAAAGTGGAGGGAGATTATACATTAGTTTCTACAAAATACAATAATGGGCTTATAGAGAAAAAAAGAATCAGACACTAGCTTGAAAATACATGATCCTTTATTTTTTGTGGTTGTACATAATTAGACGCTTATCTATTTTATGCCCATATAAATTGTATAATTCTGTGTAGAATAGCAGAAACATGCTAGCCCTCATGAAGCATTGTTCAAGAACAACAGTTAACATAGACTCGATGGATTACATAAAACATTCCTTCTGTTTTGAAATCCATGCGATATAGTAAATATATGGAACGAATGTTATCGTCACGTTAGTTATGCACCGCTCTAACTCCAGCCGTCACGTCTACTGTGTTCATCTCGCTCATTCGGGTTCTTTAAGGCATGATCTCTCTGCTCTGCCTTCAGTAGACCTTCAGGACGCTTTACTGGAAATGCTAAGTTGCCACAACACAGAACTATGTACAAGAAATGCTAATTTGAAACACTCTTAATGTAGCATAATCTTAACCTGACACCTTATTTTAAGTTATGGTGTGTAACTATGCTGTGGGATGAGTGCAAGGATGACTCTCAAAACACATGTCCATACACAGGCCAATGCATTGATTCACAGAAGCTTAACATAAGCATACACATACTCTATCACTGTACCCAAAGCTGTTTGTTCCTCATCATGACAGGCTGATAGAAATAGTAACTTGGGGCCTATTTTTGTTTCTGATTTTAAACAGGGACTCAACTTTTTATGATGAACTATTTATTCTCAATCTTCAAAGATACTTGTGATGCTTCAAATACAACTTAGATATTGTTCACCCAAAGATAACAATTATGGCTTTCGTTCTTATGCAAAACACAAAAGAAGATGTTTTTGAACTGTTTTTGTCCATGCAGTGAAACAAGTATTTCTTATTATCATTGAAAACAGATGTGCTGCGTAATATATTTGTGGCAACTATTTTTTTTAGGATTCTTTGATGAATTTTAAGTTCAAAATAACAGCTTTTATTTGAAATGGAAATCTTTTGTCACATAAAAGTCTGTCACTTTTGATAAATTGAATGCATCCAGATTGTTTAACCCTAACCATTATGTATTAATATTTTATACATACAATTGTAATACAATTTTTTGAATTAACCTTAAAATAAAGACATTGCAGCTTAATTTCAAGCAAAAACCTTTTAATAATAAATTTGACTCTGACATTTCAATATCATGTGATCATGTAATCCATGCTATGAAAGTCAAGATATATATATATATATATATATATATATATATATATATAATAACTTTTTTTTCTTTCTTTATGTGTGTGTGTTCTGCAGAAAAAGGAAGCCATTGGAGTTTGGATCTTTGAGGAAATTATGACAAAACTTTCATTTTTGGGGGTGAACCAACCCCTTTAAGACATTGATATTCCTACAACTTTTGCTCCCACTATTTTCAGAGTTTGCAAATCAATTTTCTAAACTTCAAAAATATACTTATTTTATATCTGTCAGCTAGTGAATCCTGACAGTTATGATGATAATCTGAAACTTTCTACTCTACAATGAGAGAAACATATTAAGCTCATTTAGACCATGTGGTTGTTAAATACATTTGGTTCTTAAAGGCATAGTTCACCCAACAATGAAAATCCTGTTGGTTTTTACTCTCTCATGCTGTTTTAACCCCATAGGTTTGACTTTCTTGCGTAGAACACAAATGGAGAAATTTAGCAGAATTTGCTCAATTTCTTCATGTTGAACAAATATGGGTCAGATTTGGAAAGACATGAGGATGAATAAAAGACATCGTCTGAGCTATCCCTTTTAAGCTTCTCAAATTAGTTGAGCTATTTGTGTCAGTGTGTTTGAGTGTTTTCTACGTCATGAAACGAGCACCAGAAGCCCGTCCAGCTTTCTAGCTGATGACACAAGCATGGGAGCACAAAATGTGATTACATTTCCTAAATCTCTCCAACTGTGCAGCCTGCGAAAACTCTCTCGAGTGTCACTAACAGGAGAATTATTCTCTTCAATAAGTAGCAAATGAGCTGTCTCTCTTAAATCCAGACTTCTGCGCTCGTTCTTTGGAGATTTCTCTTTGAAAGGACGTTGGAAGTAAAGAATGGGATAAGCTTGGATTGCAGGAGGGGAATACATTGCTCATTCTGAAATCATTTCAAACTGCTCATGTGAAATGTGAATCCTGATCACATGACACTCTATTAGTGTTGACTGCTGGTTTCCATATGCAGGGGAACAATGTAAGCTAATTTGTATGGTTATGGCCGTGTTCGGAATAGCATAATACTATATTAATATTCAGTTTGCATGAGAAATCTACTGGGTGCATCTAATCGAAGATGTCCAGGTCATAATTCAACCAAAAAATGATAATAAAATATATGAAATAAGACATTATCTTTTTCATAATGTAAAGCCTATTTTAGGACCATTGATATATTTTTAATGACAATTAAGATGTTTTCCCTCTCAAAATTCTGATGTAAAATGCATTCTGATGTATTATGATAACTTCCTGAAACTTTTTTTATAGGCAGTATAAAAATGCTACCATCATGCACACACTCATTCAAAAATTTGGGGCTGTCAATAATTTGAACATGTTTTTGAAAATAAGTATTTTGTATTCACCAAGGCTTCATTTGTTTGATTAAAAAATACAGTAAAAACAGTACAATTTTACAATGTTATTACAATTTAAAATACCTGTTTTTTATTATATCAATTTATCCCTGTGTCAAATGACAAAGCTGGATTTTTAACATCGTTACTCCAGTCTTCAGTGTCACATGATCCTTGAGAAATCATTATAATATGTTGATTGAGAAATCATTATAATATGTTGATTTGCATATGATATTTTAAGATGCTCAAGAAACTGAAATATAAATATTTTCACTTACAAAACTTTTCTTCTTATTATTATCAGTATTGTGCTGCAAATATTTAAGTTAATTAAAATATTTATATTTTTGAATTATTAAATATGTTAATCTATTCTCATACCGTGATATTTTTAAGATGCTCTGATGGGTAGAAAGTTCAAAAGAACAACATTTATTTGAAATAGAAATATTTTGCAACATTACAAAAAACTTTTCACTTTATTTATTGCATCCTTGCTGAATATAAGCATTCTTATATTTCAAAGAAAAGAATGGACCCCAAACTGTTGAGTGGTACTATGCAAATATTTTTAACATTTTAAAATGAGTTAATATTTAAAAAAAAATATATATATATATATTAACCTATATACTCCGTATAATCATATTTAGCTTGATATTATTATAAATATATTTTTTTAAGAGTTTGTGTTAAAATATGACCCAGACATGTTCTTGAAAAGGTTTCATAAGATTTGCCAAAATATGCAGTATTTAATAGGGCAAAAAATACCAACTCAATCTTCCATTCCCAGTGATGAATTAACCAGCTGTGATTTTTAACATCTCATTCTTCACTATTTGAAACACACATTTTTCCATAAATTGGAAAGCAAGCAGTAAGCAGCGCACTAGTATTCCACTCCGAACTAAGCCCATATCTGTTCATTATGCCACTTGTGTCACATGAAATGATCAATAATCTGAAATGAAAGTGCTGCAGGTTAATACAGGACCCAAAACCTCAACGCATCTCTGAAGAGAAAACACGTAGCCAGTCCTCTCTGGTTTTAGCCAGTCCTCACACCCAGCCTTCTGTTCTTCTGCGGAAGCCGCTCAGATGGAATATTGATATGAGCCATTTTTCACCCAGCAGTCTGCCTGAGCTCCCTTCCCCATGGCCAAGGTTAATTAGCAGTCATTAAAGAAGAAATATACGCTTTCCTCCTCTGGCGGGAATGAAAAACGAAGGTGCGGATGATTCGTAGATGGCAGCCAAGTGAGAGGACAGTCCGTTAGCCTGTCGCCATGGTGATAGAGACTGGGAGGTAATGGTCACCAATGTGGGGATGTTTAATTGTTCTGAGATTCCTTCAGGTTCCTTTCAACACGCTTGATTAATGGTGCAATCCATCCCCACAATGAGGGCTTTTGAATATGAATGGCCACCCAACCTGAAGTACTGTATACTCAAAGTATATAGAAGTATGAACTTTTACACTCTTCTATGCATTTGAAAAATGAGATTGCTCTATTTCAATTCCACTGCTTATTGTGTACACTGGTTTGGAGATTAATGGGAAGTTTTGTTCGTCAAATTAGATACTAACAGTCTAACACACGTCCTTGGGAAATGCATACGGTCTGTAACCTTATTAAAGTCGCACTGCTGCAATGTCGAACTGAACTCAGATTGTGTGGAGTCCCGAATGACCAGCGGCTGAGGGAATTGATGTTTTCTAGACCTCTGACCTGCATTCTCACAATTCTTTATTCTTGACACATGAGGACTTATTCGATTTAGCTGATAAGGACACTATCCCGTCAGACAGCACACTAACGGTCAAGACTATTTTGTAGTCAAACTGCTCGCCTGGTTGTACATTACGCTTTAATTTTCAAAAAGAACACTTCTTATAAGTTATACTTAATGAGAGGTAATTTAAAGTCGACATGAAATTTGCTCACAAGCCTTTTTACTTTTGTAATGTAATCTTGTCAACCAAATCACTGACAAAATGTTTGTTTACAAAGAGCTTTTTTACCATTTTCTCTATTATAGTGAAAAAAAAAGATGGAAAATTTGCATCATAATGATAATTGAATGGTTATTTTTTAACTAAAAAATGACTGGAAATGATAAAAAAAACAGCAGAATGTTACCAATGAACTAACAATGATTTTGAGGAACAATCTCAATTCAATCTCAATAGAAAAATCTCATTCAGATCAACTAAATGAAAACAAGTAAACTGAAGTGCTTTACTAGCTGTTTAAAATACCCTTCCTGTTTGGTGAAGTAATCATCTGATATAAAATGATATATAAAATGTTTGAATATTTGGTTTAATTTTTGTCAAATAAATTGTCAACAGAAATTAGAAGTGATTTTATAAAAAAACTGCTAAAATGTATGATTTTTTTTTTAAATAACACATCTGATATAAAATGATATATAAAATGTTTGAATATTTGGTTTAATTTTTGTCAAATAAATTGTCAACAGAAATTGTATGCATTCCCATATATAAACTTCTGAAAAGATTTTTTTTTTTAATAACACAATAATTAAGAATAACCATGACAATCAAAAGGTCCCATGTATGCATTCCCATTATTTTATGGCCACGTTTTCTGGAGGAAAGAAAGAGATATCATGCACTTGTTTAATTAAGGCAAAACGTGACCATGATTTAATTAATATGGAAACACTTAATTCTCATGGCCACATGGTTGTTATCTTGTTTTTGCACTTGTTTAATTAAGGCAAAACCTGCATTTCATGATTTAATTAATGTGCGGGGAAACAAATTCTCAATTCAAAAAAAAAAAAATGGTTGTTATCTTGTTTTTTCCAACCTGCATTTCATGTGCGGGGTACCAAAAAAAAAAAAAAATATAAAATATATATATATATATATATATATAATTAATCGCACATTTGTATTTGTTCTAAATGTACCTTAAATTAATACTTTTCAAGTTTTTAATACTCTAATCAACATGGGCATGGACAAATGTGGATGTGGCTTTATGCAAATTTATGCAAATTATGTTTATTGAAATTATAGTCAACTAGAGCATAAAGACAAGTCAACATAGTTTCAAAGCATAAAATGTTTTTCAAGAATGTTCAAAGGTATTGTCTATTAGACACATGAAAATATAAATACCAGGTTCCCATTACTTCTCTTTCTTTGCACTGAGCAATTTACAGACACAAACCTGTTTACATTTTTGCAGGACAGGGCAGCTCACTTCTTCTGAACATGCAAAATGTACATAGCTTATATTGTTTATTATTACATTTATTTGCCTCTCTGTGCCCACATACTGTATTTTGATGCAGCTAAATTCTCAATAAAATATATTTTATTTTCATTTATATATTTTACTGTTTCTGTTGTCAGATAATGGAATGAATATTAAAAAATTATTGAAACACGACCCATTAAGACTACATAACTAGCTCTCCTTTAAAAGATGTTAATCTGCACAAAAATCCTTATAATCGAGCCGTTGTCTGATTAAATAAAATACCCATAAGATATTGACTATAGCTGTACTGTGATTTTGGCTATACTTGCATGAAAAATAGAGAATCAAGCAACATAATATCTGTGTTTAGCTGAATTAAGCTCTGCTCTTCTCTGCCGCGTGCTGAACAGAAACTGAGCAGATGCAGATAGAGAGAGAGCTGAATTAAGCTCTGCTCTTCTCTGCCGCGTGCGCTGAACAGAAACTATGCAGACGCGGAGAGTGAGAGAGAGAGAGGTGTGTGTGTGTGCGTGCTGGGAGAGCAAGACCTCGCGCTCGCGCGGCAGTAAGTTACCGGCGATTCTCGGAGACTAAATAAGGTTTGGGCGCATTTTTTTTGGGGGGGGGGGTGCAGACGCGGAGAGTGAGAGAGAGAGCTAAAGGGGTCTGTGTGTGTGTGCGTGCTGGGAGAGTTGGGAACACTGTGCATCTCCACCTCGCGCTCTCCACTACGGGTTGGGCCACGGGTCAAACAGAAATTCTCGGATATGCGCTGCTAAATATTGCGCGTTAGGTTTGGGCGCATTTTTTTAAAATGGGGGGGGGGACTGGGGAAATGTGCCGTTAAAAGGAATTTGCGTTCCATTTCTCCAACTAGGGTTGGGCCACGGGTCAAACAGAAAAATGGCTGCTTTGACAGCACTAATATATTATATATATATATATATATATTAAGTGCTCAATAAATAGTGCCTCCAACTAAAAGGAATTTGCGTTAACCGTTATTAACGCATGAAAAGTAACATTTTGACAGCTAAATTAATTATATATATATATATATATATATATATAGTGCCAGTAATGAACACAAAAAATTTTCGTTAACAAAATGTTGACGTTATTAACTAAGTTTTATATAACATGAAACAGCTGTTTAACTTATAACATGAAAGTAGGGTTATATAAACTTGGAGAACAAATTTTCAGTTTTAGTGCTCAAATTAGGGTGATGCAAAAATGAGTACACCCCACAACAAAAACTTTGAAAAGTAACATTTAAAACTAGTACTTTGTATGAACACAAAAACATTTTCCATGATTTTTAATTGACAAGACTAAGTTTTATATAACAAGTCTGTTAACTTATAACATGAAAGTAGGGTTAATGAACAAGTTGGCTTGGAGAACAAAATTTACCAGATCAGTTTTATCTTTTTCATAGGGTGATGCAAAATGAGTTACCCAAACCCAAAACTACAAAATCTAGTCTTTTAGAGATTGGATGCTGGATGGAGAGTGATGGCCAACTTGTCTCTTCAGAATTCCCCATGATTTTTAGGTGTTCGATTGGGTTACAGCACAGGAGACATAGTCTTCTAGGCATGGAATGAACTGAATCGACATTTTACCCTGTTCCAGATCTATCAGAAATCCAGTGGCCTTAGATGTGTGTTTAGGATCATTGTCATGTTGGAAAAGTGCACGACGACTTTTAGAGATTGGATGCTGGATGGAGAGTGATGCACGGAGTGATGGTAGCATCTTGTCTCTTTCAGAAGTCCCCATAGGTGTTCGATTGGGTTCAGATCAGGAGACAGACTTGGCCACTGAATCATTTTTGAACCCTGTTCTTCTTCAGAAATCATGATGCCATGGCCAATGTGTGTTTAAATTGTCATGTTGGAAGCTCCCCAAGTGCACGACGACCAAGGGCACGGAGTGATGGTAGCATCTTCTCTCAGTATAGAGCAGTACATTTTTGAAGCCATGATGCCATCAATGAAATGCAGCTCCCCAACACTACCACATGCAGCCCCACATGTTAAGGACACTACCACTGTAGGCATGTTTCACATTTTTAGGCACCTGCATTTTTCTTTGTATTCCTACCTTTGCGATGCCATACAGTTTTGCGACCATACAGTTTTGAAGCCATCAGTTCCAAAATTTATCATTTCATCTTCACTCCAGAGTATAGAGTCATCAGTAGTCTTCATCTTTGTCCAGAGTATAGATGGGCCAGTAGTCTCATCTTTGTCAGCATGGGCCCTGGCAAACTAGGTGGGCTTTTTTGTGCCTGGGCTTTAGGAGAGGCTTCTTTTGTGGACGGCACCCATGCATGCCATTCCTCTGCAGTGTACGCCATATTGTGTCACGGGAAATAGTCACCCCAGTTTGGATTTCTACTTCTTTAGATAACTGCAGTGAACTTGCATGTCGATTTTCTTCAACCCTTCTCATCAGAAGATGCTCCTGACGAGGTGTTAACTTCCGTGGACGACCTGGACGTCTCTGTGAGATGGTTGCAGTTTCATCTTTTTTAAATGTTTGTACCACTTTTGCTACAGTATTCTGACTGATAAGTAAAGCTTTGCTGATTTTCTTGTAGCCTTCACCTTTCTTGTGTAAAGAAATTATTTTCTTTCTCAGGTCTTGTGACATTTCTCTTCCATGTGGTGCCATTGCTGACAGCATGAAATGGGAAGGGGTTTTCTTTAAGTAACACCCTTTTACAGTCAACTGTCTGCTGTGTAATGAATAATTAGACTCACCTGTGGTTGAATTCTTGTTAAATTAGACATTTGTAGTCTAAAATTTAGCTTTGCTCCAGAGACTTTCAGTGGGGTGTACTCATTTTTGCATCACCCTAATTTGAGTAAAACTGAAAATTTTGTTCTCTAAGTTATATTATTAACCTTACTTTCATGTTATAAGTTAAACAGATGTTATATAAAACTTAGTCTTGTCAACATTTTGGAAAATGTTTTTGTGTTAATTTAGATATTGTTTAAAATGTTACTTTTCAAAGGGAGTGTACTCATTTACGCTGAGCACTGTATATATATATATATATATAAGTGGGTGAGTGTGCCTGTACAAACCACCTGTATTAACACACTCTCCTTTATTCGCACTAGACACTTTTCACACACTACTGTGTGTGTACATAATCCCACAAAAGACTCAATAATATATGTATGTTTACATGCTCATGCACTACAAATTGTCTCGGGTTACTCGCGTAACCCTTGTTTTCTGAATAGGGAACGAGATGCTGTGTAAGCTAAGATGCTTTGGGAATGCCCCATGGGTGTGCCGATTGTCTTAAACCCTTATAGAAACATGCCAATTAATTGGCTGATGGCGCGGATGCTGTCACCAATGTTCTTACGTCGCCTCCTTATACTGACAAATGCGCCCTCTGCTCCTCAGATTTCTCTGCCGAAAAGGCTCCTGTCGGCAGCGTGAGGAGCTTGGCAGAAAACGCAGCGTCTCGTTCCCTATTCAGAGAACAAGGGTTACGCGAGTAACCCGAGACGTTCTCTTTTGTAGGTTCACTCAACGGTGCGTAAGCTAAGATGCTTTGGGAACGATATACCAAACACCAAACAAGCTAAAAACACTGCCCTATCTGGCCCGATTATGAACCAGACAGCATACACGGCTGGTTCAAGCAGATAAGACCTGGGAACCCGGAGCCGTGTCAAGATCCAAGTTATAGAACCTGATAAAAGTGTGCGGAGAGGACCATCCTGCCGCTACACAAATATCTTCTAGAAGGACCCCTCTAAAAAGAGCTTGAGAGGAAGCCACACTCCTAGTAGAATGCGCCAGAACGCTTAGAGGTGAAGAAAGACCACTCACCTCATAAGCCAGCGAAATAGCATCCCCCACCCAGTGAGAAATGATGTGCTTCGATGTGGCAAGCCCACGGCAGCCAGCACCAAAACATACCAACAACTGGGGATATTTCCTCCAATGGCTGGAGCGGTCCACATAGATCTTCAAAGCTCAGACAGGACAGAGCATGTGAAGCCTTTCATCCTCGCCTGAAGCAGAAGGAGGATAGAAAGAGTGAAGTGTGACCACCTGAGAGCGAAACGATGCGGATAAAACCTTGGGAACATAGCCAGGCCTAGGCCATAAGGTCACCTTGACCAAACCCGGGGTGAAGTCCATACACATCTTGCTGACAGAGAGAGCTTGTAAGTCCCCAACTCTTTTCAAAGACGTTAGCACCAACAAAAGAGTAACATTGAGAGTCCGAATCTGATTTGGAGCTGACTCTAAGAGCTAAAATGGAGCTACCATTAGACCCTCAAGGATGACTGAGAAGTTCCAAGAAGGAACTCCAATGGGGCGTACTGGTCACAGACGCCGGGCACCATGCATAAACGCAGAGAACATCTGATGTCTCCCCAGGGTCGATCTCATCCAGCTCTCTCCAAGCTTAAGAGTGGTTAAGAGCATAAATCCTTAAGGGGGTAGCAGCTGCCCCTGTCGCAAGTTTCTCTTGCAGGAACTCCAGCACTGGACCAATAGGGCAGCAGACTGGGTCCACTGCTTGGGCTAAACACCAAGACTCAAGGAACTTCCATTTGGAAGAGTACAGCTTCCTAGTGGAGGGGGCTCTGTCACTAGCGATAGTCTCCTGAATCTCAGCAGGAAGACCAGAAGTCAAAACATGTGGCCCTGGAGGGGCCATACCCACAGCTTCCAGATCTCGGGTTGAGGGTGCCAGATCTTGCCCTGAAGCTGAGAGAGCAGGTCCTGCCTGATCGGAATCTCCCAAGGGGGCCGATACAGAATAGGAATCAGCTCTGTGAACCACGTCTTGGATGGCCAAAATGAGGCTACAAGTAGGAGACGGACACCACTCTCGCCCTCATCCTGCACAGAACTGAACACATCAACTTGATGGGTGGAAACACGTACAGCCTCATGTCCGGCCAAGGGTGAGCGAACGCATCTATACCCAGAGGTGCCGGGGAACTCAGGGAGAACCAAAGTGGGCATTGGGACGACTCCTGCGACGCAAAGAGGTCCACTTCCACTTTTGTCGAACAAATCCTAAATCTGGGCTACTGTTTGATGGTTCAACATCCACTCCCCCGACCTGAGCTTCTGTCTCGACAGAAAGTCGGCTGCGAGGTTCAAGACTCCTGGGATTTGAACCGCTCTCAAGGAGAGGAACTTGTCCTGAGCCCAAAGGAGGAGACAGCGTGCATACCTGTTTAGGGTGCATGACTGTGAACCCCTTGGTGATTTATATGGGATACTACCCCCATGTTGTCTGTCCTGACAATCACATGACACCCCCTGAGTGAGGGGAGAAAGTGAATCAGTGCCAGGAAGACGGCTCTCAGCTCCAGGCAGTTTATGTGCCTGTCCAAACCCCGCACGCCGGTCTGCCCTTGAAGACCGCGCCCCAGCCTGTCAAGGATGCGTCCATCGTGACCATTTGGCGACGCTGAATTGAACCCATTCTGAATACACTCTGGAGAAAAAGGGGATCCCGCCAAATTAAAAGGGTGCGAAAGCAACTGTGCGACACCCTTACTAGTCGAGTGGCTGGTCCTGTGGAGTGGACCCCAGAAAGTTTAATCCACCAAAGGAACGGCCTCATGTGGAGCAACCCCAGGGGCAGCACAGGGGAGGCTGTGGCCATGAGGCCTAAGAGTCTGCGAAAAGTACTCACGGAGACATGATAGCTTGAAGCGGGCCAAACATGTATTGAGGCTAGAAATCTGGGCAGGAGCCAGATGAGCCTGCATTTGAACAGAAACCAAGTGGACTCCCAAAAACACAGTTTGTTGAGAAGAGAACACTCTTCTTGGTGTTCATTCTGAGGTCCAGAGCACAAATGTGGCGGAGGACAACATCCCTGTAACGGCTCACTGACTCCCTGGAGTGGGCCAGAATGAGCCAATCGTCCAGGTAGTTGAGTACACGAATACCCTGGAACCCCAAAGGGGCCAGAGCAGCATCCATGCACTTTGTGAACGTCCTCGGTGCCAAAGCCAGGCCAAAGGGAAGAACCTTGTATTGGTAAGCCTTCCCTCCAAAAGCGAGCCGAAGGAACTTCCTGTGCTGCCAAATGATCTGAATAAGAAAATAGGCATATTTCTGGTCAACAGTGACAAACCAGTCTCCCACTCGAATCTGTGACATAATAGTCTTCAACATCAACATCAACAAGTCCGAGGGCCATGATAGACTGTCTTACCTGTCTATCAACGTATGTATTTTCACAACTCTGCACACCCTGTTTGCACAGACATGATTCGTCATCAGTGCAGTCCATTACTGCAGAGCGAGCGAGAATGGAAGGCGTTATAGTAATATTATGCACTTTGTACTGTAATGTTTTCTGACCGTTGAATGAGACATGAGCTAATCTGACAGCACTGAACTCATCCCTCATCATGTGGCTGGTTAGCCTCTGGTCTGTGTTCATGTATTTTGGAGGGGGTGGCTTTGGAGAGTGATATGCAGGGAGGGAGGGATCTTATGCTTTCAAAGCTAACTTGCTATTGCTAGCCCCTCTGAAATCACCCACCCTACTTTTAAAAATGAGATTGAACCATTAAGAAAAAAAAGGATGGGATTATCAATCAAAAATTGAATGTATTGCAAAGAATCTTATTTTTAACTCTGGAAGAAGAATCTGAATAATCACTCCCAATAATACTTGGAAGGTGTGGTATGAAAATAAACAGGGTCCGCTTTGATTTCATGTCGACTTTAAGACTGAATTGTTTAAAGGGAAAGAAATCTAAAATAAATGCCTGTAGAAAAAAGGCACCCAACTCTATATCATAGTGGCACGTAAAAGCGGTAAATAGCCATACTCGTGACCTATATGCTAATGAATGTAATATGAGGACGAAAATAACCATCACTGTACAGTAATGTGCTCATTGGAGACAGCAAGCTGTTGATTTACTTGAGACACACAAGCGGTTAAATAGGTTTTCTATCACTATTAGAATATGGAGATTCAATGGCTGATGTGCAGTTCGCTGTGGTTGGGCCGCTGGTGGGTGAATGCGACACGGCCGATGTGGTCCATCATTTTTCCTGTGGATGTTTTCCTGAATGCCCTGAGAGCGAGAGTGCCGAGAAGAAAGATCCCACCGCACCAATTAAACCACATCAAATTAGCCGGACTGTCCATGATTGGCTGCTGGAGTGAGGATAATGGAGTGAAGAAATCGAAACTATGAGAAAGTGAGAAAGAAGGTACCGAATACACAAGATAGCGACGAGTATGGAGAGATAGGGAAGTATCGTAATGTCATCCCTGTCAGAGACCTCATCCTGGTTCGGAGCTGATAATGACTGTGAGCTCGGAAAAATGCTCTTGCTTCGTTTTCACAACAAACCTTCCTGGTTTATGCAGGGTGGAAGGTTTCTTCTTATCTCTGTGAGTCTACACAGGAGCCGAAGACACTCCTGGTGGCGCGGCGTCTCTGGTTTTCCAGTTCACAGCAACAGTGTTTGAGTCCTTCAGCTGAGGCAGCCGTGGATTGAAACTCAACAACTCGCTTCAAATGGCTCAAGCTTTCAGTTCTGAAACCATCTTGTCCATTTCGACCTCAAGTTTGTGTCAGTGTGCCAAACAGACAAGCACCAAAGAGTTTATGTTGGTCGCTGGGAATACTAAAAGGTTGATTGATTGAGGATGAGAGGTGGGCTTCACAACTTTGTGATTTGATGGCTTACTTGTTTTGTCTCAGAGCACTTTGGGGAAGACAAAACAAAATGAGAGTTAGACACCATTTCCTCAAGGATATATAACTATTGCTTGCAAGGCAGTAAAAGAACAGTGTTCAAATTTTAGGTGCAGTTTAGGACACTAAATGTGCTTCTTATTGTCAGTCGGTTGCACGCAGGAATCAATAGGCACACTAGATTCCAAAACCTAGTGAACTGCCTAGGCAGCAATTTAAGGCATTATGGGTCTGCCATTGACATAAAGTCTGTTCCAAAAGGTAGGCAGCATAATTATATTAGCATCGCATTAATCCTTAGTGGACAAGAATGCATTGCAAGCAGTCCAATTAATCCAAAATGGTGGACAAGTGAGATAAATGTCAATTGTAAGCATACTTCTAATTAATTTAAGAAAAGCATAGCTACAAATTGTTTAAAATTATTAAAAATTAATGATTTAATCGATCCTTTTTTGTGATATGCTCATTTATGCCTATTAGAGTATCCCACATTACGCCAGGAAGACAAACCCATCTAAAAATCACAATTAATCACAATTCTTCATCTTTCAAACTTTAATCCAAAACCTATTTTTAAAAGAATTATAAAAAGGACAATTTCAAGTATAATATAATATTTTTTTTCAGGATTCTTTGATAGAAAGTTTCCAAACAAACAACAATAATTACTCTCACATTTGATTAGTCTAATGCATCCTTGCTTAATAAAAGTATTGATTTACGTATAAAAACTGACCACAAGTTTTTGAATCTTATTGTACATAAAAAATATAAATATACTGTATATATTTTAATTATTCAATTCGAAAGATACTGTATGAAGTTTACAACAACAAAAAACAGTGCACATTAGATAAATAGAGTCTGAACGGTCCAGGCTTTCAGAAGTTTAATACTTTGGTTTAACGGTTTAGATCAAACCTGAACTACAATGAGGAACATCGATACAGTGCTGCCATGCACTGTAATTAGTTTAATGGACATTTCCCAAGATTGTAATCATAACATCCTATCAATGGTGAGTAAAATGGTTTGTATAAGAAAATTAAACAAAATATTTCTTAAAAACTACCAAGCAACAAAAGATCAAACTTCATGTGGTATTTTTGTATTTTCAATTCTGTCAAGCAAGCATACAAACAAGTGAACATACCTGTCCTGAGGCTAAAGCCTATTATTGCCGACAGGGGAAGGCGTAATTAGACCTTGCTGCGCAGTAGACCTCCTGTAGGGTGCTCTGGGGTACTGCATTCTGACGAGTTCTTGGCTTTGTCCTTGTTATTGTTGGGCTCGTTGTCTTTGATGATGTCATACTGGCGGCAGAACAGAGCTATCACACCTGTGCACAAACAGGCATGAGGAAGTGAGAGAGAGCGCGATGATTCAGAGAGTTGAAGACAGGATGGCAGAGTTGTAGTAATGGGTGAGACGCTGTCGAAAAAAAATGTATTGATGGATTGCACCATGATTCTGCCCCAAATAATAACATACCAATTATAGCCGGACTAGAACAGGATGATGAGCTGCGCTGCGGCCCTGAGTTTACGTTGTGCTAGTACTGTCCCGTTTGATGATTTGTTCTCTAGACTTCTCAAAGGCTTGATGTGGATTATAAAACGGTAAGGAAGGCCTCTAAGACCCAATTATAACATTAGAAACTCTCTCGTCTTTTCTCTACTTTACAAGAAAGGAAGGGTTTATGACCACAGACTACAGAGCTTGAAAACTAAATAAGTAAAACTTAATGATATTTTATATTTGCATTTGTACATACAAAGACTTAGAAATGTAAAAAAACTTAAAGAATGTGAATAAATGAAATTAGATTTGAAATAGATTTAATTTTTCTCTCAGTAATTGCTAGTAAATTTCACAACGACACTGCAACAATTGCAAAGAAATGGCAAGTAAAACAATTGATTAAATGTAAAATTTTGAAGTACAAAAACTGAAATAGTTTTTTATTCCAAAATCCAAAAAACATTTTATACAGTATATCAAATATATTCAAAAATGTATAAACTTTATTCGGGCCATTCCCGAGCTCGGAGCCCTTCCCCAGGACAGCACGCCAACATGTATTACCATACTCGCCAAATACGCATTACGTTTATCGTGCTAATATATGTACGTGTGAAATAGGCTACGAGGAATGAAAGTTTGGACGTTTTTGCGGAGTAGGATCTAGAAAAAATATGATCGTGATTAAACCAGAAAAATGCAAAATAAATGAACAAAAACAATTGTTGAAGCTTGGGCTCCTAAACATTAAGTCACTCACACACAAAGCAGTTATTGTAAATGAAATTATCACAGATAATAGTTTTGATGTGCTCTGTCTGACGGAAACCTGGCTTAAACCAAATGATTGTATTGGTCTAAATGAATCACCAAGCTACTGTTATAAGCACGAGCCTCGTCAGACTGGTCGTGGCGGCGGTGTTGCAACAATATATAGTGATATTCTCAATGTTTCTCAGAAAAAGGATACAGATTTAACTAATTTGAAATACTTATGCTTAATGTTACACTGTCAGATATGCAAATAAATCTGTCCTATCTCTTGCTCTGGCTACTGTGTATATACCACCAGGGCCATATACAGATTTTCTAAAAGAATTTGCAGATTTCCTCTCAGACCCAGGGGCAATTCTAGGATTGTTTTAATGGGGTGGCTCTGGATTGGCTCTGACCTGCACTGCACTGTATATACCTGTCTTTGACATGGTTTCTTCTCGAATTGCTGCTGTTGTCCCCTTTACATTTTTTACACAAAATTCTGTCAAAAAAAAAACTATAACTTAATCCTCAATATTACACAAATAGTATATTTAATCACCATATTTAATCATCTGGTTAAAGACAAAATCATTTAAATGTGAAGCTGTTCTTGGACATTGCAAAAGAAAATAAAAAAGACTACCATGCAAAAACATTTGTTTATTCTATACAAACAGGTGTTTACTATTCCACATCTTAAAATTCCAAGTGTCAGAACGCTGACATTATTAAACCCACATTTGTTACCACCTTACAGAGACTATTGGGAAAAGTGATTTGCCTTTATTTATTAACAGGAAGAAACGTAACAAAAGATTTCTGTTTTAAGCGGGGTGGGGGGGGGGGGGGGATTTGCCTCATGGATGTGCAGCCGACAAATCTGCAGCAACTGTGTGATGCTATCATGTCAATATGGACCAAAATCTCTGAGGAATGTTTCCAAAACCTTGTTAAACCTATGCCACAAAGAATTAAGACAGTTCTGAAGTCAAAAGTGGGTCCAACCCGGTTCTAGCAAGGTGTACTTAATAAAGTGACCAGTGAGTGTATATACTTATACATATACACAGTACCGACGCTCCCTATACGCAGAGAATGCAACTTGCGTAGGGCACCAAATCCTGGGGGGGCACCATACCAGTTGCTCAAAAAAAAAAAAAAATAACCTGACGCAGATTCCCGCATCTGCGCTCGCGACCGCTCGCTCCTCATGTTTGCGTTGAATGGAAATTATCAAATGGACAACTGTTCCCATGAAAAGACATCAGCAATCCGGCGCCGAGGGAAGAAAAAAGTTAAAACGAAGCCAGTGCATCACATTCAGGCACATTCATAATAAACTTTTTTGGCTGTTGACGTTAATAACGTGTTTTAATGTCGGTAATAATGTCACCCCCACCAACGCATCTAATAATATTAATATTAACCAAAAATAATGGTTCTCATGGCCATGGTAACCGCAAATTAACCATGGTTTTGTTACTTAAAGTAATACAAAGTATTAAGGTGATACTTCTTTTGTGGTTATAAAAACAAACCTAAGCCGACAGTAGCCTTTCGAATGACTTAAAATGCATTATATAAAAACAATGAGGCAATAATGATTGGTTTATTAATATTTATATGGTTTCATTGAATAACATTGTTAAAATACATTATGTAATACAAAATAAACAAGTTATGTACATTACATGTTATTACACATGCCTGCAAAGGGAGCCAAAGGCCTGGTAATTGCTGCTGCTACACTTAGAGAACAATCAAATCCTTTATAGGCTATTGACCACACATTTAATTCAAATTTCCACTTAATCTTTCATTTTTGGCGACCTTTTTATATACATAGATGACACAGCCTCTATAATTTCTTCAACAAAAAACATATGGACATCACAACCCTTACAAAAATTAAACCATATTTTATCTTAGTAAAACTGCTTAATTTTCTTTTGCTTGAGACTTTAAAATCAATCAGACAACCGTATTAATAAAATATTAGGTTACTGTCAAAAGCGACAATTGTAATTTGTAAATAATACAATTTATTAATTTATTTACTTTTATATTTTATTAAAGTTCTATTTTTACTCCTATAGTAGGTGTTTTTTATTTAACTTCAATAATATTTGAGGAAGGGGGCAGAACAATACAATCCTGCTTAGGGCACCCATTTGACCAGCAGCAGCCCTGCATATACATATATACATATATATATATATATATATATATATATATATATATATATATAATTATTTCTATATTTTTCTATATTCATATATTTGTATTATATGTATATAATTTGAATATTAATTTATATATTAATGAAACTTTAATAAATACATTAATGAAACTTTAAAAAGAAACTTAATTATAAATCTTTTTAAAAAGCTATAAACTTTTTGTGATTTAGAAATGTTGTATTCTACAGCATTGATTCTATGACCTTCACATTATTTTTCTTCATGTGACACACATCTTTTGATCCAAGTTTGAACCGAAAAAAATCTCACTCAATCTGACATTTTCAATTGAATAGGTGACTTTGAAATGTGGAAATACATTTGTGTGAATAGCCAAAGTTGCAACAGTAAGAGGATTTTAACCAACAAACTGCTCACGTTCTTACCTGCCCACATGACGAGAACCACCACGATGATAATGAGCTCTCCAGCCCTGAGCTGGGCAGCCTGGCCGACCTCCTCCATGGTCACTTCATCTGTGTGAATTTAAACAACCACAGTTCATTCGTATGTTTTCAAAGCCAAAAACATGCACAGCTCTGCAGTTATCAAAGTTCAGGCATCGTGACAACATGCAAACCACAGAAGAATTATTCAAAGAATTAAGACCATCTTCGAATATCTAATTAATTCTTTAATTAGCCTCAAGAGGATATAAAGCCTAAAGCAAACATTCTTCTCTGGCTCAGATATGACCAAACCGTCATAATTTTCATCAAACTGGCTGCTTCCAGCAAAACCAAAGTGGATGCTCATCAGAAGCCATGCTAGAGGATAACTTCAGGGTTGAGCTCTCCTCTCGCTGGGACAAGACCTCGGGGGGTCACTTTCTTGTCTGGAGATTGAAAGCGTCTAGTAATTAAGGCCTTGTTAGTTCAAAGAAACCACTCAGCGCTCTGGTCTGTGTTCACTGATTAACCGCAGAGGGAAAAGCAAAGTTCTTCGGCGTCCTGCTAATCTGAAGGAGCAGAAATGCACATTTCGTAATGACTGGGAGAAGTTACACTCGTCTCTTTGTGCGCTTCTTCTTTCTCTGAAGAAAACATCGATACCCTTCAGGTGAAACTGAAATGTTATTGGATGTCTCAGGCGTTTGAGTGCAGGGGAAAAGTTGGGGCATTTTTCATCAATACATGTCACGAGTCCAGTAAGAAAAACAACATGAAGCCACCCTGAAGCGATGGAGAGAGGAGGCCCGTGGAGAGAAAGATTAATTGTCTGTGTTTATTACCCGCTATGGTATTTAGTAAAGTGTAATGGTGCTCGCTCGATTAATTAAGAGTGTAACGTGAGCACTAATGCCTGATGTTTAAACTGTTTTTTTTTGTACAAGCTTCTGCTATCTAACTGACACACGCGTCAGCTAAGAGTTAGCCATCCGTAAACCACTCCCTGCTGCGCTCAAGCACATTTCTACCTCGATCCATCACAAATGACATTAGTGCAGAGTTAACAGATTTTAGATAGATCCTGAAAAAGAGAGCTTAATATCTTAATGAAGAGTGTGCTTTAATTACAATAACTTGATAAATCTACAGGTCAGTTTGTGATTTGGTCGAGTTGACAATTTGTTTATATACAGTGTGTTTCAAAACTTGGGAAAAAGCTATGTGAAAAAATACACATTATATTGTAACTATTTGATTATTATTATTATATAATAAATAAAGAGAAAACAGATAAAGAAAATAGAAAAACAATAAAGCAAGCTAGTGTTAGAGGCCTTTTTTGCTTTTTGTTAATTGTATGATAAATAAAAAGTAAAAATAGATAGAATACAAAATAATGGAGAAGCTAGTGTTAGTTTTTTTTTAAGAAAACAAGCAGTTAGTAAATGAATAGAGTGCAAGTCTAAAAGGGGCAAGTTTTTTAAGAATAGAACTAGAATAGAGTTAGAGGATCAAATAAAGATGGATGAGATGTGTCTTTGGTCGATTCTTGAATATGCTATATACACTCACTGGCCACTTTATTAGGTACACCTTGCTTGTACCGGGTTGGACCCTCTTTTGCCTTCAGAACTGCCTTAATTATTCTTGGCATAGATTCAACAAGGTGTTGGAAACATTCCTCAGAGGTTTTGGTCCATATTGACATGATAGCATCACGCAGATGCTGCAGATTTGTCGGCTGCACATCCATGATGCGAATCTCCCATTCCACCACATCCCAAAGGTGCTCTATTGGATTGAGATCTGGTGACTGTGGAGGCCATTTGAGTAAAGTGAACTCATTGTCATGTTCAAGAAACCAGTCTGAGATGATTTGAGCTTTGTGACATGGTGCATTATCCTGCTGGAAGTAGCCATCAGAAGATGGGTACACTGTAGTCATAAAGGGATGGACATGGTCAGCAACAATACTCAGGTAGGCTGTGGCGTTTAAACGATGCTCAATTGGTACTAAGGGGCCCAAAGTGTGCAAAGAAAATATCCCCCACACCATTACACCACCACCACCAGCCTGAACCGTTGAGACAAGGCAGGATGGATCCATGCTTTCATGTTCTTTACGCCAAATTCTGACCCTACCATCTGAATGTCGCAACAGAAATCGAGACTCATCAGACCAGGCAACATTTTTCCAATCTTCTATTGTCCAATTTTGGTGAGCCTGTGTGAATTGTAGCCTCCGTTTCCTGTTCTTAGCTGACAGGAGCGGCACCCGGTGTGGTCTTCTGCTGCTGTAGCCCATCTGCTTCACGGTTCGACGTGTTGTGCTTTCAGAAATTGTATTCTGCATACCTTGGTTGTAACGAGTGGTTATTTGAGTTACTGTTGCCTTTCTATCCATCTCTAACCAGTCTGCCATTCTCCTCTGACCTCTGACATCAACAAGGCCTTTTCTTCCCCACAACTGCCGCTCACTGGATATTTTTCTCTTTTTCGGACCATTCTCTGTAAACCCTAGAGATGGTTGTGCATGAAAATCCCAGTAGATCAGCAGTTTTTGAAATACTCAGACCAGCCCGTCTGGCACCAACAACCATTCCACGTTCAAAGTCACTTAAATCCCCTTTCTTCCCCATTCTGATGCTCGGTTTGAACTTCAGCAAGTCGTCTTCACCACATCTAGATGCCTAAATGCATTGAGTTGCTGCCATGTGATTGGCTGATTAACAATTTGTGTTACCAAGCAATTGAACAGGTGTACCTAATAAAGTGGCCGGTGAGTGTATATATATAAGTGGTATATTTAAAATGATTCAAAATCCTAAATTGTGGTTTAGGGTTTAAATTTAGATTTGTAGGCCCCACTGTATATTATATTATAATGTTTAACATTATTTTCATTTCCTATTGTATTTTATTAGTGACATAAACCTATGAAATATAATACAAATATATAATCACAAATATATGTTTAATAGTGAATCAATAGGGTTATTTTTTATTTAAAAAAATCCTAAATCAGTATCTAGAGAACAAAGCAAATATATGTTGTTATACACTACCATTCAAAAGTTTGAGTCAGTGTGATTTAAAAAAAAAAATTCATACTTTTATTCACAGAGGATCCATTAAATTGATCAAGATAAAGTGGCATTAAAGACATTTATAATGTTACAAAATGTTTCACATTAAATTACGTTCTTTTGAACTATTTATCATGAGAAAAAAAATGCATTATGGTTTCCACAAAAATATAAGCAAATCAGCATACTTGAATGATTTCTAAAGGATCATGTGACACTAAAGACTGAAATTCAGCTTGACATCACAAGAATAAATTACATTTGATACTATTCTCAAATAGAAAACAGTTAATGTAGTTTTTACTATTTTTTATCAAATAAAAGAAGCCTTTGTGAAAATAAGAGATCTTACTGACCCTAACATTTTTAATAGTAGTGTACATAATTGAATTACATCAAATGAGATGTGCACTAAATGTATTATTATTTTTCAAATTTGTTTGTAAGTAAAATTCCCTGAAACATAATTGAATTACATCAAGTGGGATGTGCACTAAATTAATTATTCATTTTTCAAATTTGTTTGTAAGTACAATTCCCTGAAACTAAATCATGGTTCACTTTTCTTCAAAAGCATGGATGTGAGGGATGAAGAGATATCATCATTTGACATTTCACTGATGTCTGACGTTACACCTCCGTGAAAACTCCTGTGTGGATCCTGCCCGACTCTAACCTGCACGGCTGAGAGTTTGACACCAGATGTCATCAGCACGGTCCAGTGCCAAAGACTGATGCTCACCCACAAAATGACAAGCATTTCTGGAACATAAACCTCCCCAGCAGATGTTTGTCCAAGTAAGTAGGTCATCGAAGTGGTTTATACAACATAAAAAATGACTGTATTGTGTGTTGCTCTAGATAAGACAAGCTCCTAGTAACAGAAAAATCATTGGAAAAACGCACAAAAGTGAACACTTTGTGCCCTGAATTATGACACAACATCATTTTTAGAGCGGTTGTATAACCACCTCCCAGCTGTGTTTTTTTCCCTCTACAGAAGTGATTTGACTGTTAGTCATCTTTCAAATGAATCTATTTTCTTAAACTGTACAAATCTTGTGCCATGAATTTGTTTTATCAGCATTGTCTCTCTGCATATATATATATATATATATATATATATATATATATATATATATATATTAGGCCTATTAGTTCCATGCATTTGCATAAAATAGATCATGGGGATTTCAAGCTTCAAAAAGCACCATAAAAGTCATAAATGGGATCTATAAGTTCGTAAACGATGAATCATTCAGACCTGGTTTGTGAACTTGGTCCATCTATTCGCTGAAAGATCTCACTTCAAAGAAGAATCTATTTGTGAGTCAGACATAGCAACATCTCATACAGAACTACAGCTGAAGTCAAATACTTCAGTCAATAATGCAGTAAATTTCATCCTAGTACTCAGTACCTATACTCCTTATTCCAGCACTTCTCATATTATTGCTCCCTTAGCGTGAATCGCTTTGTTTCATTTCGTATTTGTAAGTCACTTTCATTAAAGCATCTGCTAAATGAGTAGTGCTAAATATAAGCTTCAATCTGTTCATAACACAAAGCTATCATATGGCTTCAGAAGTCTTGGAAGATAGTGCTCAAGGCATATATACCAATTGTATGACCCTGTTATAGAGCTTTTTGCTTTTTTGCAGCTTGAGAGCCCGAGTCCTCATTCACTGTCATTATACTGAAAAGAATCATCAGCATATTCGTTTGTATTCAATTGATAGGAAAGACAGTCATACAGGTTTGGACTGACATAACAATGAGCAAATGATTAGTGAATTTACATTTTTGGGTAAACTATGCTTTTATATTTTTTATTTTATTATGATCCTGATAGCCCCTCATGTCACAGTTGCAAGATATAATGTCGAAATTGCAAGAAATTACATTGTATATGCTGAATTAAGTAGCAATTGCAGGTTATGAATTGTTTCCAAATGGTGGTTTATTGTTAGTGCTGGCTTACCTGGATTTTTGGAGGCCAGTTTCTCTGACTCTTTGGGAATGCGGAACAAAACAGGTTCACTAAGGGGGCTTGTGCCGCTCATGCTAATGGACTGCACATGGACAATGTACTCGGTGTCTTCCTCCAAGTCCCATAATGCACATGAACGAGTGGTGGTGTTCACTTCTTGGATGAATCGCAGCATTCGAACGTCCTTTTTCTATGAACATTAAAATAAATAGAAATCTGAGATTGAGAGCACTAATAATCTAAGAAGAACTGTGGTTGATGCCACAACATGAAATCAAAATCCATCCTATTTAATTACTTAATACATGGTCCTGTTCTAATTGTAAACAATTCATCAGTGCATGTTATATTAGTAATAATCAGGTTAATGTCACTCTTCTTTTTCCTCTTATTTTTATCTCCCTTTCCATATCCAATGATCCATTTTAATCAATTTATTTATTTTTTGTTTTTTTGGACAGATCAAAAGGGTAATTATAGCCATTAATATTTAATTTAATATTTAATTTGACCAATATTGCAAATTAGCACACAAGCTACTGGTATGTTTATATATATACGATATGTATATGCATATGCATATGCATATGCATATGCATATGTATATGTAATATATATGTAATATATATATTTGTATATATATATATATATATATTGCTTATTATTTAAATCTCTCATTTATTATTAAAACCAATTCCAGAACATAATAACTTTTATATTTTATGCTTTTAATAACTTCAAATAAATAAATTGCAAATGACACCTCCATGAAACCCAATATAACAAATAGCCCATGAATCTTTAGATATTGTTTGTCTTTCATTTTTCTCTCTACTCTGTTTATACATGTTTGTGCATGCACCGAAAGAAAAGAAAAAAAAGAGAGAAAGGCGAAATAGTTCATATCCAGTGTAATTTGATAATACTGTTTTTTTCCACTTCAAAGCAGGATTATATACTGAACAAAATTATAAACGCAACACTTTTGTTTTTGCCCCCATTTTTCATGAGCTGAACTCAAAGATCTAAGACCTTTTTCTATGTACACAAAAGGCCAATTTCTCTCAAATATTGTTCACAAATCTGTCTAAATCTGTGTTAGTGAGCACTTTGCCGAGGTAATCATCCACCTCACAGGTGTGGCATATCAAGATGCTGATTAGACAGCATGATTATTGCACAGGTTTGCCTTAGGCTTGCCACAATAAAAGGTCACTCTAAAATGTGCAGTTTTATCACACAGCACAATGCCACAGATGTTGCAAGTTTTGAGGGAGCGAGCAATTGGCATGCTGACTGCAGGAATGTCCACCAGAGCTGTTGCCCGTGAATTGAATGTTCATTTCTCTACCATAAGCCGTCTCAAGAGGCGTTTCAGAGAATTTGGCAGTACATCCAACCGGCCTCACAACCGCAGAAAACGTGTAACCACACCAGCCCAGGACCTCCACATCTAGCATCTTCACCTCCAAGATCGTCTGAGACAAGCCACCCAGATAGCTGTTGCAACAATCGGTTTGCATAACCAAAGAATTTCTGCACAAACTGTCAGAAACCATATCAGGGAAGCTCATCTGCATGCTCATTGTCCTCATCGAGGTATCGACCTGACTGCATTTCGTCATCGTAACCGACTTGAGTGGGCAAATCCTCACATTCGATGGCGTCTGGCACTTTGGAGAGGTGTTCTCTTCACAGGTGAATCCTGGTTTTTACTGTACAGGGCAGATAGCAGACAGCGTGTATGGCGTCGTGTCGGTGAGCAGTTTGCTGATGTCAACGTTATGGATCGAATGGTGGCGGTGGGGTTATGGTATGGGCAGGCGTATGTTATGGACAACACAGGTGCATTTTATTGATGGCATTTTGAATGCACAGAGATACCGTGACGAGATCCTGAGGCCCATTCTTGTGCCATTCATCCATGACTATCGCCTCATGTTGCAGCATGATAATGCACGGCCCCATGATGCAAGGATCTGTACACAATTCCTGGAAGCTGAAAACATCCCAGTTCTTGCATGGCCAGCATACTCACCGGACATGTTACCCATTGAGCATGTTTGGGATGCTCTGGATCGGCGTATATGACAGCGTGTTCCAGTTCCTGCCAATATCCAGCAACTTTGCACAGCCATTGAAGAGGAGTGGGCCAACATTCCACAGGCCACAATCAACAACCTGATCAACTCTATGCGAAGGAGATGTGTTGCACTGCGTGAGGCAAATGGTGGTCACACCTGGTTTCCTGGACCCCCCCCCGGCCCCCCCCCAATACAGTAAAACTGCACATTTTAGAGTGGCCTTTTATTGTGGCCAGCCTAAGGCACACCTGTGCAATAATCATACTGTCTAATCAGCAACTTGATATGCCACACCTGTGAGGTGGATGGATTATCTCGGCAAAGGAGAAGTGCTCACTAACACAGATTTGTGAACAATATTTGAGAGAAATAGGCCTTTTGTATACATAGAAAAAGTCTTAGATCTTTGAGTTCAGCTCATGAAAAATGGGGGCAAAAACAAAAGTGTTGCGTTTATAATTTTGTTCAGTTTAATAGCTACAACTACAACCATAAAAAAATATTTTTTTGAAATAAAATAAACAATAGCTAGAAATAAGCAACAATAGCTTGACATTTCCCAGTTTAATTTAGTTTAACCTGATGTACTAAAACAATTTTAAAACTAAAACTGAAATAAAAATTATACAAAAAACAACAACACACTAATACACAACATGATCAGTATCTAAAGTATTAGTACAAGATTCACCCATTATTCATGTTTCACTCAAATGCATCCTCTTATCAAAGTAAAATAAGTTTCACATATTGACTGTAATAATGTCTTTGTCAGATAAGATTGACAGTGTACACTGTGCACTAATAAACAGTGCTATTGGCCCAATTCATTCTTAGTGAATTCCCACCATACTTGTGATATGAGGTTGTGATAAGAAATCCATGAGGAGATAAACAGTTAACACACACACACATATTCATGCACACTGCAGAATCTCTGTCACCAGTTTGGTGACAAGCTGTAATGGCTTTGTACTCCAGCAGATGGTCACTGCAGTCCTTATTACAGAGGTCTCTACAGTGACTGCTTTCCTCAAATCTGCTTACTCACACACACACACACACACACACACACACACACACACACACACACACACACACACACACACACACACACACACACACACACACACACACACACACACACACACAAACTAATGCATGCATGCATAAAAAATTTACAGAAAACGGCCAACTAAAATATCAACAGCATTTGCCATCGAAGAGAAAGCAGCCCAGTCTACATCGACACATAATCAACATGCTTACACAAGCATTCCTCCATGATATTGCCTCATTGAACTTGATTTATGAGGTAATTTTGCCGTTTTTTTGCACATGTAAGGACTCGAAAATTGACCATAAACTGGTTCAATACCTGCTGTGTGATGGCGAACCCAATGACTGGGTCTCCCTCAAGAATGTCCCATGTCACTATTGCCGAGTTCCCCTCCAGTGCATGGATGGTCACATTGAGCGGAGCAGATAAACTGTCTGAGGATGACAAAAATAAAAGACATGAAGGGATAAAAGGTGCTGATGTGACTTACCCCAAGACCTCTTGCGCTTACAGTCCCATATTAATGATAAAAAACATTAAAACTGCAGAAAATGTGCTTGACTGTGCATTGCATGCACTCTCTACATAGGAACTTCGAAGTTAATGTTTGCTTATTTTTAATAATGAAACTCAAAAATAATGTTAAAAAAGATGATCATTCCTCTTTTATAACTCTTCACTGTGTATGATAACAATAATGAATTTGTTTTCCTAGTGTACTGCTGAAGCAATATATAAAAGCACTCAGAAAGATATCACATTTTACCCGTTACTTTTAGCTTTACCAGAAGCAGAATGGACCAGTTACAGTCATTTGTGTCATTTATTTAATAATTTAACAGACACAATAGTGAGTAAAATCACTGTCCAGGTGATAGACAGTATTTTTTTAAATATAAAAAGTTAATCTGATATTCTCCACCTCCCCCTGCACCACCAGTCTAGATATTTATGCAGCAGCATATATTAAATGCTCACTGAAGCAAGTCTATTGGCAATATCAAGCCCAAACTATCTCTGCCACAGCAGTGTGCATAGTAGATCTTGTCCGCCACGAACAAATACATAAACATTGCCATATCCATCACATTCTAAAATTGTTCTGAGAGTTGTCCTGATTAAAACAGAAAATATTTCCTTTATGCTGGAACACAATAGCCTGCCATACACAAGCTATTTGCCTTTATAAAGTAAAACAAATCATGTACAGTTATGCAGAATATACACATATACTGAAGAGAAAGTGCAGTTCTTATTTGATATTATCCTTATATCTCATTTCCAGTTCATATTTTGCTAGGGTGTTTCTATATGGTCACTATAATTCGTGAGACCCAGAACACCCAAGAACAACTACAAAGCCATGATGTGTTCAGTTGTGAATTATGATGGTAGTACAAAGTTATTTTCACCCCAAATAGTTCATTCTGTCTTCTCTGTCAAGTCATTCTCTAACTCTTTTTCTAATGCCGAAATGAACAGTGCGGTTTGATTGATGGAAATGCCCTGATGCTTAGCTCTATGTTTGCACTAGATCAATATTTCCGCTGCTCTTTACTTTTATTTACTGTGTGGAAGCTTTTAGATTGTTATCTGAACCAGCCTTTTTGTATTTGATGGTCATCAAACAAAGAAAATGGCCTGGCACAGCCTAGAGTACACAAAGCCAGCTGCTGTTTGGACATTGGGCATTTTTTCACGAATTATATGGAAATGGTTTGCAGCGAAGACATCAGAAGTTGTGTGTCATCACTTGTCAGAATGATAATATGGCGCTACATGAATCGGTGCGTGAAGATCTAATCATCAGTAATGTTTGTTGACTACAAAGTGAAATGGTTGTCTGCTTAACGTCATCCATCACAATGTAACAAATGCACACCCTGCAGATGGGAAATAATGTATTTAAAGGGGATGGTAGACAGAGAAAGCCAGTCATCCCTGAGGACACAATATGTCTCCCACTGGGCAGGACGTGTTTGGAACAGTCGTTACACTTTAAATAGGGGAGTAGTGTAACATGCATTCAGAAACATGCCTCAGTCGTTTATTGATGCCTATGAAGAGTGCATGTACATCCCAAAATTCACGTTTCATGAAATCTTGCTGTGCAAAGTGTTAGTTTGCCCGAAATGTAAATTCTGTCATTATTTATTCACCCTCATGAACGACTTCCCTATAGAACACAAAAAGAAAAAGAAAGTGTTCTTTTCCATACAACGAAAATTAAAAGCAATTTAATGGCCTATGTGTTATATTCATTAAAACTATTTAAAAAAAGTTTAATAATAAACTGAAATAAATTCTAAATATTTTATGAAAAATGTAAAACTTAAAAATTATGTTTTGATAACTAAATGAGGAAAGTAGTAAAATTACTAAAACTGAAAAAATTAAATAAAGGCTAAATATAAATACTAAAAACAGAATGTCAAAAGCACATCAAAATTACTAAAAATTAAACTAAATGAAAATAATTTAAAATTTCTAAAACTGAATTCATAATTTTAATCGATACTATTATAGTATTTAAACAGGGGTGCACATAAGTTTTTCAGCCTGGTTTTCATAATTTGTTTTGGTCCTCACACGGGCCACGGCATGTAGTGTGACCCATAAAATATAACTATAAAATAATTAATTAATAATAGTGCTAATAATATTATTGCACTTTATTTAGTTTAAAAAATTATAATTAACTAAATAATCAAGTGTAATAATACTATTTTATATTAAATTAAAAAGGGAGTATTTATTACATACAAATACAATTATTTTATAGTAAACTTAAAAATAAAATGCTAATATTTTATTATTTTATTATTATTTGAATTTTCATCATTTTCAAACGTAATATTGGCAAGCTTTTATTTTGGCGGGTTGCTGACAAGTACGTATATGCGCTTCCAGGTTTAGCGCTGCTGGTGGAAGAGCTTCAGTGAATGAAATGTCACAGTTTTGCTTTGAAAACGGCTGCGGCTAGCCTAGATTATGCTTTCAGTTTGAACAGAAATCTTATACAGTACAGTTTGTAGATCTAAAATTCAATTGTAACTGTGCACTAATGCGCCAAGAACTGTAAGGTTCATCGCATGTAAGGTGGACATTTTGGTACGCGCATGCGGACCTGCGGGCCACTTATGTGCACCCCTGTATATAAATAATACTAAAATAACACAGTTTTTTTTTTTAAGTCAGACAATAGTTTCGTGCAAGGAACAGACCTAAATTTAAATCAGTTACAATGACCGAATACAACACGGCAATGAATATGCTGAAGTAAAACTGAGATTTGAGAGCTATGGTGGAAAAACAGTTTTAAGTGAATAAAAACTTTGGTCTCTTCCTCACATGTAAACTATTGTATGACTTCAGAAGACACTTAAGATACTGCACAAGTCATATTTATACTCATATGTACTTTAATAGGGTCTTGCGTTCAGCTTTTGTTTACTGTATGCTTTCACTGTATGGAAAAGAGCAGCATGAACATTCTGCTAAACTACTAGGAAATCATGAGGATTTGGGATGACATTAGGATCAGATTTAATATTTTTTTGGTTGAAAAACTGCTTTAAATAAGAAATAATTACTTTGAATTTTTCTTATTCCAGTTTAAAGCTACTGCAATCAAGCCATTTGTACGTGCTTCACCTTTAATGATTGGATGTGTTTTATAATTTGCTTTTTATTTGGATATTTTCCAAAAGTCTTCACCTAATACTCACTGGCAAAGCCTTTCAACTTAAATTACCCTCTTAAAAATGAATAAGGTCAAGCTGCCTCAAACACATTTGTTACCACCACTGAAGAGTTGAGGTTTCAGACATCATCTTAACACATACAGTACATTAATGTAACCTCAGGCTGAAGATGTTCATTTAGTTTTTCTGGATCTCATCGGTTGGTAATGGCTTCTCTCATGAGACTCGAGTTCTATAGGTCCTTGGCTTGCAGCCAGACCCTAAACCTAAAGTGTACTAGCCTGTCTGCAGAGACAAACGTGAATTGAATGTATGTACTCTCAGGGTATTCAATCTCGCAATGAGCACTGCTTAGGAATACCACCCCCTGGAAAAGTTCATGTGATTCATTTTTCAAACTGTCAAACTGAACTCATAATCACATTTGCTAGTCGCCCTTGAAGGAACCATGAGCGTTCTGGTTCCTGTGTCTGAAGGGTGTGCAGTCAGGTGGGCAGCAGCGGTCCGGTGATTCGCGTTACCTACTGTAGACCTGCAGCCGTGATTTAGGGAGCCCTGTCTATGAGGTGGGTCGCTTGGCTTGACTGCGTCCACGGTGCCTGGACATGGCAGCCCTCGTAAATATGTAGCTTAGTGCTGCCGTCCCACAGGAAGCCTTGGAGGGATATTTATTGGTGTACATTTTGGTCAGGTAAAGAGTAACCTGAAGCTCATTTGATGGAGTGAGGGTGTGCTATGTTTCAGAGTAAATGCAATATTGTTTGTGTTTGTATGAGGCCGTCAGGTGCTGTAGCTTTTCAAAATCAAATCACAAATCTGAATTTGATTAAGTATTATGGTGCAGCATGAGAAAATTGTACATGACTGCTTTTACAATTTTGCATTGCTCCTATGATGTGTTCAAGTCTTCAACTTAAGAAGACTTTCAGAAAATATAACAAAAAGAGGGAAATTATACAACATGTCCCATCATTAGAGGTGAAATATGTAACGTCTCATAACATCTTTTATTATTAGAACTGTTGAAAATGGTTGTGCTTCTTAATAGTTTTGTGGAAACTAATATTAATATATAAAAGTTCAAAGCACGACATTTATTTAAAATCTTTTGGAAAAACAATGTAAAAATCTTTACTTTGACTTTTTATTAATTTAATGCATCCTTGCTGGACATATTTAATTTAATTTAAACATATTTTTTCAGATATGAATTCCAAACAAACAAACAACATTTCCCCAAAATCTGCCAAAATTCAGCTGATGTCGTGCATTCAGATGTGACTATAGTTTGGGAACAACATTTCCAAAAGGGAGCTATATCTGACAAAAGCTTAATTTGAAGATATTTTAATTGGAAAATATTGAATTGGAGAATCAATAAAATCTTTTTATTTTATTTTGTAAGGTTTATCTGTTACAGAGTTTGCTGCATTATAATTAGCTTTAAATAAATACAAGAATCTATTGTATGTACTCATTTAGTGAAGGAAATGTTTGTTAGTCAGGTTTTGGTGGGGACCAAATGGATGATAAAAACTTGAGTTATTTAAATCGTAGAGACCAGCCAATGGACACCTCGAGGGAAAAAAAAGCCCAATAAACACCATATCCCATGTTAATGGAAGTTGAAAAACACAGAAAGGTTAGGGAACAAAAAATATCATTAGTTCAGCATGAAAATAATAGAAGTCAAAGAAAATCCTCACCGTGACAGGAAAAAAAGTGACAATTGAGGAAAACTAGCAGCTTAGACCACAGTTTCATTATTTCCTTGACCTGCGAGATATTTCTCACTGTAAAGTAATTTAGCAAAGCTCCCTTATGGGGAGGAAAAACTGAGCCTTTGATTAACAATCCAGCGATGTCAGAGATGACAGGATGCAGTTTGGCCTGAAGTCTGTAAGCGGTTTCACAGCTCAAGCTGACCTCTAGACTGAGAATATTACACCCTTGAGATTCAAATCCTAGTCTCTGATCCAGAGACCTGTGGCCTGCTTCAACTCGGAGGAAGTGATGCAAACAGCTTCCCTCCAGCATCTAATAACATCTTAGCTTGGAGTCTGAGCTTATTCCCAGATACTTTTGACAATATTTTGTGTGAGAGTAATATCAGCCAGTGAGTATCCACCATCATAAAATTTGTGTTTTAATTAAGGCTTTCAATTCAGCTCGCTAATTCTGTGTGATTTATTATAAAAATAAAATAGCATGAGACTAAAAATGAACACAGTTAATCAAATCCTACGCCCCCCAAAAAAATCCTTAACAGAGAAGAAGAGAAGGCATTTCCTCTCTGTATGAATAATTCATGCAGTTTGCACATGGCACATTTTACAGTACTGCATTGCTCTTTTGAGAATATATATATATAATCAAATATATATATATATATATATCTTTCAAATGTTTATAATTATTTAATGTTTATGAAAGAAGTCTGTTATGGTCATCAAGTCTGTATTTATTTATGTACAGTAAAAGTAATACAGTAACATTGTGAATTTTTTATAAATATTTAAAATTGTAATATGTTTTAAAGAGTCATTTATATCTGTGATGTAAAGCTGAATTTCCAGCATCATTACTCCAGTGCTCAGTGTCACATGATCCTTTAGAAATCAGAAATCATTCTGATATGCCGATTTGCTGCTCAAGAAACATGAAAATATTATTATCAATGTTGAAAACAGTTGTGCTGCTTTTTGTGGAAACCATAATAGACTACCGTTCAGGAGTTTAGGGGTAAGTAAGATTAAAAAAGAAGAAGAAATTAATACTTTTATTCAGCAAGAATGCTTTAGTCAAAAGTGATACTAAAGAGGCTTATAATGTTACTAAAGATTTATATTTCAAATAAATGCTGTTCATTTGAACTTTATCTTGATCAAAGTATCCAGACATTTAAATTTTTTTTTACATTAATAATAATTAGACCCATTATTAATAACTGAGCACCAATCAGCATATTCAAATTATTTCTGAAGGCTCGTGTGACCCTAAAGGATAGAGTAATTATGCAGACAATTCAGTTTTACAATCACAGGAATAAATCACATTTTAAAATACATTAAAATCTAAAACAGATATTGAAATTATCACAATATGTTGTTTGATTAAATGAATGCAGCCTTGGCAAACATAAAATGTTTCTTTAAAATACATTAATAAGATCAATATATATTGGTAATTTGTGTCTTTTTTTGTTTTTATTCAGAAAATATAGCAGAGAGTAAAACTGTAAAATGCATTAAGTGCTGCAGTTCCAAACATCTGAGCAATCCAGGCTTCATGTGCCGCACCAAACTACATTTATACATGACAAACAATATATTGGAATGTCTTTTTATTTGTCTGTTCAAGTTTTGCTAGCCTTAATTGGGGAGCTTTTATCAGTTAAATATTAATTTATGTGATTAATCGTGATTAACTCAACAATTGTGTGCAATTATTTTTTTACTGACTGACATCCCTAATGCATTAAAACAAAACATCAGTCTGATAAACTGATAAATTTGCTCTAAAATGCAATGCACAGGAGCGACTGGCCCACTAAACAACATCAGACTCATAAAATATTCACAGTGTCCTCCCGTAGCTTTGATGAGATGCCTGACACTGTCAGATGAAACAAACATGTGAGAGCTCGGAGTGAGGAACTCCGCGTTGCACATTGCGGGGGCACCTCTGCCTTTCATCACAGGCGTCATAACAAAACACAACAGGCCTGTAATAAGACCAAACCCTGTAAAGTTGATCAGTTATTCTCTGACATGTTTGTTTCGCCTGCTTCCTCTGTTGCTACTGTGTCTGAAACTGTGCTCTTTTCATAATGGTGAGGAAATGCCACTTGCTCTCTTCATTAATATTCCTCCGTCCTGCATCACTGCCAGAGCCTCAGTATAAAGACGCATGGACAGAGGCTTTGTTGCCTCTCTAGACCACATAAAAGAGAAAAGCAGAGTGAAAATGGTTCGGTGTGCTTTCTTTCTGTGGGGGTCTATTACAGTTAATCTGTAATGTTACACATTAACAGCCACTACACCGTAATCACGTAGCACACGTGTTTGTTTCCACATCCCAAATGTACGTTTTGACAGATATATAGCACGGCCATAACAATTCACAGCAACATTTATGATACACTTCTATTTCTACACTATTATAGCAGTGTATGATTTTCAGATTGCCTAACAGGTGCCGCTGAAGTGAAACAGTAGACTGTTTTAGCAGACTGCCCTCCTTCACCAAACAACTGTAATAGAATGAAATTGCAGGTGACTTCCTCTAGAAAGCCATACGTTTAAGTCCAGTAGGTTTCTTGAGGCACTGATTTATTATGTGATTAATGTCATTTTCTGTTGAACTTTAAAAATACGATTATGTCTTGTCAATCAAAAGGGGGCGGGGAAAGCATTTGCTGAAATTCGCTCAGTGTATAAAATGTCTATTTTCATTTATTTTTTTATAAATGTATATACAGAATGCAAGCAACATAACAACATTCAGTGCTCTCATCCATCATATCATCACAAAATCTGTCTACAATGTACAATAATCACAGTAACATGTTTGGTGCATGTTTGGTGTGCAGATTCACATACACGCTGAAAAAATGTAACCTAAAAATCATATATTTTTTTTGTTAAATGGTTTTATTCTAGTCAAAAGATATCAATCTAAATACATGCATAGCAACATTATATAGGTAAAATCATGTAGAAATAGCTTTAAAGTCAATGACAGCTCACCATTTCAAGCTGCATGACATTAGCAAATTCAAAATAATTTCAAATTATGCTTTTGATATATGCAAATTTCACTTTTTTCTAAATTATTACATGATGCACTCATTTTCATGCCACTACAAACAGAAATAAAACTTAAAGCACAAATGTGGACCAAATACCTGAAAACTTTCTCATTAGGACCAGGTATTGTTATGATATTTACATTTACATTTGCCATTGCATTCATGCATCCTAACATGTGTTGTAATGCTTTTGTTTCAGTGTTACAACTGGCACTGCTATTAATCTAAACAAAACAAAAAAAGATGAATGTGTATTAACTGTGATAGTCATTAGTTTACATATGTCATGCAAATAATTTGCACTGTATCCATATTTAAGCTTTTATACTAAGAAACTGAGTTTTAAAGCACTTCAAAAAAGTAAATTGATATAGTAATTTCTTCCCAAGCTGTGTAATTACTTATTGTATTTTAAAATAAGATAACAGAAAAGGCTGAACATTCCAAAAAATGATTTGCCAGCAATCTAGTTGTCTGCATATACATATTTGAAACAAGCTAATATTTGTAGGTTTGCAAATGAATAAAAATAATAAAATGCCATGATTCTCGGGATATATCCAGGCCAGAGAAAAAGCTAACATCGATATTAAATGATATACTGCTTTGAAAGGTTCAATTACTGGAGAAAGACCAACGCAAATAAGATTGAAGAGAATGGATTTGTGACATTGACAATTAAGGTAATCATTATTCTGCTGTATTTAGCTGTTCTAGTTATCAGATCTTTTCCCATTTAAAATAGAAATGTGTCTGTGTCCAGATACATTCCCTAAATCCCAATGCCCTAAAATGTGATCTTTTGTGCATTCAAACTGTCATTTCTGTCTGGCGACCAGGTTTATGCTGTCTCTGAGCACAGAATCAGTTAGGATCACATGAATTGTTCACAGCATTTACATGCAGTCTGAAAGAACAGTGGAAACCCACGAGCGTCTTGTGCTTCCCATGGAGGGCTGAACAGGTAGTAGCGCATCCTTTATTCATCTCATACCCGCAACCTGTCTGTTCTCTGCCAATGTTAACATATAAGAATGCATTGCACTATGAATATTGTTTGTAGCTAAAAGATAAAACGTTGCAATTCTATTCATGCATGCAAAAATAGTGGAATAGGGGTTTATGTCTGTTTCTGTATCGTGCGCAAAATGCCCATAAATGACCCTATTATAATAATGACATTCCTTACAAAATGAGTAGCCTACTATCCCGCAAACTTACCGGCATTAACCGAGGACACGGAGATATAAGCCAAAAACAACAATAACAGCGCAGCGCACGAGCCTTTAATTCTCCACATCCTTCAAGGAATTCTTTACATTCTGTTCGGAAGACGTTGAATCCCATTTACTCGCAAGATTTTTAAACTTATAAATCGGCGTCTATGTGTTTAACATTCACGACTGGTTGCCGTCTTTATTCCTGCATCAGTCCAGAACAGCACTGTATCTAAACTCCGTACTTGCTGCAGAAAGTCGACACGAGAGGACTGCGTGAGCCCATTGGACGGCATTTGTCACTATTACCAATGGGACATAATGCATACTGACTCCAGGGGGCGCTCGGTGGCTCACAAAGCCGAGTCCTCTATTGAAACGCATTCAAATTTAAGTTGGCTTTCAAGAGCATTTATACGCCATTTATACGAGTTTTTTTTAATAACTCTTCGTGTCTGGCGTATAAACGATAAGCCAGTTACAGAAACCGCTGTATAAAGGCGAAGTAAATACTGTATTCTGTCATCAAAAAACGGCTGTGATTAGTCCGCCCTTCCAGCGCTGAGAAAAGTAACATGCACCACGTGACAACGCTGTCCATGTTCCAGCTGTGGTATGGACGATAATTATAAAGAATAAAGACACTGATCATCTTCATAATATAATAATAACTGGAATTGAAGAATTAGAGAAGAGTACTTGGACCGTTAGGGGGTCTAAATAATAACTCTCAAACTGAGGCTTTACCCAAAAAACAAAGGTTGAGGCAGACTTTAATAGTAGGCTACATAAAGGCTTACAAAACACTTTTGATACAACAGCCTATTGAAATAATATTTCACAACCACAAAAGTTCACCTAGCACAAAATAAACACTTATATAAAGTTGCGTAAAATACACTGCTTGTGTGCTTTCTGTTAGAAACATTGACTGACAAAACACATTTTGTAATAGCCTAGTTTTTTGTTTAAGTATTTAAGATTGATCCTCTGTGCTACACTGAAAAAAATGGTAACCGTAAATGTTGACATTGAATCTACCTACATACTCCCAGCAGGTACAGAACATCAATATAACATCAGGTTGATGTTGGAAATGACGTTGGACAAAAGTTGCATTTTGGTTGAGAATGAAAACCGAGTTGACGTCACTTTTTTGACGCCAATTTGACATTGACTTAACGTTGGATTTTGGTTACACAATCTAAAAACAACAAATATCAACATCAGCTGACGTTGGTATTGGACATCAAATTAACATTGTCATCAGATATTAATTGACATTGAATTTTTGGTCACTCAACGTCGCATCTGAAACCAAATATCAATGATGGTCTTATGATGTTTTGTTCATTTACACCAACAATACAAAATGTTATGGCTTAAATCAACAGAAATAGATCACCACTTTTTACGTTGTGTGCTGCTAAATCATAATCTGGGTTATGACAAGACATACATTAGCCAATTGAAAGATTTTCCATAGAAGTTTAAACACCCTCAGCCATAAGTTGCACACTGACTATAGATAGAAAGACAATGTCTGGGTTGTTAAGCTCCACCTATTTTAGGACTCCCTTTATCATGGTAATTGCCATTCTACCCGTGTATTACATTTCTATGGTGTAGCCACTACCTGGGACAGCGCAATGAGCTCTGTATGACAGCCTCAGCTTTAGCACGCATCGATGGCTTTCAGTGTACAACATGGGGTACACAACTACAAAGCAGCTCAAAATGCGATGACTAAAGCTAAACGGACGGTTCAGTTACTGCTGCTTTATAGTCATTTTCTGCAGCCCATCCAGTCTCCGAATTAAATTCAGAGTGAAAGTGCTGGCAGTGTCTTCATCGCTCCCTCTCACCTATTCCTGCCAGAATGCTTACTGAGGGAAACCACTCTTCCTAAAATTTTGGGGGTCTTTCCAGCTCTCTCCTTTCACTCTTGTGCCAAGTGCTGAGAAAATACCCTCTGTGTACCGAAAGGAATTGCCTCAGGATGACACCACTTTAGGTTCACACCGTCTGACACATTTTCATTATTCTAATGCACCTACAGTTGCCCTAATGTTGTCAGAATTCCAAGTCCAAATACAACATCTACATTTAGGATATGCTGACATTTAGAGTTGCAGTGCAGATTTTATCAAGTGTGACACTGTATAGGCCTATTAAAATTGTCACTTCTTGGCTTTCATGTGCTGATGTAATTCCATTTAGGGTGAGAAAAATTGTGGCCTAATCAACCACCTTCATTTCCACAAGTCATGTTTTCATGCATCCCAAACCACCTTTGAATCTATCTCAAATGCATCTTGAAGGGCATTTAATCTTGTGCTGCGTCTGAATTATGGCTACTTTCATAACCATATGGTAGGTGAAAATGTGAAAAGAGCTTTTTCACAGTATTCAAAAAACAGGTGAAAAGTACTCGGGTGACCTATTGCTTCTGGCGAAATTCTGAATTGCGCATTCGATGGATACTTTACTATCCCATCATACTCAATAATTAATTTTTATTTAATGTTAAAACAGTCACAGAAGTATGAAATAAATGACAGGTCTGATTTAACGCTTGCATTTTTCAAGATTACTGGCTGATTTTGGGAGTGGAATGAACAAAACCTCATGAACTAACCACTCCTAAAAAGGCACACCACAGGGACCTGATGTGAGACCTCTTGAGAGGTTCCCGTATCTGAATCCTTTTTTATTATTGATTAATTGATTAATGGAGAATACCTTGTGTTTTTCCATGGGTGATCGGCCATTTGAAGGGGGCTTTATGGTTGTTGGTTACTTACATTTCACTGCTGATTATATTCCGTATAAGTGAGCATGTGATGAATAAAACCTTGAATCTTGTAGAGTAAGTTTCAATCCTGCCAGACAGTATGCGATTTCAGATAGAGCTTTGATCTTTTCATGACTGGATAGCTATACATTCAGAAAAAAGCATGAAATACCGATGATGTTGTTGTTATTACCTAAAACTAAATTGAACATTTGAACTATTGAGCATTTTTTTCAAAAAGTAATTATTAAAAAAAATAAAGCAATCAGGTATTGAAATAAAGCAAAAAAATTTACTATAAACTAAAACTCATTCAAAACTACTAATACATACTATATTATGTATATTATATATAGATATCACTAAATTATACTGGTAAATACACTTACTATCAATGGCTCAACCCTCAGCACAATAAATATGTCTTACTTTGCAACTATGAATTTCCTTTAAGGAACAAGTCCAACACATTCTGATCTTAATGACTGAATGAGACGTTAAGAGAGCAAGACATTTGGAGACAGCATGTTCCCACACAGTTTCAAATGCTGCCATTTGTGCGGGGACATTTTGTCAATCTTTCTGTTATATATGTCCTTGAGACTGGTAACTCGGGTACAATATGTGGGACATTCTTCAATCTTTTTGACAGATGCTGAGTTGTTTCTTTTTTCAGTATACAGAATGAAAATATGGGCCCGTATTCATGAAAAATCTAAGTGCTAAGAGTTGCTCCTAGTAACAAAATTCTAAGAAAATTCTTAGAAATGTGGGTATTTCCTCTTAAGATTAAATAAAAGATCCTAGTAAAGAAAAAAAGTAATTCAAAAAGCATCTTAACCCATAAAAGAGGTCTTAAGGTTCAAAATTGTTAGGAGTATGGACGAGGACTTTTAAGAGGCTTAAGAGTTTCTTTAGCAGCGGAGAAAATGGATGAAACATGAAAAGGGAGAAGAAATGTGTTGCACACAATGCATGCCAGTGAGGTAATAAAGATTTATACACATTAGATTGCGCAGAGATCGTGTTTGTGACCGATCTTATTATCACTACATTAACTACATTAACATATTTGGCAACTGGAAAAATGCAATTATGCAGCAGCGATGGTTTGGGTCTGTTACAGAACTTTTAGAACCTTATTATGTCGCTGTTCATTTCCTTTAAAATACATTAAGTATGACAGCATGGTAAATCAAAAATAAAGAATATATATACATACATAGTGTGTGTGTGTGTGTGTGTGTGTGAAGAGAGAGAGAGAGAGAGAGAGAGAGAGAGAGAGTACGGTAAAACAGGTAAAATGACGCCTGTAATTTCAAAGTGAAGGCTTATAATAAACCCTACTCTTAAAAGCGCTCTTTTGTTTCCTTCTTGGACAACCAACCAATCACAGTCTTCAAAAGACTGTGTCATAGCTAGCAACGGGGTCAGCCCCGCCTCCTCACTAAGATAATTTTTTCTCTCAGAGTTGCTCTCAGATTGGTCCTGAATCACCTTTAATCTAAGACTCCTGATTAGAATTTTTAAAGCTAAATAGGAGCTCTCTAAAAGGATTCTTAGAATTTTTAGGAATACGGGCCCTGATGTTTAGCGTTATCCTTTGTCTCTCTTTCACTATTTGAATATGTTTATTTGCATGTGTTAGCATGCATGAATTAGCACCTATGTAGGCAGAATTTTAATCGGAGTAGGATTTTGATCTAATGAGATTGTGCTGTGACTGCTTTGGACAAAACTTATATTTACATATAGCGTTTATCACTTATCGCTTTGTTTCGCACCAGTGTGAGCCAAATCAGGTTTTATTATTCAGAATCCACTAGTGGTTTGGGTCACGATGGACCCCAGTGAAATTCAATACAGTTGGATGTGTAAATGCATTTTTATTAAGCATTAACTCTCTACAGTGTTTCTTCTGCCTACGGCTGCTGTGTGATGATTATTGAGTACTAGATCAAGAGGGAAATAGCTCTTAAATGAGAACAAAGATCAATACATAATTATCATTTTGATCAAACCGTTGTTAAAATCTCCTTTTACAATGTTTGACTAAAAATGAATAAACTAGAAAAATCAATAACACTTGGGGGAGGGTGCAAGACTTGCTGAGTTGTCTGTAAGAGAAACATGCTTTTTAGTAATAGAGTGTTGCCTCAGGCTAGAAGTTCTTGTCACAGGAACTCTCAGTAAGAAGTGCTGTCCACAGGAGATGTTGGCTGTTTTCAGCGCTGCCTCTTCCAGAACATACAGAGAATGTATGCTGAAAGTAGCCTTCGAGGGAGTTGAAGTGAGACTGCCACATTTATGTAATGGCCATATGGCTGCTGTTACACTTGAATGCTCAGTCGGATACTCTGTTGCTCTTTCTTAAAGAGATAGTTCACCTAAAATTAAATATGGTTATTATTTATTTGCTTTCATGATGTTTCAATTGTGTATTCTTTTTCTTTTGTGAAATACAAAAGGATAATTACGTTGGTTGTTCTTTGCCATGCAATTCAAAAGCATTATTCAACTAAGGCTTTAACAAACAAATGCATCAATAAATAAATACTGAAAATATAACAACAAAAACAAATCTAAAATACTAATTAAAACTGTGATAGCATATTAATAGTTCTGAAAACATTGGTTCACATTCAATGTGTGCTCTCAGAAACAGAGGCATACACTTTCACACTTAGGTATGTTTACTAATTTAGGGGTAAATGAGCAACAAATATGTACCTTTTAGCTTTTGTACCTTAGGGTTTGTATACTTATTTCCCTGAGAGTGTAATTGCATTAAAAAGAGCATCCTGCAAAATCTTCAAAATGTCTACTTTTGTCATATGCCATTACTAAACGATGTCACAATTAATTTTTGCTGAACTAATTATTTCATCTCTGAATTTCAGTTCCATCATCTCCCAGGTTCTCATCCCGTAGTATACTTTTATTTCTGGATGTAGGTTTTTATATCACTTCCTTCCTATTTTTTGCAGATAGAAAGAGAAATGAGGACACAGTGGTTCTGCACACAGTGTAGTTCAGGGCAGCAGATGTAGAGAGCCTATACATTGGCATGAAGGTGAATCTGTGTCTCGTGTTACTGGGGCTGATCCTGAGGGATAACCCCTCATCTTGTCTTCCTCCAAGCGTAAGGCCATTGTCTATACTTCCTGATACATCTCACATTCTCCCAGTAAAGCAGTCATTCCTGCAGGGCTGAGGCATATGGAGATATTATTGCCACAGTACATGAGCGTTTATGTTTTATGTGTTTGAGCTTGCATGACTGTAGTCACAGCCTTACAGTCTGGTCATAAACTATACGCATTAACAGCACATACAAAACAAGCAATGATTGGTCACTTTACATGTCAGTGGGCAGTTCATGGACAGAACAAGCTGCAGTGAGTACTAGGCCTTTGTGCATAAGTCTGGCTGTGAAGCTGAGACTGTGTTCGTGTGTTTCAGTTTATTGTTTCTACTCCTACAATAAAGCTAAAGTAGATGACAACAACTAAAATGCAGCATTTGTTTTTAGCATCTGGACTCCTTGACCTCACACACTGGTCTCAGTGGGCACTATCTTAGAGAACAAATCTTTGAGAGAGGTTTACAAGATGTCATTTGCTTTATTCTGCAGACGGTCCTGCTGACTCACCGACGGACCGCAGTGGTTCTGTTGACAGGATGAGAATCTCTGAGCGTGAGCAATGATTGATAAGCGAGGGTGACGCTTTTCCCTGCATGCAAATGAATAATTTCCTCCTCAATTTTTTTCTCTGGCCTCATATATCTTTCTTCTGTTCCTTCTGGAGGTGCTTCAGATGATTCATGCACTTTAGAGAAACTCACACGTTTTAGAGGATTTAATTGACTGCTCCAAAGAGCATCATACATATTGAATGGTGGTCTGGTGGTCGCTATATTTCATAATTAAGCTCCATGTCAGAAAGTTCACAGTCATCTGCAGAGCAAATTTCGGTCATTGCGACATAATTCTAATGGCACGGATCATGGGATTCTACTTTGGAGGAATGTTTTATTCGCTTTGCACTTTAAATAATGTATTGATGAAATTTTGCTAATTATATCCCTTAATTGATTGTGCACCTGTAGCGTATTTCAGAAACGGAAAGTATATTTGTAACGTAAAGTTTTTAACTTTGTATTAATGTCAAATTAAGTTTTCAAGTACTTTTTTAAATCATTGTTTTAATGATCTGTTGTGTTTTAAAGAAGTACACTTATTCTAACAGCACATGCAAAGCACTTGATTATAATTTTAACTGTAGTGTGTTATTTGATATTACATTTCAAATTATATTTTAAATGTACTAAATGCATTTTCATCATAGTGTGTGATTACAAAATGACATAAAGCTTCAATAGGAATGACATTAAAGTATATTTTAGTTTGCCATAAATGCTTGTCAGTACATTCAGCACGCAAGAACACTCTAAAGTTAAGCTAATTGCATTTAATATGCATTTGAACTATAATCAATTTTCATTTAAATGTAACATGCAGTTAAACATTTGAAAATATTACATTCAGTTCACAGTTAAGTATTCTTTTAATATACACTAATCTTGAAATAAGTACTGTTTTTAATTTTTCACAAATAAAGCAATAATTATTAGTCAAGTAATATTGTAATAGTTGAACACAATAATGATGGATTATGTTATTATCCATATATCTAATGCAACATAATGAAACATTAAAAGAGACTGGGAATATTTTGGACAAAGAAAGGAAAAAAGTAGGAGAGAGAGAAATATGTGCCATGAGCAAAAAGACAAAAGAATGAATGGATAGATTTTCATCAGACATAAGAGACCTGACATTCAGAGAGAGAGAGAGAGAGAGAGAGAGAGCTGATTGTTTCAGCAAAGTAGAATATATTATGACATATTACTCCATAGACTTAAATGTATATTTTTCATGAAAGAGAGAGTTTTAGAATTTTAGTTCTAAGACAGACTTACAATAGTACTCATTTTGAGACATATTTAATACAAAGAGAGAGAATTTTTAATTTTATTTTTTAGAGTTCAAAGAGAGACTGTGAGAGAGAATGAGAGAGAGAGAGAGAGAGAGAGAGAGAGAGAGAGAGAGAGAGAGAGAGAGAGAGCTGCATCCCTACAGTCCAGCTGAAGTTTAACACTTCTGCAAAGTCACCGACAGTATCTAAGGCCCTCTTTGCTGTTAACCTCTTTATCGGGTGATAAGTGGTCAGCCAGTGCACAATGCTGCTTACACCTGGTGATAATGTGTCTCTAATCAACTTCCTGTGAATACTGTGTGATTGGATTTCAAGAGGAGTGCCTCACATTAATCATTACATAACTTACAATGTTATTGCTTATACATATTAAACATGTTAACATGTTATTTATAACAAATAAATCGTAACCAGCAAAGCATAAAAACCTTATTTTAGTGCAGTGGTTGATTGACAGGCTATTAGGCAGTCCTAAAGTGCTTGCATTGCAATGGATAAGCATTATACTACAACTGCATCTACCTCAGAATGTGATCAAATCACAGAACATTTTGGATTTTGACATTATTTTGTGCTGTCCATTGTCGGATCACCTCAAATAGATGTTCCTACCAGGTGTAAACAATTAAAGTCTAAAAACAAATAAAAAGGACAAGCACACGTTTAACATCACATGCAAACCCTCTACAAGCTCTAAAGTGGGTTGTTTTCTGTTTTTTACTCTCTCTGGCCCTCTTTTTCTTCCCAGCGTCCTCCTTGTCTCTCCGCTTCTAGGCATTTCTGGCAGAGAGCTGTTCCTCTGGGTGATTGGTTGTGTAGTGAATTTACTTAAGTGATGTTGGAATGCAGAGTTAGCATGAAGCAGAAGGAGAAGCTGTCCTCTTGATAAGGAGACTGAAGCAAATAGCTGGAAGAAGTTTGTAAATGACCCTGCGTTTTACATCAGCACTTTCCTCCAGCCCCCAGAAAGGGCTTGCATAAGAAAGCAGTGTCGAGGGGAGGGCACAATCTGCTTGATTAGGCGTCAATGAGAGCAGCTCTGGCCCTGCTCCATCATCACTGCATCTTAACCACACACAATCTTCTAATTAACCTCCCTGATTTTAATCTCAAATATGCAGAGGCGCACATACACAGTTCACGGTGAAGGACAACACTCTTCAATAAGCCCTCATGATAACACATGCACAAGCAAACACACACAACAGTGGGATATTCCTTTAAAAGGATGATTTACATACATCATTTACAATTTACACACCTGTCTCTGTAAGTGGTTGCTAAAGGTTTATCTTCAAGGTTCAGGTTCATTTTATTTACATAAAAAGAACATTTATCAAGACAGATAGAGTTTTGAAGCAAGTTCCCAAGTTAGAAGTCTATTGTCAGGTGATTTGAACCATCTATTTTGATTTGAAGAGAAAAAGAAAATCTGAAAAAAAGAGTTTATGTATAACAGCTTTAAGGGGAATTAATTACATTCCTTGAATTATTGCAAACGGTGTCGGGGAGTAACTAGTTACATGCAACGGAATTAAGTATTTCAATTACTAAATAAATGTTATTGTAATCAGGTACAGTTACTGAGAATAAATGTGTAATTAAATTACAGTTACTTACGAAATGTTTGTTTTGTTAACGATTACAAAGGGGGTCACACACACACACACAATAATGATAATAAAGGTTAAAAGAGCAGTAAAAACTATGCATAATTTACAGTACACAATGTACTGTATGTACAAATATTATTATTTGACCTTAAAAACCTCACTTTAACCCTCACACGATTAATGATCTTCAATGGTAAAAAAAACATTTGTGGTTCCAAAAAAAATCCCCTATTTTTACAGGAATGATCCGTAATATGAAATAGTATTTTATGTAAAATTACACAAAACTCTTGTGAACAGGGGTGCAAACTCGTCAGGGGTGAAAAAGGTGACAAACTTAACACCTCCCCCCCCCCCCCAAAAAAGAAAACCTACATCACATAATATTTATATCTGGTAAACGGAACTACAAACAACTTTTACAATGCGTCAAAAGGGCATGGGAGCCCTTGGTAGCATAATTGATCTCTTTGCAGCAGAGGCTGTGTCTGGCAAGGCCTGGTTTTTTAACTGAGTCTGTCACAATTGAAACACATATTCCTTTCCCTTCACATCACAACTTCAACCAGGACCAGCTCCATTTGCACCTGACTCCAGCCTCTAGTTGAGCCACAGTAAGGGCATCTTCCTCCTCAAACTCTCTCATTCCCTCACTCTGAAAACAAATTTAAGTGGGTGAGTGGTAAAGTTTGGCTACGTAGGTAAAGGCAAGTTAATTCACAGCACATTTCACACACAATGGCAAGTCAAACTGCTTTATAGTTAGAAAAGATTACACTGCAAAAAATTTTTTATTTCTTACATTTTTATTTGTCTTGTTTCCAGTCCAAATATCTAATAATTCTTGAATCAAATTTTTTTTTTCAGAAAGAAATAAGTCAAACGTCAAAGTAATCTTGTTTTCGGGTTTGAAATAAGATTATTTTGCTTAACCCATTGGCAGATTATTTAGCTTGTTTTAAGGAAAAACTCACTTAATTTAGATTTGTTTTTTTCTGAAAACAAGACAATAATTGTACTTATCTAGAAAATGCTTCTTGATTTAAGAATTTTAGATATTTGGACTTGAAACAAGACAATCAACAACGATTGTGTTAAGATGTTACATGAACTTAGTCAGGGCAAATAAACCACTTTAAATCTTCATTTCAGCAGTCGAATTTCTGAAGCACTGATGCTAAACGTGAGGTGTTTCTCCTCTTAAAACAGCTATTACATGCTGACACTTAGCACTTAGCGCTAGCGCTGACTCCTCATGAGCTGAGTGATACTAATATTACTGTAACGTAACATTAAACGGTACGCTTTACTTGTAGGTCGAACAGTTCTCAAATCGACTTCATGTCAGAGTAATAGCTTACTGATATGTGAGACAAATGCTAAGGTCGAGACTGAGGAGCATTTTTGCAAAGGGTAGTGAACTAATTTAGCCAGAACGTAACTTACAATCTTCATAACTATCGCAACAGCAGCAAAACAAACAAAAACAAAAAACAGCAGCCTCACGCAGTAATCCATAATTTACAGCAGATACAAACAAATACATTCCGTCCTCCTTATACGAACTTAATTTAGCAAACTACAAACAGTTAATCTATAGACTTCAATGTTTGTAAACATCGAAGCCTAGGTTTTGCGCGATTATCTGAAAAATGGCTAATAGCCGTCATATTGTGTCAAGGAGAAACACAATTTATAGCTATATAAGATACTTTTTTATATTATTGAGTACATTTCCATTTTTGTCTTAGGTGTCTGGCTTTGTTTTGTGTAACAAACAAGCACAAAGTCAACTACTGAGTCAAGTGATGTCTCTCCTACAAAATAGAATTGCACACATTATTACAACACATCTACTGTTGCATAGTGAACGTAATGTAAAGCTCGTCTGCTATCTGCTAAGTCTGTAGCATGCCACAGGTCACAATTTATGCAGATATCAACTTCACCTAACTATTAAATCAGTCTACAGTTTACAGAAAAATTTGTTTACTATCATGGCTTAACTCTACCGTTGTTGGCACAATGTTTGCGCCTTAACTGCTAGCTTAACTACAGAAAACTGTTCATGCAATCCAGGCTTTCGAGTTTAAGCAAACAGAAAGGGATGATAAAGGATGACTTTAACGTTTCCTGATATGAAGTGAGCGCTACAACACGAGCCTCTTTATCGTAGTATTGTCAGTCTGCCCTTTTAATAGCTTGCATTCACAGATGTCGTCTATTTTTTGAAACATGAGATCCTGCAGGAAATGAAAACTTAACTAAGAACTGTGCGATTTTCACAGTCCACGACGCAACAAGTAGGCATTTGTCTAGGCTGTGATGGTGGCCGTGACAACCGCGTCACCGGCGGTGGTCGGTTGCCAGCGGTAGTGCACGTGACGTCACACACCGGTTATTTAACTTCTCATTTAAGCTACTTTCCTATTTAACTGTATAATTTATTTGATATTTATTTTAGTGTTTGCAGGCTGAGTGTTCACTGACTAAGTGCTAAAATAAACACGTATTTTGTTAATAGATGATTGACCTCAGATTTATTTTTGCGTTTCAGAATATATATATATATATATACCACAACACCGCATGCGGTAGTTCCATTACCACTGCGGTGGTAAAAAATCTGCCACCGTCACAGCCCTAATTTGTCTTGACGAGAAATTCTCTGGTTAACACAAAATTCAATGGGATGGAATTAACTTCTGACCCCGATGCGCACTGCGAACTTCAATTTTCCTGTACGTAATACCGTAATCTATATGGACAGTTGCCTGCAGCGTCTAAAAGTTAGGCTTCGGGAGTGAGATTGGTTGGATGAGGGAAAGGACATTAAGGTAAGCCAATCAGAGGCAGAGAAGGGCGGGTCCATTCCTTTGCCAACATGGGACACTACAGGTGACTTGATACAGATGACTCGCAGATACGACTATGATGACGGCGACCGTAGTTGTATTTGCAACTATTTTTTTTTTTTTTACAGATCTACACGATTCACGTGAATTACCTATTTCAAGGTGAAAACTGCAAATTTTGCTGAAAGGTGACAAGTTTGCACCAAATTTTGCAGAAATACAGAACATTTCAGTTTAAAAAAAAGAAAAATGTATGTAATACCGAAATACAAGCAATTATCTGTAAATTTATTTGTGGAACTTTAAAATACAGAAAATATCTGTAAAACAACGGCATTTCATCGTATAATGAAAAAAATGGGAAAATCTGTAAATAAAAATACCAAAACAAATTTAACAGTGTGGTTTAAATGTTTGAAAATTATTAACAGTTGAAAACATTAGAAATTTAGAAAAGTAATCAAATGTTATCAGTTACATTACTTTATTAATAAAGTAATTTGATTAGTTACACTACTTATCACATTTTAAATAGGGTAACTTGTAATCTCTAACCTATTGCATTTCCAAAGTAATCTTCCCAACACTTTCCCAAATCATGTAATCACTTTAAAAATGACAATAAATATATAAAACCATTTATGTAAAGTTTGATGTTCAGATAAAAAAAAACATTTAGATGTTATACAATATTGTATTTATTGCAAAATACTGAGATAAAAATGTTTTACTTTAGTATCATTGATATATTATTAGGCTATTTTTGTTAATCTTTTGAATACAATTTTAATACTATTATTGTTTTTGTTAATATTTTGAATGACATATTTTATATTCTCTTTTCATTTTAATTTTAGTTAAAGTTTTAGTAATTTTGTTGCTTTTTGTTGGTTTTTAAAAAATATTTATGTAGTTTTAGTTTTACTTTATTTACTTTTAGTTAGTTTAGTACTTCAACTTAAAATGTGAAAAACTAGTTGAAATAATGTCGTTTATTTTACTGACTTGAAGTTGGAACTACCTGTGCTTTAAACGCTTAATGGCACACCGTTCATCAAATCAGAATATAGTATTCAGACATAACAATATAGATCGTTTACAATAAGAATACAAAATAGATTTTTTTAAATGCTGACATTAATAAAATAAGTTGTTGCATGCTATCTAGTAGGCCTACTATCTAGTGCTACTTTTATGTCCATCGTGTTACTCTGCGGTCTTGCGATTTCATCATTAGGGGTGTGTCTCAATCAGCTCCCTAGCTCGTGAATCAGTAGATCGTGTACACAAATTCGGTCACTGTTAAGTTCCCTGACTCACTGCACGTTGGGACAGTGAGCACTCGAATCCCAGTGACAAGGATTCAAAGTTTTTATTCGTCACATACTCAATTATACAGAATATAATCAGTAGTGAAATGTAAGTCAGGTCAGGTCCGCTCAATGGACAGTGCAAAATATGTAATGTAACACAACACAAGAGAATATACATAAATATAGGTAAAATAATAAAGAATATTAAAATGTGCAATAAAGTAAAATGTGCTGGACAGTATACCGTGGGCTTAATAAATAATAATATAAGCAGGGATGTGCAAGAGGAATGTGCAAACAGGTTGTACCGGGTATATACACATAGCAGCAATACGGATGATGGAGAATAGTGAATATCTTACTGATTATTAAATGGAGTCATGTTGGTGTTATTTGACCGAGTTTGAGTTTAGGAGCCTGATGGCCTGAGGGAAGAAGCTCCTCCTAAATCTCTCAGTTTTTCGTCATTTTAGTCGACGAAAATAACACTGCTTGGAAAGCAGGGTGGCCGATGGCCGATATAAAGTTATAGAATTGTATTTCTAAATAATATTTAAGAAATTTGAAATAATTTGAAAATGGATTTAAAAATACATTTGTAAAATAAACATACAGTGAACGAAGACAACAAACAAGAGGGAGAATGTGAGCACAGTTGCTGCTGTTTTCAGCACCATCAAAATAAAAGTCCCGCCTCGAACACATCGGCCAAACAGAAAAACTTATCGGCTAATGCCGATATTTGAAAAATGCCAAATATCCACTAAATGACATGTTTAGCTTTGTTCCTTGTACTGTACATAAACACACATGTCATATACATATAAAGCTTAATCCGTGTTTGCCCAGCAAAGCTGGCAGGTTAGTTGAAAAAGGCGGGCAGACAGGGTTTCTGCACAGATGGAGCCAGATCTGTGTTTGATCGGTAAATATTTACCCAGCCTTTGAGTGGGTGCTACAGCATGCAGAGGACAGTCGGCCTCGCTCACTGGACAGTGTGTGCTGAGCTCGGCCACCTGAGTGCACATGTGTGTATGTGTGCATGGGCTTGTGTACACAGCTCAGCATCCTTGTGGAGAGATTTAGAGAATTGACACTCGCGTCCACGCTGCACTGTAAATCTGATTTTCCCCTAGACTCATATGAAACACACACTCTGACATTTATATATGAAAAAAATAAATATTGTATCTGCCAATCGGGGGCAGCAGCTCAATATATCAAAGCATAGACGAGGTTCAACTGTTGTTCAAACCAAACACCAGAATATGGAAGAAATGTGATCTAAGTGACTTTGACTGTTGAACGATTGTTGGTGCTAGATGGCGGTTTGACTATCTGCCGATCTCCTGGGAGTGTACAACAGTCCCTGGAGTTTATAAAGTGTGATGCAAAAAATCAAGAACAAAAGTCTGTTTCATACTACACAAACTCAAGCATGTGTGACGCTCACTGTTTTCAGTGTCTGTCGTCTCACTATATGAGGATTTGAAAGAGTCACTTTACAAGATTTTTTGTTTAATTTGTCAAAAAGTATCATTATTATATACACACAGAAACTCAAAATAGAAACTATTCACAACAGCCCGTTTAACTTAAATTGATCACAAATATGTTTTACTTTTACTATAGTATTTGTCAAAGTAATAATAATAATACATTACAACTTTTTTAAAGGAATAATCACAATATTTTTCAGCCAAATCTTAAATTGTATAGTAGACCTCTGCTGTACAGCACTTTATTTGTTAGAAATGTATTTAATTGTTAAAGTTTAATTTGATTACATTTTAAAGGATTACTTTGTTTTATAATGTTATAATGCTGTATGCCTTCATTTGATTACCACAATCTGATAATAAATGTATTTTATATTAAGTCATAAAACCAGAACAATTTAAACAGGAAACATAGAATTTCTGAAAAAATACAACATTTCATATCAGAATCAGAATCAGAATGAGCTTTATTGCCAGGTATGTTTACACATACAAGGAATTTGTTTTTACGTGACAGAAGCTACCGCAGTGCAACAGAATGACAGCAACAGAACAAATAACACAAATAATAAAAATAATTAAAAAGATCAAGTAAAAAAGGAATAACAATATACAAATTGACAATTTTATGTACATAACAATGGACAGGACAGTTTTGTATGTACATGTATATTATGTGCAATCAGGGGCATAGCCATCATTTCAGAGGTATGGGGGATTTTATATGTATATATATTTATGTTTTTTAAAGTAGTCCCTTCTGCTCACCAAGCCTGCGTTTATTTGATCCAAAATACAGCAAATGCAGTAATATTGTGAAATATTTTTACTAAAACAACTGCTTAGTAATGATTTTGTAATTTGCTGCTCAATAAACTTTTTTAACTATTATTATTATCATCAATATTTAACAGTTGAGTACTTTTTTTTCAGGATTCTTTGATGAATAGAAGGATCCAAAGATCAGCATTTATCTGAAATAAAAAGCTTTTGTAACATTATACACTAAACCATTTAAAAGCTTATAGGCAGTATTATTATTATTATTATTAAACTAATTGGAAAATAAATTATAGAAATTAATACTTTTATTTGGCAAGGATGGTATAAATTGATCAAAAGTGATGATAACGACATTTATAATGTTACAAACGATTTCAATTTCAGATACATGCTGTTCTTCTGAACTTTCTATTCATCAAAGAAACCTGAACAATTTTACAGCCAGCTCCTTAACCTCCTGCCTGTAAGCAGACTCGTTACCATCCTGGATGAGGCCGATCGGTGTGGTGTTGTCTGCGAACTTCAAGAGCTTGACAGAGGAGTCTTTGAATGTGCAGTCGTTCATGTACAGGGAGAAGAGCAGTGGGGAGAGAACACAGCCCTGAGGAGCTCCAGTGCTGATCGTACGGGTGCTGGATGTGTATTTTCCCAGCCTCACTAGCTGCTGTCTGTCTGTCATGAAGCTGTTGATCCACTGACAGATGGAGGTGGGCACGGAGAGCTGAGTTGGTTTGGGCAGGAGGAGGTTTGGGATGACAGTGTTAAAGGCCGTGCTGAAGTCCACAAACAGGATCATCACATAAGCCCCTGGTCTATCTAGATGTTGCAGAACATAATGCAGTCCCCTGTTGACTGCATCGTCCACAGACCTGTTTGCTCTGTAAGCAAACTGAAGAGGATCCAGCAAGGGTCCAGTGATGTCCTTCAGGTGGGCCAGCAACCGTTTTTCAAATGACCACAGACGTTAGAGCCACAAGCCTGTAGTCATTTCATCCTGTAATTTGGCATTTATTTAGGATGGGGATGATGGTGGAGCGTTTGAAGCATGAAAGGACTTCGCACAGTTCCAGTGATCTGTTGAAGATCTTTGTGAAGATGGGGGCCAGGTTGTTTCAGGATTTCAGACAGTCTGGTGTGTGAATATGTGGCTCATTTAATAAAATACTAAGCTGTCAAAGTTGTATAAATTCAATTGATTAGATATCCTTTCAGATAATTCAATTTGAATTGAACCATTAAAATGTAATCCAGAAAAATTAAAACTGAAAACACTGAATTTTAGAACAATATTATTAATAATTATTTGAGAAAAAACATATTTCATATAACATAATAACATATATTATATATATATATATATATATATATACTTTAAATAAAATGTTACATTGTAAAAGTTAACTATTAAAATATTGTGCAGTTTCAGGCATGTTATTTCCTTAACATGATGAATGATTGGACACTCTTAGCCTCAATTCCTGCTCCGAAGTAGTATTGGATACAGTGTAGATTTAGTGTGTATTAAGAGCACTGAGGCATTTTTCCGACTTGGGACAGTCTTGTGCACTTACCTCCTGTCGCATGCACATGCCAGTTGCCAAGACCACAATGGTGAGTATTTGGACAAGCACAATATTTTATTGGCAATTTAAATAGATCCTAATCTCAGCCTTAAAGGCGTCGCTGACCAGTCTTATTTTAGGAACTGTTGGCATGTGGGATTTTCTCATTTTCAAAAAACAAACAAACATACAAACAAATAAATGTGAGTTCATTGTAGTTCAGTCAAATGGTAAAGGGCTGGCAGGTTGGTATGATCCCATTATTTTTTTGCAGTACTGTAAGGATAGGTAATACCAGTGCACAGTTTTGTTTTGGAGGCTCTTAAAAAGCATAAAGAGGCATATTTTTCCGTTGCCATTGGCATCACAGACATTTGGGATTGTGCATGTTGTGTGTGTTTTTGTGTTGTCGTCAGTTGGTGTCATTTTCTTGCAGCTCCAGATAAATTATTTGCATGGCTTTTACAGCTCAGAATATAAATAGAAATGAGAATTTGTCCCTTATACTGTTTCAGCCTTTAAGTTGCTATAGGAGAATCTGAGAATGTCTGCGCTCAGACTCTAATAGGTTTTTTCACAGTACACAGCCTCAACGCTGAACCTCATTTTGGTCCCCTGTATTGCATGTCTGGCTGTGTTGGTATTAAAGAAGATATATGAAAGTCCCACTCCAGCAGCATGAAAATGGGCTGGTTGCTTCGCTGGATGTGGATGGGTGTTTTGCTCGTAGGCCCTGAGGATGCAGTGAAGACTTCCTGGGATTAGTAAATTGCATTCCTACGCTGCCAGCATTTCCCCATGTCAGGTCTAATTTGTATTCATGGGTATTTGGAAGAGGAAAAAAAATCATACTCCCCAGCATGCTTTTTGTCTTTGTGTGTTGTGAGGGAAATTAAACTTATTGTTTAAGGTGCTAGATTGTTATGACAGTGGTGGGACTGGCTAAATTAGTAGCAAGTAGTTTTAGAGTGTTTTCTTCTGCTGAGTCTGTTAAGAACTTTTTGTCTTATATTTATATATATTTTTTAGTCTTATATTGTGTGAACACACATTTGGAGTGATTTATATGTTACTGTTTATTGAAAAGTCAATGTAGGTTTGGTTTCGTGTCCAAAGTAACAAAATATGGTGACTTCTGTAGCGACGCTGCAGGACATGTAAAAGAGTACAAATACAGATGAAATTAGGATTGGAAAATGTTTTAATAAACATAGTAATTTTAGTTTAGTTTTTTATTAATTTGAGTAATAGCCTAACCCTATATATACAGTATCTCACAGAAGTGAGTACACCCCTCACATTTATGTAAATATTTTATTATTTCTTTTCATGTGACAACACTGAAGAAATGACACTTTGCCACAATGTAAAGTAGTGAGTGTACAGCTTGTTTAACAGTGTAAATTTGCTGTCCCCCTCAAATAACTCAACACACAGCCATTAATGTCTAAACTGCTGGCCACAAAAGTGAGTACACCTCTAAGTGAAAATGTCCAAATTGGGCCCAAAGTGTCAATATTTTGTGGCTACCATTATTTTCCAGCACCCCTCTTGGGCATGGAATTCACCAGAGCTTCACAGGTTGCCACTGGAGTCCTCTTCCACTCCTCCATGACGACATCATGGAGCTGGTGGATGTTAGAAATATTGCGCTCCTCCACCTTCCGTTTGAGGATGCCCCACAGATTACCTTTACCCTCAGCTTCTTTAACAAGACAGTGGTCATCTTGGTCATCTTGTTTGGTGTGTCGTGGGGTCGTTAATTTGGGCCCAGCGGCCCAGTCTCTGAAGGGAGGGGATCATGCTCTCTGCTTCAGTATGTCACAGTACATATTGGCTTCATGGTTCCCTCAATTTGTTTGTTCTGAGTGGAACCTGTCCTGTTAAACCGCTGTATGATCTTGACCACTGTGCTGCAGCTCAGTTTCAGGGTCTTGGCAATCTTCTTATAGCCTATGCCAGGGGTCGGCAAGTAAGTTTGGCATTGGGCCTCAAAAAAATTCTGCCACTAGATGGCGGGCCAGAACATAGTCAAAGGATAATTAAAAAAATAATTTGGAATATCGGAAGCATGATGATCATGATCCACTGACACTCGCGATGTGTCTAAATAGACATAGCTGGATCGTTTTCAATCTGGAAAAAGATTGCGTGGGTGTTTGAAGTAAGATCGTAATTTTTTAACGATTAATGGTGCAGCTCTAATGTAAACACTGCTAAATGTTGACTTCCAAGCCGTGGCCGAGTTCGGCGCAAGATGTTAAGCCAAAGTCTCTTTGAAAAAAGTTCAGGCTCAGGATTTATTTTTGCTTTCACCACTTTTAATGACAAAATAACCTTATATAATTCATACACTACATGGTCGAGAACATCATCAGTGTATAGTGTGTTATTTGGGACGCAGTTATAGCCAGTGTCTTTGAATGAATCATTAAGTAAATAATTCATGACTCACTCATAAAGACAGTCACTTGTTTTGTGCTTGAATGAATCAGAGCCTGAACCTGAATCTGGCTGAATCTGTGTATTTACGATTGAGTCACTGAATGATTTACTCACTTGTTGACATCTAGCATAATGATGTAACCTATGGGAGAGTAACTGACAAACTTCAATGGGGCAAGATTAACCCAGTAAATCTGGTACATTTTACCAGTGGTTGTCAGTAACTAAGTAGTTTTACTCGTTACTGTACTTAAGTACATTTTTAAAGTATCTGTAGCCTACTTTACTGGAGTAGTTTTATTTTGAGTAACTTTTACTTTTACTTCACTACATTCCAAACCATAAGATCATACTTTTAAGTTCACTACATTTCATAAAACATATGTTACTCCTTATAATACATCATGTGCTCTGAGACGCAGAAGCGGTGTCTGATTCATGAACAAACTGATTATTTTCAAAGAATCTGTTAAAGCGGTTCGCAAATCGCAACAAACGATTCATTCACTAATTAGAATGATGCGATTGCAGCTATTCTCGAGTCGACAACTCACTGATTCAAATTAACCATTTAGAGCGAGTCTCCAGTGAACTGAACTCACACGTAAGAAGCGGGAGATCTTGTGAGCGCGTGCGCCTCCGATGCCGTGAAAAGTAAGTTACTAATGTTGAATTTTAGGATTAATTATTGTAAATGAAAAATCATATTTAGGTCAAAACTGTCAGTTGTTTGTGAACTAAATCTGCTGTAAAGTGTGATCTCTGAAATGCTTGAATGCAGACAGATCAATGTATCTATGTTTTAAGTAAAAAAAGAAACATTAAAATAGAACAGATTAAATAAAATAACTCATGCACGTTCAAATTCCCCGCTGCTGTAACGTTAGCAGTTTTATTAAAATGCTACATATTTAGCCCTATTTAGCCTGTTTTTATATTGTTTATCAACAGTATAACTTTTTATATTGTTTAGATCAACTAGCCGAGTTGGCAGATATGAATGTTTATTCATAACCATACTGAAAATGAAAATAAGTATTGTTAGCTGATATTGTTGCTGAGCTAACTGTTTAGCTTCTGGTGCTAACAAATTGCTGGTGCTAAGTGAGGACATTTTTTAGATATAAAGTTCAAATATTTTTATTCAACCACCTAGATAGATTACATCTGAGGGAAAAATAAATGATTTTATGTTCAGAACATGGTAACTACAGTAATTATAAAAGTGGGAATTGATGCACTGGGGCATTTGGCCAGGAATGTTTTTACACAGACAAGGTTTGAGAAGAAAAAAAATCATTATGAAACTATTATTATATTTTCCTTAAAATGTTCTTCCTAACTTCAGGCTTTATTCTCATGTCATATATAACTGTGATGTTCTGCAAAACAACACGTTTTAAAACACTTTTTTCTTACTGGTGAAAATTAGATGGTCAAATCTGTTTTCTGTCAGGTACATTACAATGTAAGCTTCACAGTGAACTACAACGCCATTTTGGAACAGTAGGATTATAAAATATGCGCTAATATAAAACGTAATTAAGTAGTTAATAAAATTTGCGAAATAAAGCTATCTATCAGTACTTTCATTACTTAAGTACATACAAATTTAGAACTTTTGTACTTTCACTCGAGTAAAATTGAAAAAGCAGTACTTTTTACTTACCAGAGTAATATTTTATAATAAGTATCTGTACTTTTACTCAAGTACTTGATTTGTGTACTTCGTCCACCACTGCATTTTACTAAAGACTGAAGAGATCAAATAAAAAACACGTTACTGAAGAAATAACATAAAAATGCACATACATTAAACATTTGAAGCCCTCTGACTTTTTGCATAAATTGAGGGCTTAATTAGAATTGTTCTGAAAATGGTACATCAAAGTGTTGCTGTTTTTAGTTTGCATGTGTGCAGTTTGGCTTCAGCTTCATCAGACTCATTATATGAAGGTAATGGCACTCTTACACCATGTTAAGTCCTGTTCTGCACTCCTGCCCACACCAGTCCACAGTAGCCGCGGTTTAATAACCTGTACCACACACACACGGCATCACACATTCTCCGTTACACACACACTACACAAACATTTAAATTTGCCTCCTGAGGGGAATGAGAGCGTTTGCACTTGTTTGGGTGGGAGAAGCGAGCGGAGGAGAGAGTCAGGGTGAATGCTTGTCGATGCAGGACCTTGTTCAGAACAGGAGCGCTGATGTGTGGGCTCTGATGCATATTTATAAATGTCATGGTGTGGCCCATGAGCCGGTCTGTGTGGATGTGTGAATGAGATCTCCGTAGACACCGGCCTTTTACCCACAATTCTCTCTCATTCTAATACACATTATAAAACAGCCTATTGTTGTTCCTCCTGGAACATTTCTTTATTTAATTTTGTTTCTTTATTTATTTATTTTTTACCCCACCAAATTGTTCCAATCGTTTTGTTTATGTAAACCTGACAGTTTTCAGTAGCTTAATATTCTTTTACTGATAGACCAGATAATAGTTCAATTAACATTAACGTATCTTTTTAAATTTCGTGATGTTTGCTAAGAACTAATTATAAACACAATTCTAGCTGGAGAATATGCATCATATCCCTTTCCCAAAAAATGATATGAACATAAAACTTGAGTAAATGCAAAGGATTTTTTTTATTGGTGCATAACAAGTGTTGTTTAGTGTGTGTGTGTGTGTGTGTGTGTGTGTGTGTGTGTGTTCTCGTTCTTTGTACGGTGATAAACCACATGATTATGAGTTAAATTTGAAAAGTGTGTGCTTATTTCAGGACACAACAGACAGTTTAATATTCAATAATATCTTCTTACTACACTGTTAAAAAAGATTTTCCAAAGTTGTAAATAAAACAAATATTATTGGAGTATGTTTTACAGGAAAAATACTTAGTTTTGCTACTGTAATTGTTTGTGAAATTTACTAGCAATTTGAAATGTGCAGTAGCAATTCCAGCAAAAGAAAATGGTCTTTGCAAATATTTATATATATTTTTTTTCATTGTAGATTTGACTTGGTCAGTTTTGAAATTGCTACTAGTATTCTCAACCTGGCATGGCTGAGAACCTTTTATTTTATTTATTTCCTTCTAGTATTTTAACACCGCTGACCTGTAAAGCTTCCCTGGATGATTTCTGCTTGCTTTGCTGCATTACATCTACAGTATTTAATCTGTGTTCAGTGTATTTTGAACTCCCATAACACCTGTGTAATCTCTGGGGATTATACTCCTGTAGGTTCAGAATATTTGAGAGCTTTTCTACTGTTGGTTTAATATAGATTCAGCAAGTTGCAACTAAAGGAGAGAGAAATGGAGGCAACAAAGTGGCTTGATGAATAACTGCGGTACTGCTACTGACAGCAGACACCAGAGCCTTGTTTGCACTACTATTGATGTGTGTGTGTGTGTGTGTGTGTGTGTGTGTGTGTGTGTGTGTGTGTGTGTGTGTGTGTGTGTGTGTGTGTGTGTGTGGTGTGTGTGTGTGTGTGTGTGTTGTGTGTTGTGTGTGGTGTGTTGTGTGTGGTGTGTGTGTGTGGTGTGTGTGTGTGCGCGTGCATGCATGCATGTGTGCACGTCACACTTGCTGCTTCTAATGCTGAGACGAAAATCTGTAGTCGCTGTTATCATTCAATTGCCTGTACCGGAGTATGTTTATTAGGGCTGCCAATCGATTACAAATTCAATTACAATTTTAATTGCATTAATGACATGAAATGGCCATTAATTAATCAAATTAATCACATACTTGTAATTGAGAGAAAGCCAAGAAATTAAGATAAAGACATTATTGTGACGGCTAAAGTATTAAATAGATTTACAAATAAGTAGATATGAAAAAACACTTTTTTTTGTAATATCATTGACCATAGTCAATGAAGTCTGAAATAGACTTGAGATGTCTATCTATGACATGTTCTTTATATACTGTATGCATGGGAAAGACTAACTACTTATTCAACAACTCATAGGAAAAGTGTAGTTATACCAAACATACATTTACTTGAATGTAAAAGTATAGATGTATCATGTATTGACAGCATCTGAAATGTAAATCATTTACCTATGGACAACGTTATATAAAAATGTTTATAAATCCTTATTTATGAATATTCATGGAATTAATTGGTTGATTCGGTTGTATTTATGGCTAATGAGAGTGTTGTTCAATCCCAATTGTTTAACACAATTCATTCATTTACGTAAATTTATTACATTTAATTGATTTTTTGTGACTTCTGGAGTCAGTTTATTTCAAAAGATTGCATAATGTTAAGAATACTACAGTTTAAAATCTTAAAATTAATAATGTTTCTGTAATCCTTTAACTATTAATATTTATTTTGTTTGCCATGGGACAAAAAAAAGAGCTTTCTCATGCTGTGAAAAAAAATACCATAAAATATTCTAAAAACACAACATAAAATGTTCCTAAATGTGATTAATACATGACTCAAGCAGCGTTATGACAAAAGAGTTATGTCAGTGAAATCAAACACTTACTGGCTCTTTCCTGCTTCACCACAGATTGTGACATGCATGTTTTGAGTGATGTATGCAGTTGAATGTGATAAGCATGCCGTAACAAATTGGATCGAGATTAGATTTTTAGAAATGAATGACTGTTTCTACTCTGTACATAGATACATACAGTACTCATATTAAAATAGTGTACTACATACCACCAGGGAGGACTATGGATATTTGAACTTCTTTGTTACCACTTTATTTTCAAGAAATGGTTAGATGTGGTAGTGGAATTAATAGCTCAAAATATATATTTATTTAATTACATATTGTAACTAAATTGTGTTTTATGTATTTTTTTATACGGTCTATAAAATAATACAAATGTAACTATATACAAATATACATTATATATTTTATATAGTACACATTTACATATTAGCTGTAAATACATAATAATGTTTACATTTGAGGTACTTTCAAAATGTTTCATTATGCCATATGTTTCAGCATTTATCCAATGTACGGAAGTAAAAATTTTGGTCTGTTTTAAATGTTACAATTGCTGCTTCTAAACAATGAGACTAGTCTGACTTGTCAGGACTAATTTGATCTTAATTAATAAAGGATGTAAGTGTAATCATTGATTTACTAGTTTGAATTGCTTCAACGGCAGGACAATGCCTTGATTTTGTGTGTTGTTGTCTTCAATAGCTTGTTATTTGTAAGTCAGCTGCTGAGTGGACATTCTACAGTAATCTACACAATCTAGCCAAACACGCTCTTTTGTTCTGCTTTGCATCTGTCAGTCGGCCAGAAATGCATTGAGTGTGAGTGTTTAGTTTGCAAATGAACAATGGTGTGATTATTTATTGACATTTTCCTCTCAGTTTCCAGAGCTCATTTCACTGCTCAGATCAACAGCCACCTGCATCTGATCAATCTGCTTCCTCAGTCAGCCACACACTCTTTGGATCTCACTGTACATACAGGTTACAGAAAGAACGAAAGCAAGGTCGAGGAAGATGTAGATATAGTTGTGTGTTTTTTTTTGTGGTCTGCAGGGCTCAAGTCTTCCTGTCCTCCACAACAGTTTACCAGCAGGAGATTCACAAGCTCCAATCGTTTAACAGCCACCTGCACATCCCTATTTCTCCTTCATGTTCACTGAATCATTCTGGCCCTGCGTGGACTCTGGGGAAGGCAGATCAGAGAAATCCTCTTTCTCTTTGTCTCCTCGCTCAGTGCTCTGCAGCCACCCTGTCCTCATTAAAAGGAAATGGCACGTTTGCTATCTTGGCTCGATGAAGGAGCAGACCTCTTCTGCTGCGGTTTTTCATTCGCTATTATCAGCAAACGGTTTCATTTTCCCTTTACCACCATGCTCTGTCTCTCTTTATTTTCTTATTTCCATCACCAAGAATCTCTTTCCTCCTTCATCCCACACACAAAGCGATGAATTAGAATGATGCTGTATATAGATGTGACATACTGTATAAAGTGAAGGAGATTCTTGCATTTCAAAATGAAATGTATTCACTAAATGGAAAGACTAGCATTACATAAAATGTATGGTAATGCTTTATAATAAACATTACTTTATGTAATGTATGACTAGCTATCCGTAGTTCATTAATGGGAACATTAATCAATATTAAAATAATTCAACGAATAGTTCACCCAATAATGAAAATTTGCTGAAAATGTTCTCACCTTCAGGCCATCCAATCATAATAATCCACAAGTAATTCACATAACTCCACTTCATCAATTAGCATCTAGTGAAGGGGAAAGGCTTCAAATATAAAAGCAGTGTTTTGAAGTTAGAAATGTACTAACAGTAGATTTGTTTATTACAAACACACAGGTTTTCACTTCCACTTTTTAAACGTTTGTTAGTTTATAGTGTTGCTGTTTGAGCATAAGCAATATCTGTAAAGGTACGACGAATGTTCAATGCAAACTGAGATATAGTCTTTTAAAATGATGGCAGTTTAATGCCTACGAAAACAGCTTGTAAGAACTACAAAGAGTTACTTGTGACATCGCAAACCCTGATAAACCTCGATAAACCCCGGGACATGCAACAAAGAGGGCGAGGCCAAGTTGCACTGCTTTAGAGAAGAGGAAGAGTTGTTGCCATGCCGTCAAAACTAGGGGTGCACAAAAAAATCTATTCATATATAAATCGTGATTCTGTCTTCTAACGATTCTAATGGATTCACAAGTTTCAAAATCAATGTTCTAAAACAGCGTTTCTTAATCCTGTTCCTTCCCTGCTATGCACACACACACACTCTACTCTGCATCTCTCTCTCTCTCTCTCTCTCTCTCTCTCTCTCTCTCTCTCTCTCTCTCTCTCTCTCTCTCTCTCTCTCTCTCTCTCTCTCTCTCTCTCTCAGATCATCAGCTCTGCTCCACCAATGAACTGTTCCAATTGTACACTTTATGTGTATAGACCGACAATATATTTCACATAGCTATGAGAAGCGTTAAACATGGACACGCACACGGTTGCCATGCTGTGTTAAAGCTTTCATCAGGATAAAACCACATATTACAAGTTAACATAAGCAGTAGCATTTGCAAATAACAGTGTATCTAAAAGTCCGAGACAACAACAAACAAAGAAACATACCATTCTGAAACATCCTGTAAGAGATGTGCTTGCACAGGTTCTGCGCGATCCTCTCTTTTTTTAAATAAAGCATTAACACAAATTAGGCTACACCCTATAAACACATTCAAGCCTAGAAAAAAAAACAGTCAACCACCCCTTTAAGCCAAAAGATGACTTAAACATACTTACATTATTATAAATATATTAAAATAATTGATCTTGATTCTAAATTAAAATGATAAAAAAAAACTATGAAAACTGAAACTAAAATCATATTTATCATTTCACTCCCAATAAATGTCAAGTTATGTCACGGAAAGATAGCTCAGGCTGATGGGTCCTTAACACAAACTGATGATATTCACAGTGTTAAACTAATTGTCATAAGCTGATTGATTCATGTTGCATATGCAGCCAAAGAGCTTGCTATGTTACATTTAAATGCCTGTGTAGCATTTACAAGAGCACTTCGCAGAGTTCCTCTGAAACCCTCCACCTTCCCCGCTCAACCTGCATTCGATATTGTTAGGATCATTTTCAGAATGTTTTTATTTTCCAGCTGATGAATAAAAAAGAGAATCCACCTGACTTTAAAACATGAACAGATGACAAATCTGCAGTGTGCACTTATAATAAACATAATGTTATTGTGAATTGGTCTGGATGCTAATATAGTTGTTGTTATGCTTATTTTTATAGTTATCGTTATTTGTGTGACTAGGTTTTACTGATAAAATGTGTGAGTTTCTTTGCATTTTGCAGTGGCTTCATACTCAGCATTTATTCTGAACTCTCTCTGAACTTTGGACCCTCTTCAGTTTGCCTATCGCCCAAATAGATCTACTGACGATGCCATCTCTCACGTCCTGCACTCTTCCCTCACACACATTGACAGCAACAATGGGAACTATGTAAGGCTGCTATACATGACTATAGCTCAGCTTGTTTCTATAGTCCCCATCAAGCTAGCTTTTAAACTCACAGACCTCGGCCTAAACTCTTTACTCTGCGACTGGATTCAAGATTTCCTCACCTGCAGACCTCAAGTGGTGAAAGTAGGCCAGTCCACCTCCACTCCAACACTCCTCCCTGAACATATGAGCCCCACAGGGTTGTGTCCTGAGTCCCCTGCTCTACTCTCTCTACACACACGACTGTGTGTCCTCTCACAGCTCCACTTCTATTGTTAAATTTGTTAATGATACTGTGGTTCTGGGCCTCATTTCCAACAACAATGAGACCACATACTTGGATGAGTTAGAGAGACTTACATCATGGTGCCAGGTCAACTGTCTCTCTCTGAACGTGAGCAAAACTAAGGAGCTGATCGTGGACTTCAGGAAGAGACAGCAGCGGCCCTACACTCCTCATGATCAGGGGACCCCTGTGGAGAGGGTGAGCAGCTTCAAGTACCTCGGTGTAAACATCTCCGAGGACCTGACATGGACTGCACACATTCAAACACAGGTTAACCTGTTAGCCAGCACGCCCCATTTTGGGATTTTTGGACTCCCAGTTGAAAAAGACGTCCCAATCTTAAAATTATAACATTTCCTGACTTCAGTGTGCTACACACACAATTTTGGTGTCTTTGCAAAGAAGACCTTTTGGGCTTTACTATCCATCATCCAGATATATTCTGTATAATTGTGTATGTGACGAATACAAATCTTGAATCTTGAACTATTAATTATGTAGTAAGGATAATTATTCTTATATTTGTATTTTCTGCAGTGTTAGATGTTCTTTCCAGTTTCTTGTAAAGCTCAGAGGAGAGTTCACCTTTATGGCCATTTGAACATGTCTACAAATGTTCATTTGAGCACCTATTCTTAGCATTTCCACACATTCTCCCAGGGGCACAAAAACCTCTTATAGGAGTGTACGTTTGCTTCCTAAAGCTCAGCCAACTCATCTCGCTTATTCAGGGCAGTAAGTTATAAACTCCTCTGCAGTGAGAGACTGATGATGTTGTTTGTCAGTGACCTTGTAGCACCACAACAAACTGATGTGAGCACTACATAAATACTCCTGCTCGAGTTTAGCCATTACTGACATTTTAGCTATTTTCTCATTCAAGCATTTGGTCCATATGCAGTGACCCGACACGTTCAGGGGGAAGATACCTGTACAAGATCACTTAACTTGACACAATTTGTTTATTTTGATTTATGAAGGATCATGAGACAGCGAAGACTAGAGTGATGATGCCTTTGTGAGCATAAAAGGCTTCATTTAAAAAAACATTAAAAAAATACAAATCCCAAATTTTTGAACAGTGTATATTAAAATAAATTGAAGTTAATATAGACAGTGTAATTTGTCTTAATTAAATGTTTTGATTAATTACTGGTGTCTTAATTTGGATTCTAGATTTGTGAGATTTGCTTTAGGGGATTGTTCAAAATGGATGTCTTAGGCAATTTCATATTCTTTCCTCTCTTTAAGTTATTGACAAAGGCAGCATGAATTTTGACAGCCGATATAACAGAATGAAGAGCGATTAGGTGTGTAATTGATGTTTTATGTAATTTGATCATTCTTGTGGTGCCACAAAAAATGATGGAACATGTAGTTTTGCCGCTTCGTAATCATTTTTTTTGATAGGCTATTTTTCATCAACAGTTCAAACTAAATTTTACATTCAGCATTTGTAATTTATAACCAACTCACATTTGCTTTCACCATGAACCTTTAATATATGCAGGGCTCAACAAATTGAGCAAACTGTTCTTTTTCCCTCTTGTAGTTTCTGGTGTTGTTCACATCCTTTCAGCTCGTATATTCTCATATGAATTGTGGATATTTGGTTGTCAGCAAGGCCTTGTCAGCTTATACTGTTGTTTGCTCATCTAAAGTTTTATCCACAGCGACTTCAATAGCTTGTTTGCTTATGTGTTCCTTTAAAAACACCAAAACAACAACAACAAAAAAACTGGCAGATTTGGTTGCCAGATATTCATTGTAAAATACAATAACATTGTTACTATTATGAGGTGGCTTGTATATTTTATTATGTTATATGATAATGGTATACTTGGAAAAAAAGCCCACATGACGCAAAAAATATTGCAATAAACATTTACTAAATAACACAAAAGAACACAAAACACTCTTAATTATATTAATGATAACACAAATAAGACAGGGTATTTTCTTTTATTGTTTTTTTCAATGTTAGTTTTTACTTAAAACATGAATTTGACTGTGTTTTACAGTAAAATGACAAAAACCATTTACAGTTTTACAAACCTTTTTTGGCAGTGCTTTTATTTAACAGGTTGTAAATGTAGAGGATCTATACTAGTCATAGCAGTGGGTGGATTTCCTACCTAGTAATTCAGTTTGAAAAGATGCCAATATGTGCTTCAGAAATCATACAGTATTTTTGGTATGATGGAAGCTGTTCTGAACTGTGCAATTGCAGTGAGCTATTCTGAGGGAAATAGATCCCATTAAGCGTAATGAAGCTGGCTAGAATCATCGCACCCTCATGAAGCCCAATATATGAGTCTGAGAACCAGAGCTCTCCAAAGTCCTTCAGCCTCCACAATCATTACCCACCTCCACCCTCCTCATCCATACTGTCCTAGAGCTGAACCTGTTTCTGGGAGGGAGGGGGGCAGATGCTCTCCTTCCCCATCTGACGGCCCCCTCCCCTGCCAAAGACCCCCACAGGAGGGAGCTGACTTTCAGTGAGTCTCAGCTCTTCCTCTGACATTGATGAGGATTTTAATGGCTCAATAAAACAGAATGCTTCGATTAACATAAGGAAGTTGTGTTGGCTCGGGGCCAACTTCAAAGTCACCTTGATTTAGACAGTGCCGAGCATATTTCACCCCGCAGATAGGCGTATAGGTCATGTATGAACTACATTTCCCAGAGTGCACCGATTGTTTTTGGAAACAGTGGGGCAGATGTGCGGTGGTCAGCATGATTCATTAGGTGCCCAGCATGGTTTGAACTTGACGGACAGATGCTGTGACCACTACCTCTTGTTTCAGAGCCTGGGGAAGAAATGTCTAATTAGAACAGGTGTCTCATTCAGGTCCTTTCCTCTGCTGTGTCATTACCTGCTGCTTCCAGTCAAGAACAAGTTTTGCCTGAAGGTGATTTTCGGGAGATTGTGATAATTTCCTTTGCTTCATGTCATCCTCAGAGAGTATTTATCATCGTGAATAATTTACACAGGCCTTCTGTAGGTACTTGTGATGTAAGTGAGCATGTGGACTGAGGGCTGGTTTTTAATGATCTAGTGTTGATGTGCAGTCCAGATTGCAGACTTCTAATGAGGACTGTCCAGCATTAGAGAGGGACTGTCTCAACTCCATCTGTCGTGTTATCCCAGTTCTTCGCACTTTGTCTAACTCTGTCATTTTTAACCTGCAAATGCATAGCAAACTTTACCTGCCATAAATGGATAGTTCAGCCAAAAATGAAAAATCTGTCATCATTTACTCACCCTCATGTAGATCAAAACCTGTATGAGTTTTCTTCTTTTGTGGAACATAAGATATTTTGAAGAATGTTGGCAACTAAACAGTTTTGTTTCCCATTGACTTCCATTATATGAACAAAAAATACAATGGAACTCAATGGAAATTGAAATGGTTTGGTTCTTCAAAATATAAAAGTAAGTCAGTCAGGCATAAAGGTTTGGAATGACATGAGGGTGAGTAAATTATCAGAAAATTTACCAAGTACTTATTAAGTAATGTGCATAATTTATTGTTATTATTGACAAAGTATTACTACAGTAATACACTTTTGAGCATAAATCCAAAAGAGCAAGTAGCTATATTTGTTGTTGGGCGATGTCTTCAGCTAGCACAAGCATGAGCAATTACCGTCCTGCCCTTGAGCATGGCACCTGTCCTGGGGTTGCTCCGGGGGGCTGTCACTATAATAAGTCCCTTTAATATAACCTACTGTATGTCACTGATTAAAACTGTTGCTATTGCCTTATTAAATACACATATGGACAAAATACATCCGGGTCTATCCCAACACAAAGCCCTGGATGACAAAAAAGGTGCTGCGCCTGCTCAGGGAAAGGGACACAGCCTTCAGGTCTGGCGATCGGACGCTATACAGTGCTGCCAGAGCTGACCCGAAGAGAGGGATCAGAGAGGCCAAGGCTGCCCAGAGGAGAAGGATCGAGGACTGCTTCCAGAGTAACAATCCCAGGCAGGTGTGGCAGGGAGTCCAGCACATGACCGACTCCAGACCCAGCAACCTCTCGGCCACCGACGGTGACACCTCACTCGCGGAGGAGCTGAACCACTTCTTCGCCCGTTTCGAGGTGGAGCCAACGGGGACCGCCAAAACACACCCACCAGCCCACAGCAGCCAAATCCTTATGGTGGAGGAGCATGATGTGAGGCGCACGATGAGGGCCATGAACCCGAGGAAAGCTACGGGTCCTGATGGTGTTTCAGGACAGGTGCTGAGGGACTGTGCGGGCCTGCTGGCAGGGGTCTTCACTAAGATCTTTAACCGGTGCCTCTCTCAGGCTGTCGTTCCATCCTGCTTAAAGACCTCCACAATCATCCCAATCCCGAAGAAGAACACCATGAGCTGTCTTAATGACTACCGTCCAGTTGCACTCACACCTATCATTATGAAGTGCTTTGAGAAGCTGGTCCGGACCTACATAGTCTCAACCCTCCCACCCAGCTTTGATCCTTACCAGTTCGCCTACAGAGCCAACATGTCCACGGAGGACACCATCGCCACAGCTCTCCACTCGGATCTATGTCACCTGGAGCAGCGGGGGAGCTGTGTGCGGCTGCTCTTTGTGGACTTTAGCTCGGCATTTAACACCATCCTCCCCGACAGACTGGTGACCAAACTGTTAGACCTGGGAATATCTCACTCTATCTGCCTGTGGATTAAGCACTTTCTGTCCGATCGCCCGCAGAAGGTGAAGGTAGGGCGCCACTACTCCTCATGCCTTAGCCTCAGCACCGGCTCTCCCCAGGGCTGTGTGCTGAGTCCCCATCTTTACACCCTCTACTACACCCATGACTGCACCCCCACCCACTCCAACAACACCATCATCAAGTTTGCTGATGATACCACCATGGTGGGGCTCATCTCTGGGGAAGATGAGTCCGCATACTGGGACGAGGTGGAGCAGTTGTCAGCGTGGTGTATAGAAAACATCAAGATTTAATTTTTTTTTTGTTTCCCCTTGCATACAAGCAGAAATCTAATATGTAAAGTAACCATTATTAAAATTTAGTTTATTCAATTTTGCCACAAATTATGACTGCCCTACTGTCTTTTTTTTGTCACGGAGACTGCAGAGTCCGTGTAGAGCTTGAGATGAAATATGAGATATGATGTGTCAAGAAAAAGAAAATAAATATCACTTGTGAGCAATGTTATTTTAGTATTATTTATATACTATTAAGACTAATATAATTGTACTATCATAGTTTTCAATTAATGTTTTGAATCCAGCTAAAATAAAAATTGAAAGGAAAGTTTTTCCATCAAATATTTAGATAACAAAAAAAAAAATATATATATATATATGCAGTACATCACAGAAGTGAGTACACCCGTCACATTTTTGTAAATATTTTATTATATCTTTTCATGTGACAACACTGAAGAAATGACACTTTGCTACAATGTAAAGTAGTGAGTGTACAGCTTGTATAGCCGTGTAAATTTGCTGTCCCCTCAAAATAACTCAACACAGCCATTAATGTCTAAACCGCTGGCCACAAAAGTGAGTACACCCCTAAGTAAATATGTCCAAATTGGACACTATATATATATATATATATATATATACAGTAGTTTTTTCTTTTAGACATAAGAAAAAAAAAAAAAAAAACATATATATATTTTTTTTTCTTCATTTTATCTAAGCTGAAATGTAATCACATTATGATTTAATTTTGCAAGAAATATATTACATTGTTTATGTAGGATACATAAACTGCAAGAAAAAACCCTGTTTTTGCCATTGTAATTTCCATCACTGCCATGACTACAATTTCCACTATCAGTCACAATAATTTAATTATGAAAAATAATTTATTATGCATATTTGATGAAACACCTGAATATAGGTCACAACATTCAAGTTTTCTTGTACAACTGATCGCCAACCGCCAACTATTTAACATCTACAAATATAAACATGTAGAGTTCATTTATTTGCTCTCAGACAAATTTAGTAAATAACTGTAATTGACTAACCATCTCTTCAACGCATTAAACTGTAGACCATGTGTTATACTAAGGCCTATTTCAGACAAATTCAAGAGTCATTTGAATGGCAAAAATAAAACAGGTATCATGCTCTACATATCTCATTTTACAAAAGTGCCAGTAATAGGGAATATTTTTGCTCGGCGGTGTGGACTCTTCAGGCAGACCGATAAGCTCCCAGTCATTCAGGCGGAGAGAGGATAAACATGGCAGTGAATTCCCGGAGAGAGGGATAGGGATTGATTTCCCGCTGAAACCTGCTTTAGTGGAGCGTGAGAGAGTGTCAAGGGACTTCATCTCTTCTCACCACCAGACTGTGTCTGCGGCTCATCTCAGATGAAAGAGCGCATCGACGCGTGAGCTAGCGCCGCGACTTGTGTTTTATTCGGCCGTGTCGTGTCTCTAGCAGTGTAGATGGAGTGTAAGAGCCGAGACAGAGTGTGAATGTGAGAGAGACGGCTTCCTCTCGTTAAACTATTTACACTGCAAAGTGATAGACATAATTATCCAAGTGTTAATGTGAGAACGGTGAATAAGAGACTAATTAAGGGTGTCACAGAGGAGAAAAAAGAGGCAAGCGCGCACACAAACACACACTGATGCTGTGGATGATGGATGATGTAGCAGTGTTGGGGAAGATTGTTTGAAACTTATACTCAGTACTCATAATTTAAAGTTCAACCACAGTCAGACTACCTTTCTGCACTACACTACAAGCTGCTGACAAAAATAGCAACAATGAAGCTATTTAAAAAATGTTATGGTGGGCTCAATAAGAAGCACAATTATCTTGATTAGATTTTTTATTACGCAAGGATGCATTAAACTGAACAGATACTTTTACACTAAATACAGATAATGAAACTAGAAAAAAACACCCTATTTATATAAAGCAGTTATTAAGATCAACATTTAACTTAAAACTTCACTATGAAAAAGAAAGACATACAAATGTTAACTCATGAACTATGATATATGTGCACAGTAGTGTTTTTTTTGCAATTCATGCTTTTATTCACAAGGATGCATTCAATTGATCAAAAGTGACATTAAAGACATTTCATTTTTTTTGTATTTGGAATTTGTATTTTTTATTTATTTATACGCTCCGTTCATTTGAACTTTCTATTAATCAGTAAATCCAGAAAAAAATGTATCACAGTTTCCACAAAAATATTAATTAGCACAACTGTCTTCAACCTTGATTTTTCTATACATTTCTTTAGCCGCAAATAAGCACATTAGAATGATTTCTGAAATGCACTAATGTTCTCATTTTGCCTAATGGTCGCTGTCAGGAACTTGAGCGACAAAAACGTCAGACGTGGGGCTCAATCACATCACTGCGTTTACCCGTCGCAGTGAAGGCTCAATAAAGGATGAGGAGATGTGCAGCCTGCGCAAGTCTTGCCAACACATCAGATCAATGTCACTGTTTGGCTTTAGTGATAAATCTCTGCCTTTCATTTGTCTGATAACAGTTCACCAAGACTAAAACAAAAGCTGTCCCTCGTTATATTCTGTATCTGACACTATCTCCTGAAGTTAATAGGGATAGGTCCCTAAAATATGAAGGCCCTGCCATTATTTGCTCAACCTCATGTCATTCCAAACCCATGTACTGTTATTTTTTCTATGGAATGCAGAAGTAAACATTTAGAAAAATAGACCCATGACCAGAAATCACCATGCAAAAAGGACAAAGTAAGTGTCATAAAATATTCCATACAACTTGTGCATTCTTTGATTGCATGATTAATCGTATTTTACTTGATGATTAATCGTATTTTACTTGTGATCAATTTGTGTTCATTTATGCTGTTTTGTATTAATTCGGTATAATGGTCTGCGATATTGGCCCACTTATAAATAAATAATTAGTTTTTTTGGTCAGAGATTTTCTCTTAAATGGATACATTTTCCAATGTTTTACATTGTTTAACCTGGGAACCATGTGAACACACTCTCTCTGCACTGAAAAAAGTGCTAATGATCTGAAATACAGTTTAGCAATAGCCATTGCAATATTCTGCTTGAATGTGAATACATGCTTAAAGGGATGGTTTACCCAAAAATGAACATTCTGTCATTAATTACTAACCCTCATGTGGTTCCAAACACGTAAGACCTTTGTTCATCTTCAGAACACAAATTAAGATATTTTTGATGAAATCTGAGAGCTTTCTGACCCTCAATAGACAGCAATGCAACTGATACGTTCAAAGCCCAGAAAGGTAGTAAAGACATTTTTAAAATAGTCCATGTGACATCATTGGTTCAACCGTAATTTTATGAAGCTACAAGAATACTTTCTGTGCACATTTTTATTGCAGTATTTTTTTTTGAAAAATAGTCATGATCATCAGTTTTAACCATACTGCTATATTCTAATTACTATATCATACTACATTATTTGGAAGTCATACAATGGCTTTATGTGAGGAACAGTTCAAAATGTAACTTGCCCTCTACATGAAGTTTGTGTCTAGCTCATCTTTCATGTCCAGAATTTTAAAAATAGCACATGAACCAAATGTCATTTTAGGAATAAACTTGTTGTCACACAGTTTTTTTAAATCTAGATGCAAATGTGGGCTACAATGTTTAAACAAAAATGTTGTATGGCTTGAATATAGTTTGAATCAGCATCATGAGTCCTTCACTTAACTGTGTCTATCAGGGGTGCGTTTCCTGTTCAACAATTAAACTCACTGCTTATCCATCACAGTATTATGCGTTGTTGTAGAAATTAACTAGTTAAGACTAAAAAAATGGTGTAGGATTTACTTTGAACAGTTTTTATCAGAAATTGCTTGTAAATTTCACAAATAATTAAAGGAAACACACTGAATGAAATGAAATTCTGAAGAAGAAAGACTGAAATAGTATTTTCTTGTAAAACATACTTCAGTTATCTTAATTTAGAATGAGAATGAGGTTTATTGTCAGGTATGTTTACACATTCGAGGAATTTGCTATAGAGACAGAAGCTCCACTGTGCAACAGAAAGACAGCAATAGGACAGGATGCAGATAATAAAAATAATAATATACAAATTTACAAAATAGGCAATGTACAAAAAAAGCAAAAACACAATATATAATATAGACAATTATCTTTGTACAGACATGGCATGTGCAAATTTGAAATGTAAATAAGTGTGTGTGATGAATAAATTATGTAAAATAGTGTAGTGTGTTCCACGCTATTGACAAGTGTTCATGAGATGGATTGCCTGAGGGAAGAAACTGTTTCTGTGTCTAGCCGTTCTGGTGCTCAGAGCTCTGTAGCATCGACCAGACAGTAACAGTTCGACGAGGGAGTGTGCTGGATCTGAGGGGTCCAGAGTGATTTTGCCAGTCCTTTTGCTCAATCTGAATAAATACAGTTCTTGGAGACTGGGGAGGATTGTACCAATGATTCACTCAGCAGTCCGGACTACCCTCCGTAGTCTTCTGAGGTCAGATTTGGTAACTGAGCTGAACCAGACAGTTATTGACGTGCAGAGGACGGATTCAATGATGGCAGAGTAGAACAGTTTCAGCAGCTCCTGTGGCAGGTTGAACTTCCTCAGCTGGCGAAAGAAGAACAATCTCCGCTGGGTCTTTTTCACAATGGACTCAATGTGATTGTCCCACTTCAGATCCTGAGAAATTGTGGTGCCCAGGAATCTGAATGACTCCACTGCAGTCACAGTGCTGTTCATGATGGTGAGTGGGGGGAGAGCAGGGGGGTTCTCCGGAAGTCCATGATCATCTCCACAATTTAGAGCGCATTAAGCTCCAGGTTGTTAAGACTGCACCAGACAGCCAGCTCCTTAACCTCCTGTCTGTAGGCAGGCTCGTCACCATCCTGAATGAGGCCGATGACTGTGGTGTCATCTGCAAACTTTAGGAGCTTGACAGAGGGGTCTTTAGATGTGCAGTTGTTGGTATACAGGGAGAATAGCAGTAGCAGATAGCAGAATAGCAGATTTTTCCCAGCCTCACTAGCTACTGCCTGTCTGTCAGGATGCTGGTGATCCACTGACATATGGAGGTGGGTACAGAGAGCTGAGTTAGTTTGGGCTGAAGGAGTGACAGGATGATGGTATTTAAAAGTGAAGCTAAAGTCTACAAACAGGATCCTTGCATAAGTCCCTGGTCTGTCCAGATGCTGCAGGATGAAGTGTAGTCCCATGTTGACTGCATCATCCACAGACCTGCTTGCTCTGTAGGCAAACTGCAGGGGGTCCAGTAAGGGTCCAGTGGTGTCCTTCAGATAAGCCAAAACCAGTCTTTCAAATGACATCATGGCCACAGACATTAGAGCCACAGGTCTGTAGCCATTAAGTCCAGCAATTTTGGGTTTCTTTGTGACGGGATGATAGTGAAGCGTTTGAAGCATGAGGGGAATTCGCACAGCTCCAGTGATCTGTTGAAGATCTGTGTGAAGATGGGGGCCAGCTGGTCAGCACAGGATTTCAGACAGACTGGTGTCACACCATCTGGGCCTGGTGCCTTCCTTCTCTTGTTCTTTCTGAAGACCTGGCACATGTCATCTTCACTTATTTTCAGTGCAGGTGTGGGGGAGAGCGGGGTTGCAGGAGGTGTGAATTGTGTTTTTTTAAACCAGCAATAGAACTCTTTCAGATCTTCTACCAGTTGTCGATTCTTCACAGTGCTGAGGGATGGTGTCTTGTAATTGGTAATGTCTTTCAGACCTTTCCACAATGAAGCAGAATCACTGGAATAGAATTTGTTCCTTATTTTTCCAGAATAATTCCTCTTTGCCACTCTGATCTTCTTTTCCAGTGTCTATTTGGCCTGTTTGTACAATACTTTGTCCCCCTTCTTGTAGGCATCTCATTTGGCCTGACAGAGCTGTCTGAGTTTTGCAGTGAACCACGGTTTGTCGTTGTTGTAAGTTAGATGAGTCCTGGTAGGAATGCACATATCCTCACAGAAACTAATATAAGATGTTACAGTCTCTGTGAGCTTGTCCAGGTCGTTTGCAGCAGCTTCAAAAACACTTCAATCAGTAATTTCGAAACATGCTTGTAAAAACCGCTCTGTTTCATTAATCCATCTTTTAACACTTCTTAATACAGGCTTAGCTGATTTCAGTTTCTGCCTGTAGGTCGGAATAAGATGAACCAAACAGTGATCAGAGAGTCACTCATTTACAACTTCAAACTATTTTTTATACCGTTTAGTCATGACCGTTTTTTTTTCTAAAAGCAATTCTAAAAGCAACTGTTGCACATTCCCCGTTCGAACCTTGTTGGTTGTTGTTAATGTTCTCACGCAGGTGATGGCGCAATATCCTACCTGGTCTCATTGCATAAATGCACCCGGGGACTATCGCTAAAAATGTATGCTCTATCGTGTTGGAAATATGCCCTACACCAAACCCAAACCTAAACCTACCCGATAGTGTTGACAAATGCAAAACTGATATAAAAACGCATTTGTTGAAGCAACCATGCTATTTGAACTTCCTTATATGCAGATTTGAACTGTTTTGCCAAACCGTAGTTACACAGGATTTGAACCTGAGCTTCTCATTTCTCAAATACGTCTCCGTACTCCTTGAGCTACCGAACAAACATACTGTCTATGAAAACCCATGTATATGAAGCTGGATATATGTGAAGCTAACGTTCAAAAGCATCCGTTTTCAAATCTCCCAGGATATTAAATTAAGCTTTGTTAATCAAACTCTGTAAATTTGTGTGAAAGGGAATAAAAGGTGTCAGAGTTTTACTGCCTCTAGTGTTCATTTGTTTTGGAAGCTGCAGTGATATGTACTTATTGGTACGTATTATGCGTCTCGCTAAAAAGTGTCCCCAGGTACTTTTATACCATGAGACCAGGTTGCCAATTTTAGTTTGAGATCTGCTTAATGTCTGATTATGGTTGTAAATAATGAGTGGCATCTGAGGACTAATTTGCTGTTTTTGTTCTCCATTGTATTGTTTTATTTACGTTTTTTTTATATATATACAGTATATTCAGTTGCAGGTTCCAACCTGGATGATACTCTGATGGTTATCCTTTTAACTTTATTCACCTTCTCTTTTGTGAAAGCCTTCATTATTTAAAAGAACACTGTTGTTCTACTATTTCTCTTTTTAATGTACCTGTTGACTCATACAGTATATTCTCAGCTAAGAAGTATCAATGTATCAGCAAGGTGAATAGGGACAATCTAGTATAATGAGTTTCTCAACATAGCTTATGCCTCTCTTAACACAGCAGAAGAGTTCAAGTAGAGTCTCTCTCTTTCATCTTCTCTCTTTTCTATTATCACTTTCATCTCAAGGGCAGCTTTTGTCCACATATGGGATGACGGATAGTTTGCCGTTGAGTATTTTTGCCACTCTATTGCATTTGTGCTGTTGGTTACGGAGATCACATTAGTTGTTGACTTTATGGTTGTGAAAAATAAAATCTTTACCTCTTCATACTTCTGCAATTGCATTTCGTGCTGATTTTCTGAATTTGCAACTGTGGCAGCAGACAAATGTGCAATTAGTTTGAAGGGATGTATAGAGTTCTGCTGCTCTGGGATTGATTATAACAGAGTCATCAAGTGCTTTATGAGGAAATAAGAGCTGATAGAAAGTAATAGAATGAGAGCGGGACACAATGTATTTAGACAGTTTATATGCTGGGATCTTACGCCGTCTCAGTAGGATGATTAGGAATGTTTATTTCAGGTAATTAATATGAGATTATTGTGATAGCATCCCTCTTAGACTTAGATTCCCTGCACCAGGATTCATCTTTCCAGCATTGAGCAGTAAGCATGCTTAAATGACTAAATGTAAAATGTAATGGAAATTAGATTTAAATCTTTATTTAATGTTAGATTTACTGGGGAAATTAATTACTAGCTTTTAAATATTTCTCTTTGTAAAATTAAATATTAATATTGCAATATTTCACTGTAAAATAAATGCATGATTTGTGGATTATTATTATATTATTTTATTTTTTTTTGGGGGGGGGTAATAATAATTATAATTCACTTAAAACAAAATGCTACTAAATACTACTATTGTAATATTACACTATCAAATAAAAATTCCTAGGGCTGTACAATTTTGGAGAAAACTATTATTTTTATTATAAATCTATTAATATTAATAATAATAACATAATAATAAATTGCTATTGAAATACTTCACTCTAAAATAGAAATTCATAGTGCTGCATAATTTTGGAAGAAACACATTTTTTTCTGATAAATGTATTATTATTATTATTGATCATTTTTAAAATTATCAAAAAAGTGAAGTAATAAATATTAATATTGTAATATTTATGCTCAAATAAAAATGTCTATTTAAGAAAAATAATATAATTTTATTTTACATTACAACTGTAAATAAACAACTAAATAAATACTATATTTTTTCAAATGTTAAACCATCAAAAATATATTTTGATGTAAAAATAAACATCACTATTGTATTATTTACAGTAAAATTTAAAAAAGTAGAACATTGTAAGAAAATATTATAATTTTATTTTACATTACAACTGTAAAATTACAATACTATATACATACATATATATGATGTGTGTGTGTGGTGTGTGTGTGTGTGTGTGTGTGTGTGTGTGGTGTGTGTGTGTGTGTGAGTGTGTGTGTGTGTGTGTAGTGTGTGTGTGTGTGTGTGTGTGTGTGTGTGTGTGTGTGTGTGTGTGTGTGTGTGTGTGTGTGTGTGTGTGTGTGTGTGTGTGTGTGTGTGTGTGTGTGTGTGTGTGTGTGTGTGTGTGTGTGTGTGTGTGTGTGTGTGTTTATATTATTGTTATTGTTTTTCAAATGTTAAACCATCACAATTTTATTTTGACACAAAACCACCCTTAAAGCTTCTGATTTGTTTATAAGCGTTTATCATTATAAGTTTGAAAAGATGATTGGTGCATGTTGCACTTCACTCGGCGCATATTAGATTTTAGAAAATTTTAAATAAGGTCATTATTTACCTTATCAAAAATAAGGTCATTACACTTAAATCAAATCGCGATATGGACTAGTATCTGTAAATATTAAGCCGCAAAAGTCGATTCAAATATGAAATATGAATCCTGCATGTGTAACGGATGTATGCCAGTAAGGGCTGTGTGTAAACCTCACTCTCCTGACCTCAAAAAGAGGCGCTCTAGCGACTGACGCTAGAGGCTGTAGCCTTTGGCGTTCCTTGTTAGAGCGCCCGCCTCCCGCACCGGAATCCCGGGTTTGAAACCCGCTCGGAGCAAGAACAAGTTGTGGTGGTATGGACCCGGGAGGGGGGTGTAACATTGGTGCCGTGACCAGGACGGGAGTGAGGTTTAGGGGGTGAGTGTAACGGAATATGCCAGTAAGGGCTGTGTGTAAAACTCACTCTCCTGACCTCAAAAAGAGGCGCTCTAGCGACTGACGCTAGAGGCTGTAGCCTTTGGCGTTCCTTGTTAGAGCGCCCGCCTCCCGCACTGGAATACCGGGTTCGAGACCCGCTTGGAACACGAACGAGTTGTGGTGGTATGGACCTGGGAGGGGTTGTTACACATGTCTCTGTGTGAATGATTGAATGGCAGAGACACACGGTTTTGTTTACATACACTGAAGCGCGCCTGACGCTTGTGGTGATTTTAGCATCTGCCGTCTCAATGAGGACATAAGTACATAAACATCTCCAGAACTGCTCTGAGAGTCACTTCACGTGCATTTTACAGTTTAATTTGAGTAAAACCAACGTCATATCATATACACAGAAATGTAAAGGTATTTACGGCAACCCGTCAAAATAAAAGTTCGCTTTAGAAATATATTACTATTATTTAGTAGAATGCATGTGATGCTACTACTGCTTCTACTACTGTTTAAAAAAATTATAAAACGTGTCTTTTATAAGAAATAATCATACAATATTTATTCCATATTTTAATTTTGATAGTGAATCCCCTTAATTTACCAAAATATTTAAATGGTGTTTAAATGTCATTAATTAAAAGAGAAATAAAATTTGGGTGAAACTCATTTACTGTTTTTCATACTTTTATTACTTGTGGTAAAACTTGAAACACAATTTAAATAAGTATGTAGAATGGCATTGATTTTTGTACATTTTCTTTTTGTTTGACTTTATTAATAAAAATAGTGTGTTTTTAATTAGCATGTTTTTTTGTTTTGCTTTGGTACCGAAATTACTACCGAGAACCGTGGATTTTCACTGGTATCGGTACCAGATACAGACATTGTTGTACTGTGACAACACTAGCCCATATATTTATTTAATTAAATCGCAGCCTTTGGTTTTTATTTCAATTAATCGTTCATCCCTACTTATTCCATCCCAGAGACACTTTTGAAACAATCTCATACAACTCACTAAGTTTGCATCATTCATTATTCCAGGCCTCTTATACATCTCAAGTCTCTGCATAACCTCTATGTCAACTGTGACATCATATTTGCGACAAAGAAATCAATACAGTATTAGTTGGAGCTTTTTAAGTGCCAACATCTATTCCCCATTTTCAAATCATGAAAGTACACAATCTGCACTCGCCCAGCAAGGTCACCCTCCAACTGGACAAAAAGAAGGCATATGGAGACAAAAGCAAACAAAGCGAACAAACCAAAAGCTTGAAATAAACATAAGCAGAAGCCGTCATAATTCAGCTCTGCTATCAGCTGGCACATCCAAGCCTCACAAGCAAATGAGCTTTTCCAAGCCGCAGCCTGTGATAAAACCTATTGGCTGGCACTGTGCTGCCGTACGCAGATAGTAAATCAGGGCTCATCCCATGCCCCTTCCATTAAAACTCTATTATCTCTGCAGAAAATGCTTTGTTAAATCTCTGAAGTAGCCACGGCTCCTGTAGAAAGCTCAGAGATGGCAGGCTGAATCGATTGAGAGTTTGAGTGTGCACTGTTGGCATGGAGCTGGACTGAGCAGAACAGCTGGAGCTGTGGATGCTAACTGAACCAGCCCAATCAACCGCCGTTCAGGGGTCTGAAGCAGTCGAGAACATGTATTAGGCTGCTTAAAGCTTCAGAATGTGCAGAGAAAGATGTGAAAATTTGCCACAGTAAGTCGAAAGATGTTTGCCTACATGGTACAGTTGCCTACAGTTTCCGCCGATGGAAACTCATCAGTGCTAAACAAACAAACAATAAAGCTCATAATGGAAACACGCCATTAATTGATTAGATAGAAGTGATTGATGCTCATTTAAAAATGTTCAGATGTATTTTCCCAGACAATTGGACAGTTTTCGTAATAATATTCTGTATTTAAAAAGTCACGTTTCAAATGATGGAAGAAAATCCTGTATCGAAAAAGTTGTGGAAGAAATGATGGAAGAAAATATTGGAGTCTCAAATTAAAAGGTCAAGGTCAAGTTTATAATTAATGTTACCATATCCATGAGTGTAAGAAATTATGCATTAATAAAGTATGTAGATTTTTGTTCATTTATTTACTTATTGGACTATACTTTTTACTATTTTTAACAGATATTCCTAAGGCTGAACGATTATTATTATTATTATTTTATTTTTTTTTTTTGAGGGGGTTATAATTTTGATTGTTTTTTTATAATGTTTATTATTATTATGCATAATACTAATATATTATTATTATTAAATAAAAATGACAAAAATAAGAAAAATGTAAATTGTAAAATTTCACTATAAAATAAAAAATGGGTATTTAATCTATGATGTATGCATTGCAATGCATAATTAGTGCAACTAAAATCATACAGTATATGATGTAACATTAGGGTGTTTGTACTGTAAGCTTTATCTGTATTTTATTTACAGATTCCGGATTCTTGATGGTTGACTTGTAATAACCCAGATAGCTAACTAACTACTAACTACTGCATTATATGTTTGTGAATTGTCAGTATATGGTTCGTTTTGATGGGACTTCTTGTTTTGTATAAATAATTTGTCATTTTGGGTTTTGAAAGTTGTTGTTGTGCATCATTGAACTGATGTAGACTGATATGGTTGTTTTTTTCCACTCATATTTAGCAATTTCTTAACAGATGTTAAGTGTTATGTGACTGTGATCAAATGACTCATCTCCAGTCATCAGCTCAGATCACAAGTAACTGCAGTGAAGTCAAAGCATCATGCATCAAGTATTCTAATAGTTGCCGAAGTCAAGTCATAAATCCTCAAAATTGTGACTCAAGTCCATTCTAAGAGTTCCCAGTTCATATCTCTAGTAGTTCATGCTGAAGTGGCAGAATAATAAGTGTGTGAATTGTTGCTATTGATCTCAGTGGACAGTCTGTAATTTTTTTTCTATACATTATATCATCTATCATCTTCTATCATTACTACATATCTAGTGCTGTGATCATGATATATGATTCTTGCAGTCGTTCTGAAGGTCACCTGAGTCTGTTTACATGCTGCTTATAGTGATACCAAACAAGTAATGTGCATATGAAAATGAAAACATTTGCTAGTTTATAGATGTGTTGCTTCTGTGCTGATGTTAATGGACTAGTTTGATATTATCCTGCAATATGCTAAAATTCTTATAGCTTAAAAATAAACACAAACACACCCCATGCAAATTTCCTTTAAAATATTTAGTGTGCATTATTATTTGCTGATATTTTGTATACTCCACACAGGCAAAAGTTTGCTTGAAAATGTACTCACCCTTCAGCCAATGATTTCTCCATTTAAAAAGTCCAACCTCTGTTGTTCTCTCACATCGAAATACACCAAAATATTCGTTTAGAACTGTTTTGGACTGTTTTGGCTTGTAATTGGTTCTTGATATGTGCATATTTCTCTCCTGATTCAGATGAGATGACTTTTTTTCACTGGATAAAGCAATATTATGGCTAGAAGACATTTAAACAATGGTTAAACATCTTAATGATGGATTTGTTTATTACAAAAATGCAGCTTTTAACTTCTCAAGACATTAATTGATGGACTGGAGTCATGTGGATTATTGTGATGTTTTTTATCAGCTGTTTGGACTTTCATTCTGACGGCACCCATTAACTGCAGTTTTAATGAAGAAACAAACTCATCTACATCTTGGATGGCCTGGGAGTGAGTACATTTACATTTTGGGGTGAAATATTCCTTTAAACCACTTGCAACAAAGCAGTTTTTCATCTCTTTAACTAAGCATGTAAACTTAAAGGTCCTTGTTGATTGCTTTTTTGAGACGGTAAGTTTTAAGTTGGAAGTATTTAATTAGTACTTTTATTAAATGTATATAATAAGAAATTCAAATGCTCTATTGTTTTGGTAATTCTGGGATTTAAACTTGCTTGTCAAACAGCTGTTTTGTACCAGTTCACTTCCACATTTGTTCTGCTGTTGAAATTCAGTACAAGAACAATTTGCTCTCAGCCAGAAACCACCCATTTGTAAAAACTAAAAAATAGTCTGTTATGTAACGGTTTAATGTTGTTAAAAGGTTTAATATGAGTATATAACATTCACTTTTTAATTCACTTAACTAGCATTCTTTTTTATTCATATTTGTATAGATTTGCAATAAATATAAAAAAATATGATTGAAATGAAAGATTCGTGTGGGGAAGATATGCTTTGGTTACTGTTGCCAAACCATTCATGTTGCGGTGATGTTTTTATACCACAGCCAATCAGGTTGAAGGTCACAGCTTGTTTGTTTTAATGCACCTTAAATGCAGATGAAGTCATGATGTGTTAACTTGAACATGTCCAATTATTTTCCGCCCAGAAGACCTATTTGCCTCATTTACACTTGCTGGCACATACGCTTTTCTGTTTTCAGAATACAAGCAAACAGAAAGTGCTTTTTATTCAAGTGAAATGTTTGCTTTTTCCCTTTTTTATCACCATAATGTAGAATTTAAATCAGTGTGTTGTTGTTTTTTAGCATATGTCCTCACACACATGCAGATGATCAGTAAAACAGGCGCTTTTTCTTGTGGTCATATTATTAGCTGCATTTGTGTAATTGCTGAAGACTGGCTGTGTGGCTTGCTACTTCAGTTTTATTTGTCACTGAATACTTAATTAGGTTTAATGGGTACATTGCCTAAACAACTATGAATCACTCTGTTGTTGGGCTACAGTAATTCAACATTATTAGTCACGCAGAACATCAAAACAAACGCATGCACACAAGCACTTAAAACACGAGACATCAGTAGTCACATCAAACAAATGCAGTACAGCTCGATAGATCCACTGAATGACACTCCATCTCCCGCAGAGGTCAAATACGGAGGAGGGAAGTTCAGAGATCTTCTGGGAAATCTGGTCCTCTCATGAATAATTCCATGAAGGGTTTTACCGGGGTAAAGCGAAGTTACACTGCCCTTATCTAGCTATCTGTCACTGCCAGGCAGGGGAATACACAAGAAGATGGTCATATTTGATCAGTCATAAACCTTGGTGGTGTTGTGTGTTGTTTTGGGGGAGGTGGACATGTGACTGAACATGGTTTCTTGTTGCAGTTCTGCTTTGATCATTTCGATAAAGCTGTCATACTTGTCTCAGCTGACTCAACCCTGCTGCAAAGACTGGCATGAATTTCAATGTAATTCTTCTATTCATGTTGTTTTCCCATGGTTTTGAAAAACAAATTCAACATTGCTTTTAATTTAATGACTGTCATGTCATGTAAACTATAATAACATTTTACATAAATCTTGAATATACAAGTGTACACATCTTATTATTTTCTTATAATGTTTTTCAAGTTAAAAAAGTATTTTAAGCAAATACCATGAATCATTAGTTCATAAACATCGTTTTTAGAGAATTGCACCACATAACATATTACAACCTGAACTAACATTTTCTTGTCATTAACTTATAAACGTATTTGATATTTTAAAAGGCTTACAGACCTTGACACACAGTCATGACAATTTACAGGAGCCCTCCTTTTTCAATATTTATTTTATGCAATGTTGGTTGAATCACTTGATATATTACTATAAAATGCTAAGAAAAGATAATGCTAAACTACTTCCTCTTATGTTGTTATCAGCTCATTTTGACCCGCAAAAAGATTTGCGTTTCCCTTTTTTTTATACAAAACAAAAAAAATATTATACAGTAATAACTACACTACTATTCCTCATTTTGTTGTCCAATCATTTTTAAATCAGAGTGAATTTCTATCTTTCTTCTTTTCTTCTTTCTTTTTCTTTTCTTTCTTTCTTTCTTTCTTCTTTCTCTTCCTTCTTTCTTTCTCTTTCTTTTTAATTCTTTCTTTCTTTCTTTCTTTCTTATTTTTGGGACATTTGTATTAAACTCTAAGAAAAGATTATGCTAAACTATTAAGATACTATCCCTCATGCTGTTATCTGGTCATTTTGACCCGGAGAGGATTTGCTTTTCCTTTTTTTAAGAAATGCGAAGAATAGATTAATACACGAACTACACAACTATTCCTTAATTTCTTGCCCAATCATTTTACAAAACCAAGTATTTGTTGCATTACTTTTCGTTTCTTTCTTTTTTACTTATTTATTTTAGTGCTGTCAAACGATTAATTGTGATTAATTGCATCCAAAATAAGTTTTGTTATAATATATGTATGTGTTATATTTATCATGTGTATATTAAAAAACAACACACGCACGCACCACGCACGCACGCACGCACGCACCATTTTTTTTCGCACCACACCCAGCACGCACGCACACACACACGCAGCAACACCCACACACACACACCACACACACACACAAAGAATATATTTAGAAAATATTTACATGTGTATGTACATTTATATATTTATATTCTTAGATTTATATTATAAATAAATATATGTATTATATAAACAAAAACATTTTTTCTTAAATATATAGACATGCATGTGTTTATATTTATATATACATAAATATACACAGTACACACACATATATTATGTAAACAAAAACTTTTATTTTGGATGCAATTAATCACGATTAGTCATTTGACAGCACTAATGTATTTGTTTATTTATTTATTTTGGACATTTTTATGAAACGCAAAGAAAAGATTATGTTTAACTACTAAGAGACTGTCTCTCATGTCTTTTCTGGTCATTTTGACCCGGAGAGGAATTTCCTTTGTCCATAAAATGCTAGTTAATGTTATTGCATTAATTTGCTCACAGATGGTACAACAACTTCTCCCCAAAAAGTACTTAATTATTTTATGTATTATTTATATATTTTTGTTGTGGTGTTTCCAGTCAGAAATTGCTGGCCTACAAAAAAAAATTTATTATTGTTCATTGTTCTGAGCTGATATACCTCAACTTTTGAATGAATTTAGTTTTTTTCACTCAAAAATGTAAGTGCATAAGCTCCTACTGTAGCCTGCGGTAAATACGTTCCAAAGAGAAATACAAGCCTTCGAATCATTTCTTCATTTAGATTTTATTTTCAAGAGGTTCATTCTGTTTAGTTTTTTCCTTCATTATGGAATTATAAATGTGTATCGTCTGGAATAGTTTATAATTATTTTAGTAAAACATATACTAATTGTAAATATACTAGCAAAAAATGCCTGTCAACAGCATAAATCTGTCTTGTTGGTTAAGCTAGATGGGACACCAGCTTCCAAAACACATTCAGCCACATGTTTGTGAGCAACTACTGTACAGTATGTTAGTCTTTTCAACAGGGAACATATTACTGAGCTCAGCACTCGAGCAAAATGAGAGTATCTAATGAGAGAAAATGAGAGCCAGCAGATGCAGAAATCATTTTTGCTATTATATATCATTATTGCTGTATTTATGTGATATCTATTGTTATGACATTCACCGTATGTTTCCATTCTAACCGCATAATCTGTCCCTTCTAGAGATTTCTTCCCTCCTTCTCTTGCACTCTCCCCAGCTTTCTTTTGAGCCAAACTGACGCTGACACAAAAGCAATTAAACAGAGCCTTGCAAGGAGCTCTGAATGCCATTTTCAGTCCCTGCCTCCCACCGACTCAATCAAAACACAAACAAATACACCACCTCCCTATCTCATCGCTCCCTTATCTAGCTTCACGTTTGTCTTCTTTTATTGAAAGTGTAAAGTAAATTAGAATTGTTGTTCGGAATCCATTTAAGTATATCGTGATATCACATATTTATGAGTGTAGAATGTAAGACAGGGCTTGATATTATCCATCCAGACTGGATTGGATGATGAAAAGTGGGTTTTAGATAACCTGAATGGTAATGATATATATCCTTTCGGATATATTCGGTTATAAATATAATATATTTAATTATAAAAATCTGTATAATCTATAATAACATTAAACTTATTTCATATTTTCTATAAACATTCTTGGAAGCTAAAACAGGCACGTGCAATTTTGGCCAAATTAAAGATATGTTGTGTGTGAATTTGTATGTTATAATGTAAGCACCATTAATGACCCCTTGTATTTAATAAAAAAAAAAAACAATAATCAGTGAAATGAAAGAATGATTGAATAAAAACTCTGAATGATTAGTAATTGTCTCTAATTGGCCTGTTTAGCTAAGCCCTCAAAACACTTCTTATTTAGTGGTAGGTTATTGCATGATTTGTAGATTATATTTAATAGTTTACACTTTGCATAAACATTTGCAATTAGGACTCTATGCTTACATTTCTTTCAGGAGCACTTGTGCAAAACAATAAAATTTCAACAACAACAAAAAATAAATAAATAAAATAAATTAGGAACACCTTCTGATCAATGACAGAAATTAACCTTCACATTATAATGCAATATTTGACTCCTTAAAGATATTTTTTTAAAATCTTTGTAGTGCCTCTAACTTTATGAAATATATGCCATCTTTCCTGCCAAATAAATTCGATTAATAAAACTTTATAAAAAAATGTTAATCAAACAATAAAGTCAATTACAATATTAACATACAATCAGATGTAATAAGTTATTCGTCCAATGAAATCAGCATCAACAATTCATCTTTCCACGGCACAGAAAAGCACAAATGTGGCATTACAGACTTTTTGACAAGACTCAGAGGTCGTTAATGCATTTCATAAAAAAAAAAAATTAATTTTGAATATAGAAAAATGACTCAATTTCTACTTAAAAAATAATAATTGAACCGCCATTAGGTGGCAGCAAGTCACTCTTTATCACTGAATCATTCATTCAATCGATTCAAATGGATGAATCGTTTAGGAACAAAGCAAATGATTCTCTTTATGACTCATTAAATTTGTTCAA